>NHZP01000020.1:600000-1074532 GCA_003313425.1 Pseudopyrenochaeta lycopersici
AAACACTTTGTTCACAGCCACTCTTTCACACGTCTCAACGTTTCCGACGTTGCTTACAAGCACACAACACAAAGCACACCAATAGCAGTCCCAAAACTCCAAATGACACGCTCAACCCAACAATGACACTCGTCTTTGTATTCAGTTTGCTCTTTTTCGCTGTCCCTTCACCTGTAGTGGTTGTAGAATCGGGAAAGGTGGGAAAATTTGGGTTCGTGCTAGGAGGAGTTGTCGGGCGGTGGAGTTGTTGGTATAGAGGTATACGTTGTCCCCGGGCCTCTTTGACGCGCGAATAATTGTTCTAAGACGGGGTAAGAGAGATCTAACCTATCTAATTCGTACGCTTTGCATTGAGAAATACCTGATGGAACATCCAGACGGAGCACACTGGCTTCGTTGGAGTGTAGTACCTCCCTGTGCCATGATATTGGCGCGGCAAGCACCGATATTAGTAGCGTTGACCAAATTAGTAGCAAGATATGTATCGCCTTTGTCATATTTTGGCAGACTGAGGGTAATAGTACGCAATATAACGACGATATATATACAGCTGTGTGCGCATGATGCTGGGCTAACTCACAAGGCTGAACCGCTTTATACGGTTGTTGTCCACAAGCGCACCATAAGCCCCGCAAAATCGAACCGACTAGCGATATGAAAGCAGAAGCAGGCAGCAACATTCATATGACTCCGGGACATGAGGTACCTATCGCAAGCAGCAAACGACATCAGGTCGGAGCTCCTATTGACCTCGCCATCAAACACCACGACAGACTAGCTTCCCCTGCCTATTCATATATCTATATCACAACGATGTAATCTCTATTCGTGACGTCGTATCGGAATGTAAACCAACAAGGCTGAACCACGGCTTTGGGCTTGTCGTCTCGTATCTGCATGTACCCCGCCCCACGTCCGATGTCGATCACGAAGTAAAAAACGTGGTCACTCAGGGTTTCAAACCTTCGATACGGTAACACGGACGGTATAAACATGCCATCCTCGACGACGTACGCCATCGTTGGACACGCGCTAGCCGCGATAATCGCGCTCGTCAGCCTCATCGTCCTTTACGTGCTTGGACAGAGAGTAGACACTGCATATGGGAAAGGCTTGTTTGCGGTTCGTATAGATTCTCACAAGACATTATTCCGTGCCTCCTGCTAATACGAATAGATGAGCGAGTCCATTGTAGTCGATCTTGCCAGAATCTACACTTTCCGGCAGGTAGGCTACCATGAGGCTGTGAAGGGGTTTGGGTGGACGTTCCCTGTTCTGGAACAATGCGCCATATTCCAGGGGCTGGGTACGTTGCAGGAGATCGAGAAAAGCAGGTTTAGAGACGTGGATGGTGGGTTTGGTACTGGTCGGCTGTGCCGGGTCGCAAGGGTACTCATTGTTATTATGATGTAAGGAAACGGAAATGACGGGTCTTATGAAACAAATACTTACTCGTCTAGCGCTTGGAGAACACTGTGGGTTATCATTGCCGGCTGGACATTTTTTCGACGGAAGTGGAGAATGTGGACGAGCGTGGACAGGTAATCAAAATCGTTATTTGAAGTCTAATAGTAATATGTACAGTTTGGGAATAGAAGATCTGTCTCTCAATCGGAGAGGCACAGCCTCATGCTACGACAATTTTATTTGCCGAACCACACGTTGGTGCTCTTCCAGTTCACGTATTGGGGCCCAATCTGCTTGATATCTCCGACACCGAGATTGGCCGCATCGTTGGCAATCTCGTACTTGAGAATCGAGACCGCTTTGGCGACACCTTCCGCGCCGTAGATGTTGGCATACATGAAAGGGCGTCCGAGTCCAACAGCCTTCACGCCGAGCGCCAAGAGCTTCAAGACGTCAGCGCCATAGCGCACACCGCCATCGGCGTAGACTTCGATCTGCTGGAAGATCTCAGGTTCTTCCTCGTAGATCTCCAGGGCAATTTCGAGAGATGATGGCGAGCCATCGAGTTGGCGGCCACCATGGTTGGAGAGGAAGATGGCCTTTGCGCCCTGTTTGACAGCCTCACGGGCATCTTCAACGGTCTGGATGCCTTTGGGAATAATGGGAAGCGAGGTCATGTTGGACAGAGTGCGCCACAAATCCCAAGTAAGATAGCTGTACGCGGAGTTTGCGGAACCGACACTGTAGCGTGCAGCTCGGTGTCGGATACCGTCTCCGGGTGAATCCACAGTCATAATGATGGCTTTGGCACCTGCTGTCTCGAGCTGGCTGAGCAAGAGTTGCGTGTCATTCAGGCCTCCGTCAAGGTATACTTGGTGGAAGAGAACTTGGCCAGGGGCGCGAGCATCGTAGATCTCGCTGACTTTCTTGTTTGCGTAGAGAGCGGGCATGTACAGGATGTTGCCCTGGGCTGCGCCCTTGACGAGGCCGAGCTCGCCATCAGGATGCGCATAACCGCCTCGAGCGCAAGGCGAGATGAAGAATGGTGCTGAGAAGTTGTATCCCAAGATTGTAGTCGGCAGGGAAGCCTCGATGTTGGTAATGTCTACCAGGACACGAGGCCGCAGCCGAAAGCGGTGGAAGACTTCCAGGTTGTTGCGGTAAGACCATTCGCCGGCTGCGCCATTGCGGTAGTAGGTGTATGAGGAGGCGTTCATGTATTGGCGAGCTGCCCATTGGAAGTCGGGAAGGCCAACGATGTTCTTGAGAGGCGCAAGTGAGCCATTGGCGACTATTGGACCAAGAGCAGCATCGATGCCCGTATCCGGTTCGTCAAGGAATGGGCGGGCTGCGAAAGCGCCGGAAGCAAGGGCGAGTGCTGCAGTGAAGCGCATATTGGACGGCGGGCTTGGTGAAAGACAGAGAGCGAAGGCAGAAGCTTGACGATATCCTGCTTGTGGCGGATGAAAGGTATTATACCAGGTAGGGTTGATTACTAGAACAAGATGTAACAGCGAAACATTCGTTTCGAAACCGGATGCGTGGGGCACCTTCCCACTGCAGCGGAGCTTTTTAATCTATTCCATTGCCTAGACGCCAAAAACCAACATTTCGTCATTTCCGTCTGCGTCGCCAAGGGGCAACCGAGCCGTCACGGGTGAGATGGTGTTTTGGCGGAATTAACAATCTCTAGGCAAAGATGCTGCATCGGGCCGATCCCGTTCATGCTAAGCACTGCGAGTCCATGCGCCTGGAGTTGGGGTTCACGCTTATTGGCCCCGCTGAATTCTCCGCAGGAGTACCCTTTTATGAGGGAATACGCTTCTGTAAGGGCCTGGCAACCCTGGACCGCTCCACCGCGGCGATATGTTCCGATTTGGCGGTTGCAGAAGATTCATTGGTGGACGTGCTTGGATACTCGTGATTGCTGTATTTTACCACCGATGCAAGGCCGAAACGTCGAAGGTTTTTTCCTGCATCGACGTTTGTGGCAGGGATATTGCAGCAAACATCCCAGGGCGGCGAAAATTTGAAAACGTGGTAGTGGGCAGCCGCTTGCACTGAGTAATTTAGCCAGGGTTGCGACAGGAGCACGATGCGATGCGTGGAGCGCACGTCATACCTAGATTCTACCGATTTCTTTGGTACAAGTGGAGCCGTTCATCTGTGCTATGCCTTGAAACTCCAAAAAATCTTCTCAAAACGCCTTTCTAATCAGTAAATGGATTCCAAAACATCGTGATCTAATTAGAGAGATACGGAGCACGTTCTAGTTCTAGAATACAGCGCCGTTCTATGCCATTCCCCCGACCACTGCCCTCAATGAATCTCATTGCATGTAATTGCCGCCATCAGCGCCCTCACCGTCATCAACGCACATACCTTATAGTTCTACATCGGGATATGGACGTATTCCAAGGTATATTTTCTCCGACCTGACTCTCTCTTGGCGGTTCGCTCTCTCCCAAGCTAGCAGCTAGTTAGAAACGTGGTTATGGAGTTGAGTAACCGGGAGGTCCGGCTGTGGAGGAACGCGTCATCGCCACATGGACACAAGAGACTTGTTGCTCCTAGATTTGTACCGAGACCTTGGCTCTGAAAGGAGGCTGTGTGAGAAGCCTGCGATGGAGCAAGGCGATCGGCCCAAACGCCGGGTTGCTGCGCCTTGAGAACATTTAAGTCGTCGCCGCAAGTAAGCTCGCGTGGCGCATTTCTAGGCCCGAAATCTGAATTGGACTTCTTCGGATTCAGAGTGCTTCAACACTAAATGAACCTGAGTATGCTTAACCCCATTCGAATCGCGAGAGGATGACACACCGTGTTCGCGGGGTCATGATTCTCCATCCCCGCCTTGGCCTTTCTCCTTCCCCATCACATCACAACGAGCTCGTGCAATGGCAAATATCGTACGAGTAGCAGCATGCCATGCGTCGCCTGTCTTTCTCAATGCGCGTCGAACGACCGAGAAGGCCGTTGACCTGATCAAGCAAGCAGCTTCCCACCAAGCCAAACTCGTCGTCTTTCCAGAAACATACATTTCCGCCTTCCCCATATGGAGTGCTGTACGGCCCCCAACTGAGAACCATGCATTATTCCAGCGCATGGTGCAAGAGTCGATCTATGCCGACGGCGAAGAGATGGAAGATATTCGCGAGACGGCACGGTCGACAGGCACCCTAGTTAGCATCGGCTTCAGCGAGCGGTCGCGCTACAGCAATGGCTGCCTTTTCAACTCCAATATGATAATCAGTGCCGAGGGGGAGGTCATGGTGCATCACCGTAAGCTCGTACCTACCTTCTTTGAGAAGTTGACATGGAGCCCTGGCGACGGTCATGGGTTGCGTATTGCTGATACCCGATTTGGACGGATTGGGAACCTGATATGCGGCGAGAACACAAATGCGCTCGCGCGCTATTCCTTGATTGCACAGGCCGAGCAAGTGCACATCTCGACCTGGCCAGCAATCTGGCCGACAAGGACGCCGCGGTTAAAGAGTCAGCCGGAAGATGCTGCGGAAGACCCAATTAGCTTAAGCTCCAATGAAGCAGCCAACTACGATAATCTAGCCGCGAATCGGACACGCGCGGCAGCACATTGCTTCGAAGCAAAGTGCTTCGGTATTGCATGCTCTGGCCATCTTGGAGACGATGCAGTAGAGACTGTCATCAAAGGGGCAAGTCAACCTGATATTGTAACTAGTACATTACGAGCTATGCCCCGAGCTGCGACATTTTTCTTAGATCCTACTGGTGCGCCACTTCCTGGCTTCACTTTCACAGACAAGCACGCAGACAAAGAGCGTGTAGACTCTCTACAAAACAAAGAGGGTATACTTTACGCTGACATGAACCTCGACGATTGTATCGAGGGTAAACAATACCATGATGTTGTTGGAGGATATCAGCGACTTGATGTATTCGATCTCAAAGTAGATCGTTCCAGAAAGGAGCCAGTGCGCTTCACCTAGCCGCACAACCACATCAAATTAATCGGTATCTAGAAAATCCCAGAAACTTGCAGTGTTATTTGATTCAGGAAAATTGAGCGGCTTTGTCTCATTACTTCGCTGTCAACCTCCTAGCATCTTTGTACTGGAGGTAAGCCAAGAGAAGCAAGGCGAGATTGACAAGAAGCGTAATGAATCCAAGACCACCACCTATCCCAACTTGCAGTTTATTACTCAAAACCCACTCTGCCAGTTGTTAGCTCAGCATGATAATACTTAACTTCGCTTCTTACCATTGTCTGGATTCGTCGCATTGCTCCTTGGAGTTGAATTCGAATTAGTGTTATTCGATCCTTGGGCTAATCCTATCAGCTGCATAACCCACTCTTTTGGAACATATCCTTCGCTTGTGCAGTACATTGCAAGCACGTTCTGCATTTTCTCATACTCTAAATTCGGCCGTGCTTCGGTGCTCAAGTACATTCCGCAATAGCTTTCTCCCGCGTCAAACGCCACGGCAAACGAGGCATCGAATTTTGGTGGCTTGCAAATACATTCCGCGTCTTTGCACTGCCGTTGCTCTGCTACGCCTCGGTACTTCTCCCAATTTTCCCATTCGTGCGCAGGACCGCAGTTGGCCTCGTCTCGAACGCCATTCTCGTTCAAACAGCCGTTCAGGGCAAACTTCGCGCAATTGGTCAAATTAGCGTAACCTTCAGCCATTATAAGAGTAACGTTTGTGCCTAGACGGTACATTATCAGTTCACGGCTGCGAGAATAACGCGATTATCAACAAGGACTGACCTTCCGTTTTGTTCGGACGGGAAGAACTCGCAGCATAGACAAGGCATATGTCTTGAAATGCCATCTCAGCAGCTTCAATGTTTTCTTCCACAGGACAAGCATTTTTAGCGCACTCCGTTACATTCGATAGACCGTACAGAAAGTTTAGACCCTTGGTATTTTCTGCACACACGCAACCGTAGGTTTGACAATAGGTGTTTCCTACAATGATTCGCTGGTTCACATCCCGCACGCAAGACCGAGCACAGGATGGGAGATTATGATAGATATCGAGCTGATCGACATCAGTCCACAGATCTGCGGTATCTTTGATGGCTGCCAGTGTTCCCTGTAGAAAGAAAGCGAACAAAAAGAAGGCAAACATGATGTAGAAAGGGCAGGAACTGCTCTGAGTGTCGTTGAAAACCGGCTGACCTAGTCTTAAGCATCGTTTGAGAAAGAGGCTCTTCGCGTTTAGAATTCACTGCCCCCGCCACAAACATGCAAAGCGTCTTGACCAGCCTGAAAAATTTCGATTGAAATCAGGCTGAATATTTTTGCACTGCCATAGCGAGGCAGTTTCGTGCCTTATCGTAATCGCAGGTGGTGTTCGAACGCCATGTTCGCTATAATCTACTGTCCAGCGAAAACCGGTGATGGAACACGAAACGCCACAGTTGAGCTGAATTCAAGGTTTGCGCGCCTTCGCTTGGCACGTTCTACGATTATGAGACTTTTGCTACGAATAATTGGTCGGGCATCCGAACCGATGGTCTTGCAAAAATATCCAGCCTGACCGCAGTCAAATACTCTGCTTTACAGGCTGATTTTGAGCGGCCCTGATAGTCTCATATGTAAGGGAAGATTGTCCTTTATTTTTATGACTCTTCAACTATCCCATCGAAGTTCGTAGTGTTTTTCAAACTCCAAAAGATTTGTGCGCGCCGACCATGAGTTATTCAGCAGATTTAGTCACGCTCACGGTGTCTGGGGTCTTTTCAATATCACCCAATCGAACTATCTCCATCGACAGACCTACGATTGATCCGGCTAGTAAGTGCCAGACTCTGTCAAACAATTCCATCACACTCAGACTTTTTTCATAGGCATTCCTGTTCCAATCCAGACAGGATTTAGGCCAACCTCAACATCGACTGCAGGACCATTTCTTATCTTCCCGCCTCCGAAGAGAGAGCTGGATAGCAAAATTCTCACTGCACTACTAGCAGGCTTGATACCACCCATCGTTTTCTGTATCTTGATAATTATTTTGTTTCGATATCGTACTTTGCTCATCGCCAGAAGACATAACATTCCATTTTCATTCTTCAAAACATGGTCGAAGCTGCCGCCAGCACCTACTCCCAATAACCCATCGCCTTCTGATGCAGCAACGCCAAGTCCTGATACAAGATCATTTTTCTCATCGTTCATGCCATTCAGACCGGCATTGCTGCCTGGGGGCATCGTCCAACGAGTCAATAAAGAAGGGAAACTTGAGTACTACTGTCTAAATCACGACTGCCTTATCAACCCAAAAACATGGGAATGTAAGTATTAGAAAAGACACTTTTTGCTAGCCCCGTTACTGACTATTTCGGTACCAGGTTCAGTAAGCGGTGTCCGCATCCCACGCAAACTTCGGACGACAACAAAGCCCCAAACTGGAACCTTACAAAACAATGCTGGTCCGTCTAACCCAAGTGGGTCTGGAGGCATGGACGATATACAAGCATTGCCGTGACAAAGGTCCGAACAGATCGAAAGCAGGGCCGAATCTGGTGTGGGTATGCATCGGACGTGCCCGTCTGGGTATCCACACTCTCGGTCGATCATTGCCCCTGCCGGATATTGTACTCGCTGCACAAAATGCGGCTAATCTCAGTAGTCTAGTGTCGCGTATAACACAGCTTATCAAGCAATTCCTTTGAGCTTGCGCGAATGTCTTTTGAGATCCGTGGGTCGCGCGGCTATATTCCGCTCCTGAGGTTACTGGTCTGGATTCTTCAATGTGATGTGAATTTGTAATCATACTCTTGTTAAGTTTACCTCGCTCTTCATCAAAGGAATGCAGAATCTTAATTACTTCTTCTTTGCTGTGCTTCCTGTTACTAGTTAGTGCGAATAGCCGAATGTCATGGATTCGAGAGGAAGAAACGATAATCAAAAGGATGCACCGGGCGTGCTCTGCTAATCGCAGAGGAGCAGTCATTGATTCCTACAGAGTGAATGTTATCGTAGCTTCTTAACTCACGCTGAGCGACTTGACAGTCATTGAAGGAAAGATACATGCCGTTCTAATGTGCAAAATATAGCTGAACAAAATCTGCAAGCCGTACAATCAGTCAATGCTATCTCGCATATTTGTTTACGGCTAGAACAATGGTAAAGGGCGCTTCATCACGTCATTTCGAATACAAAATTTTGCAGACAGATACACATCAATGCATGTTGAAGCGAGAGTCATCGAGAGAAAGATCTTCATGCCAATTTGAACACTATCGTAAGATTCCAAAACTCTCGAATCCACCCACAGCCATACCCTACTCTCCTCAATCCAAGAAATCTTCCCTAGAAACCCTTGTGCCCCTTTCTGTCTTGCCTTAATCAAACAACAGACAAAATGCTTCGTCATCAGAGCCCGAGTCGATGTCAACACCGTCGTGCTCACCGTTACCGTCTTCCCCATCATCCTTGTCATTCTTGTCATCGGCCTGGCCGGTAACAGGAGTCTCACCACCGAATGCTGGCCCGGAAGCTGCGACGGTAGTGACGATTTCCTTCAGGTTCTTGTCCTTGAGGGCGTTGGCGAAAAGAGTGGTCCAAATTGGCTCGATGTCTTCGATTCCTGCGGCTTGGAGGAGAGTTTGAAGTTTCTCAGGTGTAATGGCAATCGAGTCGTCTGCAAGTATCAAGGCAGCGTAAGCGACAGCTTGCTCAGCCTTGTTGGAAGACATGGAGGTGATGTTCTGGTTGATGCGGTATAGAGGGAGAGTGATTTAACGTTCGAACCTGAACACGGCCAGTGGTGTCGCAATGTTTGATTTTGAGAGACCTTGGCCTTGCTGGCTACACCGTATAATCTTTTCAAACTCGATTTACCGGTCCACTCTGATGAATCGTACTCAAATAGTACTTTGTGGGGTACTTTGGAAAGCCTCGAATGCGAAAGCCCTTTATACACCACGAACGCGCAACAGGATTTCCTGAATCACAAATCAGCCAGAATATATCGCAATGCCTCGTTGCAGACTCATATCGTGAGTCAGGAAAAGGGCGCTGTATTGCCTCATGAGAGTGGTGTGCCTTGTCGCAGTGTGAGTCACAAACATAGACGGCCCCATAATCCAACTTGAAGGCATCCAGAGCAAAAGCACAAGTTAGGCAACTTCATTAAGACGATCAAATCCAAGCATATTCTAGGAGAGCATGCGCCTTTGCAGTTTTGGAAGAGGTCAAGCATAGGTATACCTGTCACGCTATATTCCAACTACAAATGTGGCAGGTGAGCCATGTAACCAAAAGAGCAAGTCGAGCAGCACATAGAATAGCATATATATGTCTATATTGATATTGAATATTAGAAAAACTTACCGTAAATTACCAATCCAGTGGAAGTTTACATTTATATCGTAGTTGTTTCACACCAGCCAACTGGGGCGCGCGATGCCCATCAGGCTTAACGTACTTTCGTGCTTCTGATGGACGGAACGATCTGAGTAAGCTTAGCATCATTCTTATCAGTCTAAAGGTCTCTATAACATAAGTAGGTAGGCAAGGTCTCGTTCAACTTTGTCATGCGCCCATACGCCCCTTTCGCTCATCCAATTCATTGGTGTTCAGAATCATCATTTATTCAGCCAAATTGAGTGTAAAATGTGTCAAATATCTTAGGAAATGCTACACAAAGACGTAAATCTCCTTCTCTTCGAGCCAGTCATTCTTTTGGAAAGACAATAGTCTCAGTTCGGGGCGCTCACATATGGGAACCAAGATCATATTCCGAAGCCTTTAAATTTGCGTAATATATTCCAGATTTCAGGGAATTTTGTCTCCCTGTGAAACAAGATAGACTCTTCACGTACAAGGTCAAGATCAAATAATCCTCACATACTTCAGCCAGTGCTCAAGCCTCAAAAGGGTGCGTTTGCAATAAGTTTATTTTCATGAGCAGGTATTTTTTCTTTCGTTGTTTGCTACGTCCACACTGTAAGACAAAGCGGTAAATACTATTTCGATTACTGTTGCAAAAAATGCCCGTTGAAGATCGTAATCGTGCACTTGATTTTCACCTACCGTGGCCGATTACCCCTCATTGCTGTACACAAGATACGGTAGATATTATTATCAAAGGCCAAAACCCGTAACTATAGCACCATCTTTCCAATCGTTTGAGAGGCTTCTCAACGTCCTCAATACTCAAAGTTTCCTAAACTCTGAAAATCTGACGAAGCTGAACCCTTGTGGCGTAGATTTGTCAAATGCCCAATTATTTTGCATAGAAGTAAAGTGTGGAACTTTTTAGAACAATCTCAGGTTTTAGAAACCAGTATTTAGCGATACCTTGCATTAGCCTCGATGTCCGATATATGCCCTGGTTTTGTGCTTGTTCGTAATAGACTCGAGAAGTCACCTTGTAATATTGACTTCTATAAATAGGACCACATTCATCACTTCCTTATTATTGATTAGACGAGTAACTGAGGCGTCGCAGGTGTAAAGGTTAGCGCTAAGCTCTTTATATAATATCCTAGGCTATCAATAACTGTTCAGATGATGTACCTTTTGCAGGTTAGTTAGGTGGTGCAGCGGCCTAGGGCTATACCCTTACAGTAAGCAAGACCTAAATCGCAAAGCGATTGAACTCTATAGTTAGGATCCGTTCAAGTATCTTAGGATCTAAATGCCTTAGTAGTAGACAAAAGTAAGTACCATAGGTGCGCTATTTTAAGGATAGTCTTGGTGCCTAAGGGTAGTAGGAAAGCTACGTATTACACTCTACAAGTTTCTCAAGATAAAACAAATTATATAATTGTAAATATTTTGAAAAGCTTCTTAATTACCTTCTTTACAACTCCTTTTCTTTCATACTATTATGATCTATTTAGTGCTATACTAGTTTTACTAAATTATATCAAATAATGTATCATAATCTAATGTCTTAGTTTTTCTAACAGATTACTAATCTACTTATATCACTTATTCTTCTTCTAGTAGTAGGCTATCATCTTAGTAACTAGGCTCTCTTGCTCTAGTCGGGTTCTGTGATGCTTTGCAATTTGTGATGTGTTGCTCTGGGTCGTAGTATCTATCAGCAACTTTGACAATCGGAGAGTTGAAGTTGTTTCACTTATATTTTCAACAAGTGACAGGTATCTTTGTCAGGCATGCTCGCCAAATCTGATAATGGGATGAGGATTCGTACTATCTCAGCACTATAATGACCGCTAATATGCAGTTATATCTGTGTAGGGATGGAAGTCGCGACAATAAATCAGTGAAGGACGGAAATCAGCGCAGAACAAGTTTAGAGACAATTGGTGGGTGTTAGAAGGCCGCAATTCATGAAAAACTACTTTCGCCACCCGTAGGCAATCCAATCTTTTCATTCAGCATTGTGATGGCATAAGTTTCTGTGCTTCATTCTGGCTCGGAATTAGCTATGCAGGAAAAGAATATTTAGGGTGCTGAGCACAATACGGGCCTCAGTCGTTTATGTGCTGTACCAAACTAGCATAGCTCACCAAAATTTAGCCAAACAAATACCGCAGTCTGACTAATAGGATCTCTTGCCGCGGCCACGATTGTCCAAGGCTTGGAAATTCTCTCTGCTGTCAACTGCTAGCGTAGGATCAAATGTGAGGCTAGCGTAGTTGGCTAGTAATAGTCTGGAGCCTTACCATCTGAAATCTTCTCTTTATCAACTTCCATAGGTAATTCATTCAAATTCAAGATGGTTTTGGAGCTCGCGAACGGAAGGTAGTGCCCTTGCCTTGCAGGACTCGGAGGCACTGTCAGTGCGCGAGGAGTGATATTCACACCTAATTATTGTAGCACTGAGGTTGTACACACTAGGGATCTAGTGTAACTTGCGCACAGGGCGCACTTGCCGTAGTTATTTACGAGATATAACAAGGGCAAGCTCAATCCTTGGGTTGCGCCAAAGTCTGGCCGACGCCTGAGCCAGAACAATCCTTACACTGACAGCAATGATGCATACCCCTTTTTGAGGTCGCGCGGTAGCCGAAAAAATCCTTTGCTGCTGATTGGGTTTTGGAAATGCGTCTATGCATGGCTGCGGCGTGGGCTTTGCAAGGCATTTCCCCAAGCGATAGGCACCAATCATTTTTAGTTGGTGTGGAGCTGTTTCGAAAGTTCATTGCGTCTTTAAGGCGATTGAAGGACTTCCTGTACGACAATGAACTTCTGTGTTGGTCGCATTGAGGGGCCTCCAATAACCACCTTGCGAACCCTGCTTTAAGTGGCGTAAAGTGTTGAGATATGATGGGACAAGGATTCAAGACAGCAAAGCTGCTGCTTCCACCAAATCTGGAGCTTCTTGACGTGGCGGGCTGTTAATTAAAACCGCGTAACGTTGCTCTGAGAGGTGTCAATAAGTTAGTGCCCTTTCGTTTAGTCGCTCAAAATTTTAACAAACAAGGTAAAACAGCACTCTAACCGAAGAAGATTCTGGTGGCCAATGCATAGGTCTAATCAATATTATGAGTCCGAATTTCAACCTTCCTGGCGTGCCGTGTCACGTAGAGTCGTAGTGCTCAGAGAGTAGGAAGAAGAAAAATGAAATTACATGGTGTACCTATCTTGCAAATCTCATTAATTAGGTATGTATCTACTTGATCAATGAGAAAGTTTTCAATGAACAGCCTTGGCCTCCTAGTGAGCGATTAGCCCTCCCAAAATAATGATTCAGTGAAACCAAGCTAACAATCTCTCGTTGAACACAATGAAAAGTCCCTGCAACTCGTCTAATTCCATCATGCCTTCCCAAGTAGTCATTGTAAAAAGCGCGTGAGCAAGATCCTTAGATACCTCTGCAATATTAAAGTTGGGTTTTTGATACCATTCGTGGATCATCGATCGTGTGTACATGAATGCATGTCTTGCTGTCCTCTTTTTCTCATGACCTAAGCTGCTGTAGAATGCTGGCCACTTACTTCTGTTTCCAAAGAACATTGTGGTTTGACGAAACATGATGAACGCGCTTGCACATTTCAACCATCGCTTCAGTACGTTTTTGTATTGATCAAACTTGTCGCCCAGCTTCTGCTCGAGCTGGAATGTTCCGTCTAACGTAACTCTCTTAATGTATTTCACCGTCTCCTCAAGTGCAGTGAGGTCTTGCTGTCCTGTTTCACTTGTCTCCAAGAGATCAAGCAATCTCAAGGTCAGGTGATCGCAGTCGTATTGCAAAGGTTGAATCGGCGCGGCCGGCAATGTCGCTGATGAAGCACCTTCCATGTTACCTTGATAACTCAGCTTGAAAACGACAACCAAAGAAGATTTGTTACCTGGTAGAGAAGCCCTGGCGGAGGGCTCAGTACTCGCCGAGTGGTCTTGCGAAGTAGTCACATCATCATTGTCCGGATTGAGGACTGCGTTCTGCGACGATTCGGAGCCAGAAAACTCTTCCGGAGACAACGGTGAATCACACAGAATGGAGTTTTGTCGACGGTCTCCAGCAGCTTCATGTATTCTGATTGTAGGGAAATTGCGTGGAACAACATCCTGATGGGAGCTCTCTCGCGGCGAGGGGTATGAAAACCTAGCAGACAAACTGTCACACTCAGCACCGTCGCGTAGGCCTTGTGTACTTATGTTTCGTAGTGTTTTGGTCTTTCGGGTCTCCTGACCCAGTGGTGACTTTGTCCGTTTGCGTGATGTCTTTCTTGATAGGTCTGGGCTGGACACGTCTCTTCTTCTGATCTTTCGATTGTTATCAACAAGAAGATTGCTCCTCGCTACAGCTCCCTCCATGTTCTGTGAATCTCCAAGAAGAATGACTTCGGGTGTTGAAGCGCTTTCCATATTCCTCTGAGGCAACGTAGTCAATGTACTAGAAGATAGAGGTACCATCTGAGCCACTGGTGCTTGAAAATCTGACTCCGGGCTCACCATGCAGCTCATGCTACGCAGGCTCATACTACTTGGCTGTGGAAAGGTCTCCAGGGTATGCCTGGCTTGACGGGTATCGAGGCCTTCGTATTCGCTTGAAGAGTCTTCATTGCTTCTTGCCGGTTCAGACGTATGTGAATGCCCAGATAGGGTTGAAAGCGTCGTTACAAGAGTAGCTCTATAAGCCTTTGTCGTCCCTTTCGTATTGTTGGATGTCTTTGTAGACCTCTCAAACTTTCGGATAGCACGATGAACAACCCAATAGTAAAGGCATGCACGAATTCTGTGACATTATGGTTAGCATCCCAAACATAGAAGAGTCATAAGCATACCAACCTCTGGAAATCCTCCGGGTTGGTATAGACAAGATACCGTGGGTAGTCGTCACCGATATGTGTTAAACGCGGCTCGCATGTACCCCATATGACAGGCCCATGTTTTGAAAGCATATCTGCCGTGATTTCGTTGAGAAGGTCTTTAGATGGATTCACTGCTGCCTTGAGGAGTTCTTCTAGGTTACTGTAAGAGTCGAAGAGGGCGTTGAACATCTTGAGGGTAGATTTGTAGAGCTTCTCTATCTCGCCCAATTTATCGTCGACTTGCGCTGTACCTCTAGGAATCTCTTTAACTTTGGTGAGTGGCAATCCCAGATGTTTTTTTGAACTCCTGGCACTGAAGTGACGCACTTCCACAAGACGAAATCAGCTTCAGAAGTCTTGGATCTCGGGGAAGATCCATTTTGTCAGCTATATGCTCTGATACAGAAGACTCATGCGAAGGTATACAACGAAAGAGAGAAGAGAAAGGAATACAGAGTACTTCTTGTGATGTGATGTGATACGATGGGTGGAACGAAAAGCAAGTTGTTGGCAACAGGTAAGGGGAAGGATGCTTGAGAGTAAACGTAACGAAGGTAGACAAATAGGACAACCACTTTTCAGGAGGCTTGAATTGGATGATCATGATTTAAGGCTGTCAAATTTTGATAACAGCGTCACGCATACATCCGTGCCGCCATGCTCCGGTCTTTGTGTGGGAAGGTATCTCGCCAGCTTACACCAGTTCGATGGTGGCTGCAGTGCGCTGCATGGCCCTAGTGCATCCCCCCGGATCGTATCCGATGATAGTCATGTGTCTAACCAGTATGAAACAGAATTGGGGCCTTTCGGCCTGGAAGTTGAATCGAGTGATTAGAAAAGAGCTACCGCAAGCCCAGGTGTGGGTCAATCCGCTGCCATGTCGTTTCACTGACAGGCATCGAATGAAGCTCTGACTGGTCCTCCACGCCACGCGATGTTTTGTGAGATATAGCAAGCCAATGGGGCTTTGTTCCGCTCCCGGACCGAGCCGATCGCTGGGTGCTACTAGTAGTGTCAATACTTTGTCTTGTCTTCCTGAGTGTCGCTTACCCTTGGATGCTTAGTTAACGCTATTTGGCGACCACACTTTGCGAGAAGCACCCAGGGAGTGATAAACTGTGATACAATTGATACCCTGTTTGCAAAAGAAAGTTCAAGGTATCTAGGTTATATCTCGTTTCAATAGACTGAGGCTCTCGATTTGCCATTATTCAGGGATTCCGGGACAAGGCGGGCCATACGGAAGCAGTGAAACTTGACCACTAGGCAGCAGTCGGTGGCTGGCGATCAAGCCAAGAGCAGTGCTGTCGAGTTGTCGCAGGCTAAGCATTGATAGCACTTTTCCTTGGCTGCAGGGAATTTACAGTTGGTACGCTTTTATGACCTTCCTTCCTCCAAAGATATTCTTTGGGGCATATTGTCAGGTGGAGTACTAGCCAAGGTGACAGACTAAGAGCTCGACATTGAACGAACCCAAAAGTTGAGGGCCTAGCTCATCGCTAAAAACTAAAGCAAGCACAAATACTACTGTGTCCTATTTTACATCATCAAGAGTCGACTAGAGTGGAGCTTTTCGAAAGTCAAGGGGAGGGAACAACAATATCTAGCTAGGGTGCCTCATGAGAGATTAATGATTGCGTCTTGTCCTATGAGAGCAAATATTGCGCTCATTTCGCACCGTTGTTCAGGGTGTTACAG
The DNA here is from genome assembly GCA_003313425.1 of Pseudopyrenochaeta lycopersici. Taxonomy (NCBI): domain Eukaryota; kingdom Fungi; phylum Ascomycota; class Dothideomycetes; order Pleosporales; family Pseudopyrenochaetaceae; genus Pseudopyrenochaeta; species Pseudopyrenochaeta lycopersici. The sequence continues at coordinate 616,328 of NHZP01000020.1, forward strand.
GTTGGATCCAGATGAGGCCAAAGAAATAGTATGCAACCTTACAGGGCTGTAGGCGTTCAATGATTCGGGCCTAATTCCACTGCGATGATGATGGGTAAAAGCTTCATGCGTGGCTACGGCACAGGTTTTAGATGGAAGCACACATTTATCGAGCACCAATCGCTTTGTAATGGCATTTCTTTTCAGAAACTTAACGACAAGATCGCTCGCCTTAAATGACGTTGTTACTTGCAGATGGCGCCATACTTTGTGTTAGCTTTGCACTTCTTGCAAAATGCTACCAAAAGATGCCGATACATGGAGAGCGTGTATTTTTGGAGTGCATCTAACCAAAATACAGTCGAAAAGCTCTCCTTTTAGCTTTGATTTGTTTCACGAACAGCTGAGTGCTTGATATTCGTGGGCAAAGACGCTGTGCGAGGGCAAGTCGGTTCCCCTTGTCCAGGCACATGGCGTAGCTTACACGCCAAGGATAGCCCCTAGTACTTGCCCACCCACAGCTATCGTGGACTACTGAAAGGCGCGTCGAGTCTAAACTCACTATTTTAAATCAAGCGCCACATTCATGCTCTGCATTCTCAACACCGTTTTTCTACTTTCGAGTTTTGGCTTTCGTTAACATAGTTGCTGTGCGTCTAACGATTTCTGCGTTTAACTACGTTAACAGCATGTTAGCGTCATGGTCGGGCATAACTTAAGAGCTCTTCAATACCTGGGTGTGCAACGAGCAAGGGAACGACTACAATCATAGAACGAAGAAGATTAATGTAGTACGACATCACCTGTACACGGCACACTCCACGTCAATGGAGACAAATAACCAACAAGAAGGGCCAGGTTATTGGGGAGTTTTTCCATGTCGCGTTGGGTTTAAGCTGAGGAGCTAAATTTTGGTTTACTCTTCATAATCTCTCAAGTCAACGTCTGCTGCTCGTTCGCGCGATATCTTCACCATAGCTACTTGTTTCTGTCATGCTGCTGCGCAAGATCACTCTTGGCTTCATTCGCCTGCGCAAGATCACTCTTGACTTCATTCGCCTGCTCAAGCTCATATGTATTGTTATCTAAGACCTCGCTCCTCGTTCTGGCACAATTTGTGATGTGAAACAAAGCTAGGCCGAAGACGAGAACGCAAGTATTTTTTGCGCGTGCCTAGAGAGCGCCATGTCACCCTGCCGGCGTCAATTCTATATAACTCTCACATGCTATAATGTTGCCTTACTCGGTTATGGCAGGCTTAGAAGGTTTGCGCTCCTCCGCAATCCCTGATTTGCCCACTTAGACTCAGTGTATTCGGATTAACTCTCGGAAGGCTCAGATAAAATTCGCGGGTGCACAATTTTTCTTTGAGCCTCGTCATTTCCGACCTACGTGGGTTTCGGAAATACACTCTCTGGTGTACGCTCCAGATTAACGGCTCCAGATTAAACACTGACGAGCTGGCAGTCATGTTACGGTACCAGGCAATAATTGTACGAGATAGATACGTAGCACGTGGTACATTAAAGTATGAAGAACTTTGCATTGACTTCTGTATGATAGCAAGGTGCGTGGCTGTTCATAGCGTCGGACTAGTAGCGGGTCGGGGTGGGTCGTTCCCAGGGGATGCTTCATTGTTCATGGAGACTCTGGTTTACTATTTGAGCAAATTGGACACATACAGTCACATGAATAAAGTTTCTTCCGCCAAGTTTTTTCCCCACCAAACTACACCAAAAAGTTATTAATTATAAGATAACCCTAACTTCTTAGATTTTCAATAAATTATATTAAAATTAAAAAACAACATAGATAATATCTTATTATTTTATTTAAAATTATAAATATTAGAATATATACTTATAAGCGTAGTATGTATAGTTATTTATAAAAAAAGGTAGAAAAAAAGTAGAAAAAGTCGCTTTTTACATACAAATTTAAGGAAAATTAATTTTTCTTATCTTTAAAGATATATTATATAATTAAAGAATTTTATTTTTATTTTTACTCTTAACTAAACTAAAGTTTTAGTAAAGTTTTATTAATATTATTACTTTTAAAAGGATTAAATATGTAGATAGCGAGTAATTTTAGTATAAAAAGTGGTTGTTTTGGTGTAAAATCGCTTAGCGGAAGAAACTTTTTTCATGTGACTGTAAGCACTGTATCACTAAGCTGAGCATCTCTAGAAGTGCATAATGGATGCCCGAGCCATCAAAGTGCGCTGTTAATCCCCCCATTTGAGCTGTTTGTTCTGATTATCAAGGTAAACTGCCAGAGAGCTCTCAGCTCGAGCTTCGTATACATGTTGTAGGTCCGCGGAGTGTAGCAGGGTCTGCTGTTAACATATTTACAGAACGAGGAGTTCGTAACATGAATGACAGGGTTCGATACATTGGCGTAGAATACATTCCAGATGGATTGACCATAGACGAAGGCTTGGCAGCGCACTCAATGAGAGAATTGCTCGAGTTGCCGTTACCGTCAACTTAAAGGACACGCATACGCTTGCCGTTGGAGAACATGGCCGGGGATTGGCCTGACGCAGTATAATAAGATGATAGTACTGGATCCAGAAATGAGCGCAATCTCAGTTACATTCTGTGCTTGTAAACTAAGGTAGAACAAAAGAGAACATATATGAAGTGAGAGTTAGACAGGATGAGATGAGATTACAGAAGAAGCAAGGGTTTAAGGCAAAAGATGATCGGCAGACACTTCGCAGACACTTGGCAGATATGCATTGTTATAGAATGAAAGCGTTGACTGGGCTTGTGGGATGAGATTACGTAGAATGGATTGAATAAAGCGTGGGAAAGTAAATAAACTACTTTCGTAGCGTTTGTCAACCTCCGCCGATAAGGCGAAATTGAGAACCGAAAGGTATATTTTTGTTGGCTGATAGCAGTGTTCCCAAAGTATGGTCGCCAGAGATCTTTACAAACACAGGAATATACATCCGTTATGTCCATACTGCGCCATTCTAATTGAAATCTTTGCATGCCTATGGCAATAATAGTGTTACTACCACCGGCCGGTACTAATAGTCTCATGGAAGCTGCCTGCTTCGTGCTCCGAAATGTGTAGTGGCTGGAGCAAGGGATAAAATCACAATGTTTTGGAGAACGAGGCCTGAGAGCTATGATTGCAGAAAAGATGGCATACAAAGATATAATCATTTTCGCGACGACAAATCATGTTGTGATGATGGGGATGCAACGTCTGACGTTCAGATCGGGTTGATGTCAACGATGTGGTAGTGGCCAATGAGAGGCGCCACAAAAAGCTTGGGTCATCGATCCGCAATGCTGCGAACTTCACGACCGCCACCTCCACCAACGACAACGCCCGCCCGCCGGTCCCCCGAGCATCAATTGCACGAGAGCATACACCGATACAGCTCACGATGCTCGCACGACACGCACCCGCCCCGTCGACGCTCAGTGCGGCCGCCCACCGAGCTCTACCCGCGGTGTCGGCAGCTACACGCCTTTCGGCCGCTACCACCGGATCGCGAACACAGAGCAGGAGCTTGGCGACAGTGCAGGATACGCCGCCGAAGAGGACATATGGCGGATTGAAGGACCAGGATAGGATCTTCCAGAACTTGTACGGACACCATGGCGCGGATTTGAAGAGCGCCATGAAGTACGGAGACTGGCACAAGACGAAGGAAATTCTGCTCAAAGGCCACGACTGGGTGTGTATACACAAAAGAGAGCATTGGAGTTGGTACTAATGGAATTCAGATTATATCCGAGATCAAGGCATCCGGTCTGCGAGGCCGAGGCGGTGCTGGCTTCCCCTCTGGTCTTAAATGGGTATGCGATACAGCTAGCTATCCGTACAAACAGGGGCATCGCTAACTCAGAGTAGTCATTCATGAACTTCAAAGACTGGGAAAAGGACACTAAGCCCCGCTATCTGGTCGTCAACGCCGATGAGGGTGAGCCCGGAACCTGCAAGGACCGTGAGATTATGCGCAAGGACCCCCACAAGCTCATCGAGGGCTGTCTCGTTGCTGGCCGTGCCATGAACGCCACCGCTGCCTACATCTACATCCGAGGAGAGTTCTATCACGAGGCTACTGTCCTCGAGCGTGCTATTCAGGAAGCATACCAGGCTGGTTTCATCGGTAAGAATGCTTGCGGTTCCGGCTACGACTTTGATGTCTACGTCCATCGCGGAATGGGCGCCTACGTCTGTGGAGAAGAGACTTCGCTCATTGAGTCGCTGGAGGGCAAGCCTGGCAAGCCCCGTTTGAAGCCTCCGTTTCCCGCTGCTGTCGGCCTCTTTGGATGCCCTTCGACCGTCGCCAATGTCGAGACTATCGCTGTTGCACCCACCATCTGCCGACGAGGAGGCAGCTGGTTCGCCGGTTTCGGTCGCGAGCGTAATCAGGGCACCAAGCTCTTCGCCATTTCCGGCCACGTTAACCACCCCTGCACTGTCGAAGAAGAAATGTCAATTCCCCTCCGCGAACTCATCGACAAGCACTGTGGTGGCGTCATTGGTGGTTGGGATAACCTCAAAGCTGTCATTCCAGGCGGTTCTTCGACCCCGATTCTGCCCAAGCACGTTTGCGACGACCAGTTGATGGACTTTGACGCGCTCAAGGATTCACAGTCTGGATTTGGCACCGCTGCTGTTATCGTCATGGACAAGTCTACAGACGTCGTCCGTGCCATTACCCGTCTCGCTAAATTTTATCACCACGAGTCCTGCGGTCAGTGCACGCCATGCCGTGAGGGATCAAAGTGGACGCATCAGATCATGGACCGGTTCTACAAGGGTCAGGCTCGTGAGCGCGAAATCGACATGTTGCAGGAGCTCACGAAGCAAGTCGAGGGCCACACTATTTGCGCGCTGGGCGAGGCCTTCGCATGGCCACTACAGGGTCTGATCAGGCATTTCAGGCCAGAGCTTGAGGCCAGGATAAAGGATTATGGCCTTCAAAATGGAGGAGAGGCGCTGGCGGGTGGTTGGGCACATGATGCCAGCAAGCGAGGGCAGTTGGTTTCGCCGGGTCAGTAGAGACATGGGTATGAGAGAAAGAGAGGAGAGAAGGCCCTGTACAATGCATGTCCCTTTTGTTTGAGCTTTTCCTTTGGCCTACGCAGATTTGGGAGCTGAGCTGTAAATAATTCTTCAGCATGAATGAAGAGGCTTAGAATTGACCTAAATGTCTGGTATTCCCCTTATGACCGTCTGAAATGCCCGCAAGACGCCCTCTGCTCCGATTACGCCAATGCACAACATTTCAACCCAAGCAGATATTGATAAACTCATCGCGACTAATCGCGTTGTCACCGTCCATATCGAATTCATCAATCATAGCCACAAGTTCTTCATGCGACAAGCCCTCTCCAAGCTCTCGCGCCACTCTTGTCAGGTCTTGCAGCGTAATTTTGCCCTTTCCACCCTCATCGAACAGCTCAAACGCCCTGACGATCTCCTCTTGTGGATCGCGACTCAATATCCTCTGCGCCATGAGCGTCTGGAAGCTTTGAAAACTCAGCAACTGGCGCGGCGCACTCTGATATGCCTGCTGGGCTGCCTGTCTCGCCGGCCCACCGGCAGCTTGTTGTTTCGCAGCGCTCGGCGCCGGCACACCGTGTGTCTGCAGGATGCTGAGGATCTCAGATTTGGGCAGATCAAAGCCCAGGGCCTTCATGGCTACTTTCAGCTCGTGGTAGTCGATGTAGCCATCCTTGTCTAGGTCGAAGAGATTGAATGCTTCGCCAATTTCCTCGCGTTGCTCCTCGCTCAGCTCCGCGAGGCTGGTTTGGCCCGCGGCGTCCATTCGCTCGCGCTCTTCCCGTGCTTTGCGTTCTCGGTCGAAACGCTCGGATTCGAGTCGTTGTGCGGTTTTGGGGTTGGCGGGGAAGGCTGGTGTGCTGAAGGCGGGTTGAGTGGGATTAGGGTTTGTGCGGCCGAGACCGTAGCGGGGACCTTGGCCGGGAGGGTTGGATGATGTGGCCATGTGTTTGTTCTCAGTTGTGACGGGTGTGGAGGTGTGAACACTTTTCGTGATATTTCGATGTGGTGATGCGGGTAGGGTACTTTTGAAGGTTGGAGTGGTGATGACGAGCGTGTAAGTGAGGAAGTTGTACGCTTTGGTTGCGAAATCTGATCGAGGGTAATCTAGTTTGACTGCAACTATAACATTTCAACTCTATTGTTCCAATTCCCTTTGTTCACAGATGTGGTTCAGATATACAGTGTTTTGGACGCGGTCGCGTGAAAGCTTAGCGGCCGCTACTAGCGCGATTTTGGTAGGCATGGAGGGATTGGGCAGGGCTAATACGTGTGTACCAAGCCAAGTACTCAAATGTGTTTCAATACATATGCATATGCAGTGCGAAGAGGATTGGAAACCTTTTCCAGGATCCTGGAGAGTTAGCATTGTGAGATTTGTTGCTGAAGCGATTAACGCTTCATCAAGCGAAACCATGTGAAAGGTGTGAATCTAAAGGGAGCCGACTCGGCCGACAAATACTATAGTCAATGTAGATGGAGCTGCAAAGAGGGGCAGAGTTGATGAGCAGCCGAGAGCTCGGTGCAATATGGTGGGAACTCTCCGGCGAGGGAAATCTATGACTGTCACGCGCAGTCGAACCATCAATATAATCTATCCAGAGTCACACTCCTCGCGTAAAGTTGACGTGGAGAAGGATCCAACTTCGAGTCTCTCTGGCGAGACCGGTCTCTCACAGTGGAAAGTGTTTCACAATCGCGCTCCAGCGACAAGTTTGTGGCGGAGTGTCCTCAGTCCATCAGGCAGCCGCAGGTAGCAATGGGGCTGGATGCAGGCAACTCTGAGTATTGCACCCGCCTAGAGTACGGCCCACGCCATTCGCCAACCATCATCTGGCTTTGTCATCTCGGCCGTGTTTGCACCGTATCAAAGGAAGTTCTGCCCCAGAAGTGAGCTGTGCGAGAGCCACGTGACCACCCTGGCGTGTTCTTAGCGCACCTTTATGTGCCCTCCTAAACGGACCTCACCTCGTAGCTCGCCCTGTTAGCCACACATTCCCGTCGCTCTTTCTTTTCCATGACGGCTATTTCACTACTTAATCTGCTCACACTCTGAGCTCTCCTCGCTCCTTTATTCCACGCTCATCCACACCAAGCCCCGCCGTTTGCTGCGAATCCTTGGCGCGTTTTCCGCGAAGCTCTTCAGCACCGCCTGTACCTCCACCTCTCTTCATCCGCACTTCATTTCGGCCAACCCAACCACGCCTTCGCGAGCATATTCCTGCGCATTGCTAGCCGACTAGGAAATTACACGCGCGCAATCCGTCGGACATCGTCAAAATGTCCTTCGGGGGCGGTTTTGGGGGCTTTGGCTCCAACAACAACCAGTCCAGTGGCGGCTTTGGCGGATTTGGCGCGAGCAACAACAATTCCTCTGGTAAGTACAACCTCTTGTTTTGATTACGGCGATCCCCCTTTGCGCGATGGTCTCGATGCGCCTCAGGACGAGCGCCCTGGCACTCACGACGAATCGTGTCTAACTCGCCTTCCGCCTCAGGCTTCGGCTCCAATGCGAACACCGGCTCCAGCATATTCGGCTCGAACAACAATACCACGGGCAGCAACATGTTTGGAGGCAACAACAATTCAAACACGGGCTCGCCATTCGGGGGCGCAGGTACGTCGATAGCTGTGCGCGTCACTGTCGCGTCATTGTTTGGCTTCTTTTGCGTTTACCAACTTCGCTATGGACGCTACATGTTGACCATCGGCTGTGTCTGCATATCATGCCAACCTTGGCGATGATTTGAGGATTTTGCGCACGGACTTGATTATTTGCCAACTGTATCATGTGCACTAACTTTTTTCTTTTCTAGGCGGCTTCGGTGCCAGCACCAACAACAACACGGCCTTCGGCTCAAAACCATTTGGCAGTTCAACAACCGGCGGCGGTCTCTTTGGTGGCGGTGGCAGTTCTTCTGGCAGCACATTTGGTGGCTTCGGAGCTCAGAACAACAACACTACCTCCGCTTTTGGCAGCGCCAACACTGGCGGCGGCATGTTTGGCCAGAACAAGACCACTGGTTTCGGCGCATCATCAACAGGCGGCGGCGGCTTGTTCGGAGGCGGTGCCACCAGCGGCGGATTTGGTTCGACTAATACGAACACTTCCACTGGCGGTTTTGGTGCCTCAGCAGGCGGCTTTGGTGCAGGTGCCAACCCTCCACCAAACAATGGCACCGCGAACACACCATTCCAGGCTTTCACCGAGAAGGATGGCGCCTCCGCGACTGCGACACAGCAGTATCAGACTATCACCTTTCAGCAGCCGTACCAAAATTACTCTCTTGAGGAGCTCAGGGTAGCCGATTACAACCAAGGACGGCGGTACGGTAACCAAAATGGACAAGCAGGCGCATTCGGTCAGAGCACTGGATTTGGAGGTTTTGGCAGCAACAACAATGCTACTGCCTCCACTGGCTTTGGGTCAACTTCAAACACAGGTGGCAGCCTTTTCGGTGGTGGAGCCACCAACAATACTTCAGGTTTCGGTCAGAACACGGGATCTGCATTTGGCAGCAACAACACTGGTGGAGGCCTGTTTGGTCAGAACAAGCCCGCAACAGGTGGCCTATTCGGATCCAACACCAACACTACGAGTGGTACAACCAGTGGGCTGTTTGGCGGTGGATCGACTACTGGCACAACAGGAGGGTTCGGTAGTGGTGGAGGCGGCTTCGGTTCCTCGACTTCAGGCAGTGGCGGTCTCTTTGGCCAAAATAAGCCTGCTACTGGTGGGCTTTTCGGAGGGTCTGGCACCACTACGAACACCACTACGGCTCCTTTTGGTTCGACGAACACCAATACATTCGGGCAATCGAACACTGGCGGGCTTTTCGGACAGCAGAATACGCAGGCTTCCTCCACACCTGCTTTCGGTTCAAACAACACTGCAACCAACACGGGTGGCGGTCTATTTGGTAGTGCTGGTGGTGGTGGCGGTTTCGGCCAGAACAACCAGACTCAACCGCAGGCACAGGCATCTGGAGGTCTCTTTGGTGGTTTCGGCCAGAACAATCAACAAAACCAGCAGAAGCCGGGTGGTCTGTTCGGTAGCTCTACCACAACGACAACGGGTGGTGGTTTGTTCGGCCAAACGAATCAGAGCCAACCTCAGCAGTCAGGCGGCCTGTTTGGAGGCTCCACGGCCAATACCAACACCGGAGGTGGTCTGTTTGGTCAGAAACCTGCCACCACAGGGAACAGTCTTTTTGGAGGTAGCACAGCGAACACAGGAGCGTCTGGGGGAGGCTTGTTCGGTAACCTCGGTACCCAAAATACGCAGCAAAACGCAGGTTCCAGTCTCTTCGGTAGTCAAAACAACCAGCAGAAACCAGGGGGTCTCTTCGGTGGATCTACCAACACCACCACCGGCGGCGGCCTCTTCGGCAGTCTTGGACAGCAGAATAACCAACAGTCTACAATGGGTGGTTCCTTATTCTCTAGCCAGAACCAACCGCAGCAGAATCAGCAACAACAAAACAACAACAGTTTGTTCGGTGCATCGGGCAGCTCTTTACTGAACACCTCCATGGCTACCAACCCCTATGGCAATGACGCATTGTTCGCCGGACTTGCTACACCCACTCAGAGTCCTGGCCCGATCGCCACCCCTCTTTCCAGCAGCCAAAAGAACAAGAAAAACGCCATTCTCCCACAGCACAAACTCAATCCGTCCGCATCCACACGCCTGCTCACCCCACAGAATAGAAGAACTGGTGGTTATGGATTCACGTACTCAACATATGGCACCCCTGCCAGTGCATCCAGCCAGAGCAGCCCAGGTTTTGGTGGAAGCTTATTCGCCAGTGGCAGCCTCTCCCGCTCGCTAGGAAAGAGCTTGTCTACTAGCAACCTGCGCAATAGCTTCACTCCAGAGACTAGTATTTTGTCACCGGGAGCGTTCTCTACCACTGGACGTGGCTTCGGTAATGGTAGTCTGAAGAAACTCAACGTCAATCGTTCAATCAATACTCGCATCCCGTTGTTTGACGAACCATCGCAGAAGCGTGTCAGCTTCGCTGGTGGCGAGACTCTGAACGGTAACACGAATGGCGAGACCGCGCTGATAGTTCGACGGGATGACGGCGATGCCTCTCCCACAACCATAAACGATAGTGATGGGAGCGAGACGCCTCGTCCATCCATGCAACAAGTCAATGGAAGTGAACTGGCGCATATTTCCGAGGACCATGCGCTTACCCCGAAGTCGTCTTCTGCCGTCAACGTTCAACCCGGACAAGATCCAAAGGGCGGTGCTTACTGGTCCAGTCCTCCACTTGAGCAGCTGAAGAGAATGAGCAAACAGGAGCTCAAGAGCGTGCCCAACTTCATTGTTGGTCGGCACAACATCGGCCAGATTAACTTTCACCATGGCAAGCCAGTCGATCTCTCTGAAGTCAATTTCGATAAACTGTATGGAGATATAGTTCAGCTCAACCCTCGCAACGCTACCGTCTATGGAGAAACTTGCACATGTCTACCAAAGCCACCACTTGGCACGGCACTAAACCAGCCGTCTGAGATCGTGCTCGGGAACTCTTGGCCTCGCAACAGGGCCGGCAAGAAAGATGTTAAACATTTGGAGCGTCTCAAGCGGGTGAATGGCACTACATTCGTCAAGTATAATCAGGCGAATGGTGAATGGACGTTCACTGTTCCTCACTTTTCCTCGTATGGATTGGATTACGATAATGATTACAGCGATGGCGAAGACGAGTCTAGTGACCTTAGTGACGCTCCCGATACTCCTGCGCAACCGCAGCATCGCTCGAGTCAGATGACGAGTACGCCTCAGGAGGATTCATTCGCCAGCCCCACACAGTCTCAGTCTAGCCCCGATGATACCTTTGACTTCAAAAAGGGCATGCGCTCGCGGGCCAGCGTTCCAGGTGGTTTCGGTGATGAGGCTGTTTATGAGGACGATGAAGAAATGGACTCTCGCGGCGAGTCTTTTTTAGGGCAGCGCTCCGTGGGTTCGCTTGATGGTCAGCATGATACTGACTACTCTGAAGAGAGCGAATCGGAATTGGTGCAAGATCAGGACATGGCGGATTCTGTATCTGGGCCAGTTCAAACCACGGAGCAAGCCGCCGCCAAGGAAGACCCTTTCAAGAGCACCCTGAAGCCAAAGTCCATCCTCAAAGCCAGTCAAGTCTTGCGATCGGGTATGGGTACACCTTCGAAAAGTCACCCTGTGTTCGATGATGATTGGGCCAACCAGCTTCAACGCACGATCAGCCCGAAGAAGCAGGATCGACAAGCCCTTCGCGAGAGCCAAGGCAACGTACTACGAGAAACTGATGCACATCCGACCAAGTTATCGCAATCTTTCGGTGGTCGGCCACTCACCACGGCGATGGATCTGATGGACTCTCTGTTTGGAGAGACGGAGAAGCAGAAGCTTCCCAAGCGGGCAGGACATGGCATTGAGGTTTGATTTCCCTTTCCCTAAGCGTGCTTTTTAATGACGGGGCGCAAGCTGTGGTGGGTTTCCTTCAAGGTTCTCATTCATAGATTGACGATCGGGCCCTAGGTCCACCCATGTATGTAGTCATAAATTGATGTGGGACAAGATTTGCTGAAACTCTTGTCTCTAGTTACCATATTCAAAGCGACCTAAAACCGCTTCCGATCTCGACCAACTCTCCGATTCCGACAAAGACTTTCATAGCTGCAGCAAACCCCACTTTAGCGAAACCAATGTCCTTATCTACGGCAGCAGAGGGCCTACAAACCTCGATGGTGGTATCTTCCCCATTGCACAAGAGCCACTCGTAGGTGCCACCAAGGATATACGATTTGCGAAAATGCCTACTTTTACGCACGTAAGTCAAGAAACTTCATCCAAATTAGACCCTTCTAACTAAATGTTCCAGTCCGCCTCCAGGACATTGTCTCTTCAGAGACAACACACCAAGATCGTTACTCATGATGGTGTACCTTTAGCTAGGCTACAGACAGATCCTGCCCCTGTCGAGTTCTCTGATCTTGCCAAAGCCGTTGCAATCGATACCCCAGAAGGCGTACATGAACAGCATGCTTGGCAATTGCTCTCACTTCTCTTTGATGATGCCGACAAGATCCCCGACGGTGTACGACCTGAAGATAGAGAGATGTATAAGAAAGATAAACTTTCGGAGTTCTGGAAGCTTCTCGTGTGGGACGATGCACAGAAGCATGCTCATCAAGCTGCATCTCTCGAGGAACGTGCCATTGCACAGCTTAGCTGTAACAATGTTGCTGATGCCTGTCACGCGCTGTTGGAGGGCCTGGATCTTCGACTTGCCACAATGGTCGCTCAAATTGGTGGCGATTCGACCATGCGTCAGAGCATGGTAACTCAAATCGAAGAGTGGCGCCGCCTTGATGTGTTGTCCGAGATGGAGGATCCTCATCGCGCTCTGTACGAACTACTTTCCGGTAACTGCGCTCAGGCAGAAGGCAAGCTTGGAGCTGGTCGAGAGAACAAGGCTTCGACCTTCAATATATCAGGTCGTTTCGCTCTCGATTGGCGACGCGCTTTTGGTCTCCGTCTGTGGTATGGCATTATGAATGAAGAGTCAATTGAACTGGCTGTAGCTCAGTTTGCGGACGCTATTAGGGATGGTAAAGAAGACGTCAAGCCCGTCCCATGGTTCATTCAAGAAGACGTTGACATGGGGTGGAACGATCCGCAGGCGGAGCACCGTGAAGATTTGCTTTGGGGTATCTTGAAGCTCTACGCGGCTTCTAAGATGGACTTGGACGCTAACATTGAGGATGTTCTGTCACCCCAGAATGTCTCGGGTCATCCGCTGAACGCGCGCCTGTCATTCCAACTATTCCAGCTCTTCAAGTCCCGTCAGGAAGACCAAGATGAAGCAGATGAGCGAAAGGTTGGTATGCCAACTGTTCGCGGTCAGGGCGAGGGTGATCATCGAACCTCTTTCCTATCGTCGACAACCTCGGCTGTTGAGGCGCATGAGCAGTCAGCGAAGCCGCTTATCGAGCTTGGTGATCAAATAACTCTCACATACGCGGCCTCACTACACACGCCTGAGCACTGGACAACGGGAGTGTGGGTGTACACTCATCTGTCCTCTCCAGCAATGCGCGAGCACTACATCCGCTCTCTCCTCAATCAATTCTCCAGCACCTACTCTTTGGAAGATGCAGATGCTACGTATGCGTACCTGACGAATGAGCTGCATGTACCTGCAACTTGGCTTCACGCTGCTGCTGCACTGCAAGCGAAGACCGAAGACGATGCCCTGCGCCAGGCTACACATCTTATCAAGGCCGAGGAGGTTGACGAGGCACACGAGGTCCTGTGTCGCAAGGTTGGCCCTGACGCTATCATCTCGCGCGACTACGATCCCCTTCGCGAGCTTATGGGGGGCTTTCTCCCTACGCCAACGAACAGCCCTGCCTCGTTCGCTTCATCAACACGTGGCACATCCCACCGTCGCAAGGAGCCCGTGCAAGGTTGGGCCCAGGGGGGTCAGATCTATTTCGATTACATCGAGTTGATTGATTTGACTGGCCAACGCTCAACGTACCGCGTGGACGAGGACCTCAACAAGCGCATTCAAGAGTTACTAGTCAAATTGCAGCGTGCACTTGAGATTGCTGCGCGGGACAGGCTCGAAGCCTGTGGATTAGAGGAGCGTGTCGCGCTTATGGAAATTGCGGGGACCGTCGCTAATCTTGTGGCGAAGAACCAGGTATGTGTAGACGCATATCATCACTACATTTTCATATCAAAGCTAACCTGCACAGCATACCAATCGCGCGTCTATCCTCAGACTTCCCCTCACCGAAGACCTATGGCTCAAGCACTCGTGTGAGCTCAGCACAAGCTATTACCGCAGCGTCATGACGAGTGGCAGATAGATTGTGCTGCTCACAGCTGCGCTCAGAGTCCGGAAAAATTGACACTACGTGTGAAAGACGGCAAATGGGAAGTTAACAGCGTCAACTGGAGGAATGAACTGGTGTCCAGTGGGCGAAGTTTGTAATGTTGCAAGTGTTGGTGGGGATTTGGACATAATTTTAGTATGCGGTTAATGTTCCGCGCTCGCCTATGATGTGGTGAGACCATGGTTATAGTGGCATTGAGAACTTTCGAGGAGTGCATGGGTATATTGGGATTGGGAAAAAGCATTTTCGATTCAACACATGTATAGTACGATTGTGAGAATATGGTTTAATGGATCGGTACATTCACATCACGTCTCATTCTTGCTAGCACTTGAGACCTTCTTTTGTTATCAGGTCACTGTCTGCATCAGCATCAGGACATCTGTCATTCATCTTTGAAGTTCTAGTATCGCCACTACCTCAGCCGTTGCTGGAGGTAGAATAGTACATACCCCACTTTCCCTGGTACCAACCCAAACATCCTGCTGTATTTTGAGTCTGTCCGCGGCTACCTGATCGGTGAAGTATCCGGTGTTGGATCGTATATCTTGCATTAACAAAGAGGGAAAGAATGTAGTGATTTGGTGGTGGGACGGGGGATGATGAACAGAGTTTCCAATTCTAAATGAGGACCACTGTGTTGCAGGGACATGGAAACCTGATTGAATATGTTTTAGCGATTTATCTTCGGCATTTTGTACAACTATGCTGATGGACAACAGTTCCAGAGCCAGGCCCGTGAAGAGATCGATTATATCGGAAGGAAGTTTTGTTTCCATAGGCCAGCTGCGATGATAAGCGGGAGGGGTGCCTCCATTGTTACAACAATGGTGGTGTTTCCACAACAGGCCACTGCTGAGTGTCCCAATCTAAGTCTGGCTCAGAATCTACACACGTGCAGAACTCAGTAGTACTTGGATAGGACATCATTGTGTCAGATTCTCCCAGACCATCCAGTAGATCCCACGACCCGTGTCCGGTGCGTACGCCGAGCCTGTACTGGAAGTCTTCTACTTTGTAGTCAAGTCCACGGTTGCAAGTTGATCGGGGGCATAGGCCTGGTGTTTCTTTCAGTGTTAAGGTTCCCACCCAGGACGCGACGGCCCACCACGCCATTCGAATAGTATATGAAGTTTTGTCATCTTTCAGCCGTGCGCTGAAGCCATGTGCGCGAATATACTCGGCACGGGAATTTGCAGATCTCACCCTGTAGTAGGTCTGGGGGCGAATTACCGTCCTATCTGTGATTCTTTGCGGAGATTTCATCTCCGGTAGTGCGGCAGGGAAATATCCTTTTGCGGTGCGCACCTCGACTCTGTGACTACGGACAATAAGTTTATGGGTCTCACTTGGCCTGAGAATCCTTTCTTCATAAAGGCGTATATTGCCGTTCTTGCATGCATCCATGGCCCAAGTTGCGTGCAAATCGCCCTCGAGGCTCTGGTAGCGAACAGCACGCCTTGCCCGACCGCACGTAGCGTGGCGATTGACTTTGGGATTACCGTAGTTTCCGAACCATCCCGTGGTGCTTATCTGGAAGCCAACACAGTCAAACTCGAGGAAGGGACCAACATCGGCACAGTCTTCTGGTACGAATGACTCCTCTTCAGCAAGCAGAACTTGAAATATATACAACAATGAGCACAGACAGGGCAGTCTCTTGGATCTGCTGAGCATATGGAAAACAAGCTGGCTTCGTGACATTTCATAATCGACCTCCAGGTCGGCGCGTTCCTCGCACAAAGAGAAGAGCGAGTAAAGTTGATCTCGCGGAACAGTACATTGTCTGCCGTGAAAATGTTGGAGTAGTTCTATGATGCTCTTCCCTTTGAAATAAGCCGAATTCATTTCCAGAGCAGTGAATTTTGCGATTGGAGCTTTTTTGATAGCGAGGTAAGAGTACTGAAGTCCGCTGAAGAAGTTGTCGAGCGTGACCATTCTCGAGCCAAACAAGACCATGACGCTCTGAGCAAGCAGGACTTCCTGCGTTACCCATGCGCGCTCCCAGTACCCATTGTGTACGATCTTGGTCCATACCTTGCTCTTCAGAGACATTACTTTGCGCCAATCATCGTCTCCAATCAGGCTTTTGGCCTGCGTTGTGCAGATCCGAGCGACGGCGGCTAAGTCAGAGGTATCACCGAGCCAGAGATGAACGCAACTGGCTTTTGAATATATCTCGCCCATATGCGCAACTTGGTGATTACGCTCCAGGACGTTATTTTGGTCGATACAAATGGCATCGATCCAGTACAATGCGCTTTCCCCGGGTGTTGTGCTTTGAACAAGGCTGAGGAAGTTAAACAAATTCTGTCGTACAATAAGTCTTTCTCCATTGACCAGAATTGTGTGTTGTGGAGCTGGCGCGCCCCATACATAGGATAGGCAGAGGTACGGTATTTGTGCATCGGTGGTAATGTGCACGACAGAACATTGTATTAGCCCCTCGGCAGAGAGGGCAGCTGAAATCCGGAGCAACCGTATTGAAGGAAGACTGCGATCAAGTGGCAGGTACTTGAAGCTTGGAGTAATCGAATTTGGCATGATGTAAGAGGTTTCCGTGAATATATAGTTCCGTAGCAATCAATACCGGGCATGGGAGATGGATCTCATAAAGAGACGCCTGGTTGGTGGCTGAAGTGGTATCAGTTCGGATGGCACCATCCGCATACAGGGCATCACGAGATCAGGCTGAGGCAGCCGCACCATCTTGCGGGCTGTGTATTGACCAGGGGCAGTTATATCTCATTCACGTAGAAAGGAACGATAAGAAGAGCGAATCAGTCGAAGGCTCGGGAAGTGCCTAACAAATACGACAGTCATTGCGACTGAGGCAGCGATATTTGAAGTGAAAACATGCTAGTAGTCTAAAATATAAATTGTGCAACATGCTCAAAGGGATGGGTATGTACAATCGAAACTGCAAAATGTACGGAGAAAATCCACTCTCACATGCCACTGACGTTTATGAGAGCGGTGCCGAGACCTGTCGCGAAGGGGTAGATGCGGCAGTACCGTCTTTCGGTGGTCCTGGAGGTCTTCCACCTCTTGCACCACCACGACCGCCTCGACCAATTCTACCTCTGCCTCGGTCACCACCATCAGGGCCTCTACCTCGACCACCGCCGGATTGTTTAGGTGCCGCTTTCGGAGCCTGATTCTCTTGACCGACTGGACCGGCACCCACATCTCTATTTGCTTTCCCGCGATCACCCTCCTCATCGCCATCTTTCTTGTCTTTGACTTTGCCTTTGCTCCCTCGTGTGCCTCTGCCTCGGCCCCTTCCCCGCGCAGCGTTTCTTGCAGCTCGTGCTTCAGATCTCTTCTGTTGCTCTTCTTCTTCGATAACTCGTCTGCTTTCCTGGTCCCACCATTGCTGAAATTCTTGTTCTTGCTGAATCTCCTGCAGACTGCGTTTGGCAGCGGCATCGCGTATTGATGTCTTTTCCGCTTCTTGCAACGATAAAATTTCCATCATGCTCAAGTGTTGACTGGGAGAAGTAGGCGAGTGTTGTGGTAACGGAATGTGGCGGACTGATCGTGGTGTAGGAATTGGTTCAGTCGAAACTGACATACCTCTGTCAGTGGGCCCAGGACGATTTTGCGAGGTCGACGCACTTCGGGGTGTGCTCTGGGGCGAGATCGCTGTGCCTTGCTTGTCTTTGGGCTTAGCGGTTGCACTCTTATTGGCAACAGTCTGCCTCATGGTGAGCTGCGGTGTGCTCGACGATCGCGAAGGCTGTGGCGAAGGCTTGGAAGATGGTTGTGCTGCGGGAGTCACGGCAGGATTGTAACTTGGTTTTCGATGAGATATTGCCTGCCACGGGGATGCAACAGGTGGTGCTGCTTGCGCTTTCTCAATCGGTGTACCGAGTTGCTGAGCTTGCTGAAGCCGTTTGCGTTCCTTCTGAGACAGCTTAGCATGAGCAGCTCTGGTGATGCGCTCATTTTCTCCGCGCGTCAATCCCAACGTTAAATTCGATGGTGTGCCAGTCGAGGCCTGGGCCATGATATCCTTGAGATCGAGTTTCGCACTCGCGAGCGGGTTACTGCCCCAAGGCTGGCCCGGCGTCCTCATCTCCTGAATGGCAGGTGGAGGCAGGGAGCTCACAGAATTGAGCGGAATATCGTCAGTGTTACCAAGATCGCGGGGTGAAGATCGGCTTTCTGTTCGATACTTGGCCCAAGGTGCTTCTGGAGACCCGGCTGGCGTTTCAATGGCTTGTTGATTCGTACCTTGCTCGACGAATCGCGGTGGTTTGATCTTTTTCATTGTGCCATCATCTTCCTCGTCTTCGTCAGACATCTCGAACATAAGATCTTGAACCGAAGTCTTTCCTTTAAGAGCTGGAGTCAGAGCTGGGCTTTTGGCCTCCTTTGAGGCTCGTCGTCCAGTTCGTTGACGCAGCGGTGAAGCTGACACCTCTTCCAGGCTTTGAGATCTGAATGATGTAGATATGCCATCGTTATTTGCATACTTCTTCGAAAGAACAATCGCATCGATCTTGGCGCGCTTGCCACGCTCAATTCGTTCGGCGAGTTCAGGGTAACGATCGAAAAGGAGCGCCTCCGACCGCCCGCTCCTTGCAAATGGCAGGTAGGCGAGCTGATTGTCATGGGCAACCTGATTGAGCTCCAACAGTAAGTCTTCGTCCAATTCATCCAGTGACCTAGGCAATGTCAGACAAGAAGGTAGAGTGACCAGTGACTTAGCTTACCCATTCTGCATCACCGCCTCTAAGCTAAGACAGACATACTCTAACGCTGCATCTTTGAATTCGGCGACAGAGCTGGGAGATATGGCTGCAAGCAGAGAGCAGACGTTGCGCGCATTGACTGTGTTCTGATCAGTACTCGTTCCCCGACAATTAATACGTGTACGTACCATAGCGACCTATCAACCTTTGACATATTTGTGACAGACGATCTAGCATCAACTCGTTGGCGACTGACATAACATCCATGACGTGATCTAGAAGTTCATCAAGTGCGAGCAAATCATTGAGATCTTCGCTCGCAACGTCTTCAAAGATCTCTTCTCCGGCGTCGGTATACAGATGACGAACAATGAGCTCAAAGAGATGCGTCTCCACGTGAGTCAGATCGATTCGAACGAGTGGTGACTCCTCGGTTCGTCTATCCGCAAGCCACTGGCCTCCAGCACGACCTCTAAAGAGGCCTTCAAAGAAAGGACAGCGCTGGCAAATGACATCAGAATGTAGCAACATCTCGCCATCAGCAAGATCAACGACGACATCGCCATTCTCAAAGAAGGACTCATCTTTGATGGCGAGCTCCAGGTCCATATGTAGGGATCTCCGGGGGTTCACCATCTGGCGCACAGCGGGCTCGAGTTGCCGTAAATCAAGGCGAGAGGCAACCTTCATGAGTTCGGTCCGGATGGTACGATATCTGAGCGCCAACACTGGGTAATGTCGAGTGACATTCCAGAAATCAACAACTGAATCCGTATATGTGTATAGTACCAAGTTGAAAATGGTAAGAAAGTCCAGGCCGTGGAAAAGTACAAGAACCTTTTCCCCGTTGTCTTTAATGGTCAAGAGGTCCGGCATGCTGTAATCAAGACCGTGTGCACGAAACTCGAGTAACGCGTCTCGGAAAAGACGGCTACGTCCCGATAAGATGAAATCGTGCACGGGAATGCGAACATCAGATAGCGTAGTTGCCACCTCCATGTTGTATGAGCGGTCGGACGATACTGAAGACCTTTGCACGATCTCGACAACTTCTGCCTCCAAGTCTTTGGACTTCAGAACACGCTTTCGAAGGGCTTGTGCATTTCCAGCTCGGTTCCAGAATCTTGGTGTAGGCTCATCATCGTCGGAAGTCTCATCGTAGTTTGTCATTTCATGGAAAGAAAGCAACGATGCAAGCTCCTCCCAGAGCTTGGGTTCATCCACACCAATCTGGGTCCTCGTAACATTGCAGTCCTTACGAATTGCAGCATACGCCCCAAATGCTGAGGCACGGACAGCGATAACACGTGTCAGACCAGGCACTCGCTGGAATTTGTAGTCTTTTGGCCTAGACTCCGCTGCGCCAGTAATAGCTGCATTCTGGATGGTGGCTCTTTTTGTCCGTTTCCAGACACTACCAACGTCAGTTGTTAAGATGATAGAGCCATCTTGATCGACGTCGACATCTCTTGCTGCCATGTGACTCTTCTTTGATGACCATATGCGATAAGGCACGGACAATGCTCCTCGTATTTGCTTCGGATTCGTAGTCGAGGTGTTGGCATCTTGCGTACCCTCGGTGCGTCGACTGACGGCAACGGTGAAGACCTCGCCAGACGTTGTTAGCGCACAGATGGTATCGCCACCGGATGTTATCTTCTTAATCTTATTTGGCGCAAGGTCATACTTGGTTGTCAACCAAGATTCTTTGAGAAAGCTGCTGGTGAACCCATCTAGCGGGAAGTTGAGCTTCGCATAGCCATAGTTTGCAAAGACCCATACTTCGCGGTTGTCCAGAAGGCATATTGTAGCGCCGTCTATAGCCGATACTGAGAAGATAGGGCTAGAAAACAGTGAGGCAGCAATTTTACGAGGAATGATCTGCATCTCGAGTGATCGAGCATCTGAGTCGACAATACCCAATTGTCCCTCATTCTTGCCAAAGGTGTACAAAGACGTTGTGGTATGCACAACTGAATGTATTCGGGATGCTGCAATGCCTGTTACGATATCTCGCTTCAAAGGTCCGAAGATCTGTCGCGGCATCGTAGAGATAGGATCGTCATCCTTCAACGCAGGTTTCGGCACGGTGTATCCCAACTGACCGTAAGCGTTGTTTCCCCAAGAAAAGACCTCTCCCTCTTCGGTAATGGCCAGAGTGTGGTTCTGGCCAAGAGCAACTGCCGCAACCTTTTTCTGCCCTAGCCCCCCACCTTCGATGCAGGTGAATTGATATCTTGTCGTTTCATTACCCGTACCCAGACGACCTCCAGGACCATGACCGCACATATATAGATTGGAAATCGGATCGGTAGTCAGCACAGCGGTATGTAGCTTGGACATTTGTACATCTTGTATCACTATTGGAGTGTTACGAATATGGGTAGGGAGATCGACCGTGCCCTTCGGTTGGAGAGATCCAGAATCCTGCGCTGGGACACCCATTGCCGCCCAGTACTGATTTTGCCTTTCCCGGTGCTCCCTGTAAAACCGCTGTAGCAGATGGTCCGGTCTTCTCAAAGTGATACGCTCGGGGAATTGACGATCGTCTTCATCACCGAAGCCAAGAGTGACATTCTTGTTGCTCCCGAACGTATACATCTCGTCACCTCCAAGTAGAATAGGTGGGGCAATCATTTTTCTGCGTGTCTCTTCATCGGCGTCACCGCTATCTCCGTGAGCGATTTCGTCATCGGAATCAGAGTCCATGGCGGGCGCCTCCTCTGGCCGCAAAGTGCGATCCTTGATCGTCATCGCGAACAAGTCCAGCGGGCCATACCCCTCTTTATCCTTGATCTTGACAAGGCCACGCGCATGCTGATTGAAGCCGCTGGACCCATGGCCAAGAATATTCTGCGTGTCGCGATTCAAGATAAGGCGTGCTATTGCGATGTTGCCGAAGTAGAAAGCCCTGTGAAGCGGGGTCCAACCATTTTCCGCATCCTGAATGTACAAGTCTATCCACGGGTGCTCAAGGAGCACTTGCGCAAACTCCACGGCACTCTCAGACGTGGAAGAAGCAGCATGATGCAAAATTGTCAATCCAGCAGCATCGCGGCTGTTAATGTCGGTTCGAGTCAGGTGTACAGTGACACCCAATCCAGTCTTGCGGGCTTTAGCACTCGTCACGGGCGAAGCACTATAGCTGCCTGGACTGCTATGCACTGCCGCGCCATGCCCTCCTCCCTGCCAGCCAGCAAAGCCTTTCTGTGTTGCCGCACGGGTCGTATGCGTGGTGGTCGAGAGGACATGTCGGAAGTTATCGACATCATCTTCGAGATAGTATTTCCAGAGATAGCCGCTCATGTGCCGAGAAAAGACGAGAGTAATCCGAAGCTTCTACAAGTAGCACCTGGCCTCAACCTCAGAGGGTCAAAGCGTGTTTAAAGGCGCTGGTTGTAAAGCTGGGGAAGACTCCAGAGGAGGGTTCCGGACACGACTGGCCGGCGATAGTACGGTGGCGTACTTATTCGAGCAGATACGGCGTAAGTATGTATGCGACGGTGGAAATGTTCGAATCGGAAAGCGCGCGGAGGAAGCTGCAAGGTGGCGAGGTAATCAAGGTATCACGATTGCTGGTTTCCGAAGTTGCAGTCGGACCAAGACGCGAGGTGGCGAGCGGGACCAAGGAACCTTCGCGATACGCTATACGCTATCTCCGTCAGATTTTCTGAAGAGAGGCGCAGAATGGTCGTGGTGTGAGCAGTTCACGGGCGAGCGGTGCTAGGTGTCAGTGTCTATGACGAAACTACCGAGGCGGTATTGAGATTGAAGCCGTTGCTGGTTGTCGCAGGAGTCAGTATGAGTCAGACTGATTTGCCGTGCTTCATGAAGCTTTTCGGTAAGTGCGAGCAAAGAGTCACTTAAATGCGCCAGTTGCGGACATGCGTGTGAAGCATCAACGCGTCGAATGTGGGATGCCATTTGGACTCATCGGAAACCAGCCAATGGCAGCCGCTTCCGCGTCCACAAGCTATCTTCATTGCTTCAGCGGAGGTCAACACAAGCGCTCTAGAGAGATTAGACGACCGCAATCTCGCGATCGTGAGCAAAGAACCTCGGGTATCGGACTGCAAACACGTTCTCGAGGACGAGAGCACAAGTCGCGTATACGGGGAGATCTTCACACTATATACAGCGCACGGATTTCTCCACACCTGACTGGCGGTGAGCAAGCCATACGTTGAGGTCCATCGCTTGGCTTCCAGGCGTTTGTATGCAATGTCACGTCAATGAACCTGGTTCGAGGTTCACCAGCTCGGATGCAGGAATAAGTTTGGATCATTTTATGTTGTTCTACCGGTGTTCCGTTTTGCTGTTTTCACTGAGCCTTTGCAGGATACAATGGAATTGACACAGGATCAAGCAAATGGCACAGCTTGTCTTCAATCACTATGCATGAAAAGTGCATGCGATGTTCTCGATCAGTGTCATTTTCAAAGCCCATCAACGCATGCACGCCGAGATGTCCTGGAGGAATTATGTGCACCATGAGCAGGCCATTCAAACTTGCGTCATAGCAGGCGACAGCGAATGCACAATCGCTCACAAAGAAGGAATCAAATAGACTTGTGCACTATTACGTTCCATCAGTAAAAGAAGGCGTTGCAGAATTATACATTCAACCCTGTAAATCAACCTTTGTATTTCTAATCATTGCCCTCTGGGACCAATTGATGCTTCACATCGGCTTGAGCATACACCTTGCATGTCAATTTTTTTTGGAGGACTCGCAGTGCCAGGCGGCCGCAGACATGGTTGCCATTGCATAAACAAGCGAAAACATGTCCAATGAAACATGCGGAGCACTGGGTTTGAGTTTGTGAGGTAGGCAGCAGTAGGCGCAGAGTCGGGAATTTTATATTGCTCAATAGCTTTGCAGCAGTTTTGGGCAAGGCAGATGTCTTGTCAGAGGCGATGATGCAAGCCATCAGTGAAATGAGACCATGTCTCTGTTGGCGTACATGATTGTTCCTCAGCGGTACAACGACACTGCCTGGTTTGGCGCTGAGCTGGCCATTGAGCTGGCAAAAGCACCGCAGACTGTGGGGTCTGACCGGCGACGGGAGTGGCACAGACAATGCAAACAAGATCTTGTATCACCGGTCAGCGCCCGCACGAAACCTCGAGGGGTTGAGGCTGTGAAGAAGCAAAAGGCGAGGCGTCGAACGGTGATGCATAGCCGGGGAAGGCCAGGCCAATGACGTGACATGTCGCAACAGGACTGCGCATTTGCGAAGAGAGGACAGGCGCAAAGCAGAGGCATGCGCGCCCCCAGCATACGATGCACTCGATTGGTCGTCTCCACAGCCGGGTTGGAGATGCTTTGGTCGCCAAGCGGCAGCTAAGGCGAGTTCTCGGATCGCAGCGAGGTTGCAGCTAAGCAGTCAGACGTCAAGCGTGCGGCGCCGAAGTAGACGAGCTCCAGCTTCCCCAGACCCATCAGCAAGTGAGCTGGACACGCCCTACACCTACAGCGCCGGCCAGCCTGCAGCTCCCGAGACGAACTAATCGGTTCGCCGCTCTCCTGCGTGGTCGCTGCGGTCTCCATCATTTCCGCATGCCCTTGTCTGGAGCTTGGGTCATCTTGCTATCGCTGGAATAAGCGTCATTCGGACAGTCACTCGTGACTCCAGCTCTCATGCGTCTCAACACTCTTTGACTGTTCCCACGCCCGTCCTGTCGCCCGTCCCTTCTCGACGGCTGGTCTGCATCCGAGTTGTCATCCTGTTCCTCTGCATCTCGCCTCCCACCGCCCAACACAGTAGGGTGCTCAACCTTATCTCCGCCTGCACCTCCGCCTGCACCTCCGCCTCAGGCACATCAACCGCCCGCCCTTTCACCACCCTGTATACTATGGCTGCTGCCTGAGCCCTTACCGGCTCCTTACCACGTTCCCCGCGTGCTCTAGTCTCCTGAGAGACATTTCTGACCCTCACTGCCCAAACCTGACCCCCGTTGTACTCGTGATGGCTACTCTCAGGACTCGCCTCTTTCCGCCCCAACGATAATCGTCCTACATTCACACGCAATTCCATCCTTGACCCGTCACAGACTCGGTGCACCTGTACCTGCAGGAGGCCGCCGCCATGCATCCATACTCGCGCCCCTCGCCCCGGACAGCCTCGCCGGCCAGTAACCTCCAAACAAATCCCACACGAACCAACAATCAGCGGCATAACCCGCAAGAAGGCTCTCCCTACTCTACCACACCCCCATACAGCGATAGAGGTGTCGAGGAATCAGAGGGCGAAATGATGTCTCGCGGGGAGCAAATGGCCGAACCAGAACAGAAACAGTACCAAAAGGTCAACCAAGTCATCCAGGTACTTGCGTTCCATGCCAGTCGGGACGAAAGCGTACACTAACATGTCTTAGAACTTCTTCACAAAAGCAGCCCTTACCATCGTATCTTCCCGAACAATACTGCCCCCGGGCTTCAACAAGAACGGCGAGCTTAAGCAGAACAAATGGGTATGTTGACACTCTCCAACCTCACGGTGGAACTGTGCTAACATTCGGCAGTTCAACGTCGTGCTCGCCGACAGCGACGAAC
The DNA here is from genome assembly GCA_003313425.1 of Pseudopyrenochaeta lycopersici. NCBI lineage: Eukaryota > Fungi > Ascomycota > Dothideomycetes > Pleosporales > Pseudopyrenochaetaceae > Pseudopyrenochaeta > Pseudopyrenochaeta lycopersici. The sequence continues at coordinate 641,498 of NHZP01000020.1, forward strand.
TCCAACGGCAACTCAGCGAGTGGAAGCTGATGGACGCAATGGCTGGCCAGCACCCATCGCTCTGCATCGAACTCTTCCTGGATATACAGGGACTGGGGCACAAGCAGTCGCTAGTTGTACATGATGACGATGGCAAGAGATGGGATGTCGCATCAGCTTTGAACGCTGCCGAAGCCGCTTCGCGCTCGACAAGCCGCGGAGCCAAAACTACACAGCTTGTGCTCGAGCGGTGGAGGATCCACGTTGGAGACAAGCATGCCGTGCATCCTTCAGAACTAAACGATCCTCTGCCCAATGTGTACAAGAAGGCAGTCGTCACTTTCAGATCCCTTTTCGCCCACCTGCGCCTCATGCCAGCGTTCAAATACACCAAGAATGCGGCCAAACAACCCGCAAGCCATCCCGCACTGAAGCTGAATTACCGCATCTCAAATGGTGACTTCAGAAGCCCGCACGTTGACACCTTGAGTCTGGCCCTGTATCCTTCGCGGGATGCTGTGACAGAGACTATAGAATTCAAACCCACAAACTCGCCAGTCGGCCCGTTGTGCATAACGGTGCAACATCGCGCCAGTTGCGACTTCAGCGTCGATGATTCCGAATCGCTTTTGAGCTCCCAATTTATGGGACTGGACGACAATTACTTTGAACAGACCAATCGAGGGGCAGCCCCAGTACCTGGTTCTCTTCCCGTGAGCAAACTTAACGCTCAGGAGACGCCCGATCTAGGCCAAGCATACGGTAGCTTATCCACATTCCATCAAGTTGGTCCACCAACAGGGACGAGCCCAATTTCTGCCCTCCGAGCCGCCCGAGATATGCCCATATCATCACCGACCGAATCACCACCACAAAAGCTACCGCCAAACCATCGAATTGCGCAAGGATCAAAATCATCTCTTCGTTCCGCGGATACCCCGCAGTACCAGCGGCGGACCTCGGTTTCATTTCATCCATTCAAAGCTGGCTCATTATCGTCGTCACCTGCCCCTGGCCCTGGGTTCCCCCCTCCATCCCCTAGTAGCTCCCTTGGTAGACCAAGCAGCTCTCTAGGACGAAATGTCGTCCCCAACCCATTGAATCAACCACGAAATCGGACTTCATTGACCACTCTCCCCCAAACGGCGCTTCGAGCACCGTCGCTGCCAAATGAAACTGCTATCACGTCTTCTGCATCTAGCTCACCGAAGCCTGCACCAATCGCCCGTTACAGTAGCAGTTTCGGGCATAGGAGAAGCAAATTTTCATCAGGCGGTGGTAGCAAGACAGAAGATGACAATCTGAGCAGTGGAAAAGGGAGTGTGGCCTCGTCAGTACAACGCGGTTCGGACACCTTGAATGAAGGACCGGGTGGCAGTTCCGGAGAGGTCAAGACGGATGATGAGAATATCTCAGACTTCTTGAAGTTGCTCGAGTCCAAGAAGGAGCTGAAGAGTTTCAACCGGAGCGACAGCGCTTCCAAGACCGCTACCATGCAAAGGACGACAGCTCAGTTGTCAAAGTACCAGCGCTTAAGGGACTCGCACGTCGCATTGTCCGAGTCGGTAACTTCGTCAACAATGCTTCATCGCTCATCGTCATCTTCAAGCCGCCAGCTCGCTAGTGTACCTGCTATGATCGCCGGTACCTCTGTGTCCACAGCTTCATCTCCAGGAAAGCCGATCTCGCCACACACTCCTCATACCCCTGCTATTCCTTCACGTCTAAGTGCAAACAGCATCATTGACTATGGCGTTGAACCCCGAGTCCACCGCAGCCGAAGCCGACCTGGTCGGGCATCACGTGAGCAAGACCCAGTTAATGTAGAAGAGCAGAGCGAGAGCGAAGATCAAGGTACAGATGCTATTGATATTCCATCGCCACGTCCCTGGAATTACGCCCGTCGATCCAGCTCGGTTGCGCAGCAGAACCGCAACCTGCCTGAAGATGAGCCGGATGTTTTTGGCGTCAAGTCAGCAAGCCTTCCTGCCGAAGAAGTTGACCGAGCAAGGGACTTGCATCGAATTACAAGTTCTGACTTGACATCGAGTGGCCTGTTTGCCCAGACTGAGCTTCTCGCCAGCGCGAGCCGGGACGGTCAGCCAACTGATAATGACTCTCGAGATGATCTCAACCGACCCTCCACTACCTCTAATGCTCCTGCCAGACGGGGCACATATTCTGGCGGTCCTCGCGGACGTGGTGGCTTCTTCTCCCATGGTTCTTCAACGAGTTTGAGTACAGGAGCAACAAGCTCTACCGAACGGCAGAGTCGGTACAACTTTAACAGTCGGACCGCGACGAATGTCGATGACGACGAACCACTACTGTTCCAGATGAGCGAGATTGGGCCTGGTGGTTCCCGACGCAGTCTTGAAGAAGCTCGAGGTGGCTCCAGTTCTGGCAGTGGAGGGAAGCGAGGGCCGTATTTCCGTTAAGCCAACACTCCATCGTTCCTTCTTTCCTACTAAAAGGGGAATTTTCTGGCATACTCATTCGAATTCTATGACTTGTAGTTAACTTGCGGCGTTGGCGGCATCAGGGTGGGTCATGATGTCTGACCATTGTTTACTGTTCATCTTCGGCGCATATTTGTCCTTTGCTTTTTGCGGCATTCGCCCCGTACTCTTACATTTTCGACTTTCCCAGATTGAGAACATGGCCAAACAGCGCGGAGCTGAATGGACCCGGCGTCTGAGTATATACCAACGGCTGTCAATCCACCGGGGAGGACATGTAGCTTCTCAGTTAGGGAGATCTAGCGACGGCTGTTAATAGATCATTAGTGTTCGGGCCTTGGACGGAGTTTCTGATATAGGTATGAATTTGGATATCTTCAGGATAGGTTAGGGTAGCGGGATCCTGTGGGCTAATGACGCTCATAAGATTGAATCTAGTCACTTCCTTTGATTCTTGGACGTCGCTGGCCTTTTTTGTAATGTTTGTGAAATCATTCAAGGGCTGTTTGTGTAGAGGATTCATTCACAATACGATTAGCAGCACTAGCCGCGATAGGCTTGAGTCTTACTACACTGCCATATCCGCTCATCTCTGTAACAGTGTCGCAATGCCAGTGCGTTTATTTTCTAATCACCTTACAACACTGGATACTTCACTTTGACGGGACGAAGTTGAGAGCGAGACAAATAGATCAATGTCTGATGACAGTGGTACAAGAACATTTTCAAGGATGCCGACCGATGAGGAATTTCATGATTTACGCCGTATCCATGCTAATGTACTATACAGTGATGCATACATACAATTACAATCCAAGTCCCTAGCCGACACTCTTACAGACCCTTCTCAGCTGGCTTAACACCCTTGTGTATCGCAGCAATGCCATTCGTCAAGTCCTCATAGCCCTTCCCAGGTACCAAAAACCCAGCATCTTTAATCATGTTGCTGAACTCGACTTGGCTCGGGAACTTGGCAATGCTCTCCACAAGGTACTGGTAGCTGTCCCGATCGCCCGCGACCAACTGTCCGATGAGTGGAATTGCGCCAAAACTCCAGCGCTGGTACACGGCGTCGAACAGGGGGTTGTTGACTTTGGAGAACTCGAGGCAGGCGAAGACGCCGCCGGGCTTGAGCACGCGGTAGGCTTCTTTCAGGGCAATCTCTTTGTGGGTGAAGTTGCGGATGCCGAAGGCGACGGTGTAGAGGTCGATGCTGTTGGAGGGGATCATGTCGAGGTTCTCAGCATTGGCCTCTATGAATTTCAGGCGCGGGGATCGCGCGTATGGTGTTTGCAGTGAGCGCTTCTTGCCTTCTGCGAGCATGTCTGGGTTGATGTCTGCGACTGTGACTTTGGTGTGTGCGTCGTTGTTGATGGTGGAGGCGTGGTCGAGCATGCGGAAGGCGATGTCGCCGGTTCCGCCAGCAATGTCGAGGATGTTCCAGCCTTGTTCTGACGCGGGTGACGAGGATGAGGATGTGAGTGGGTTGCGTCCGGGGTTGAGGTTGCGAACAAAGTGGTCTTTCCAGAGGCGGTGGATCCCGAGAGACATGAAGTCGTTCATTGAGTCGTAGGACGAGGCGACAGAGGAGAAGACGGCGCCAACTAGGTTCAGTCAGTCATTGAGATATATCAATAGTATAGAGTCGATTTGTCATACCTCTCTGCTCCTTCAAGGCCTCTGCGATTGTCTCAAAGCCGAAATGCGTCGTCTGCGGTGCATCTTGCGGAGACTTCGGAGGTGGCGTCTGCTGCTGTGCCTGCCTCACTGAGCATGAGAAACATCTGTACGGTTGCCTCGTAACACTCCGCTTGCTCCCCTCAGCCAATTGGCGCACAATTCGTGATCTTGAAGCCTGCATATTTGCGATGCGTCGGGATGTCGCCTACCACGATCACTTGGCATCAACTTTCTCGATGCGCGATGGCACGTGCAGCGAACCTTGTAGCGTCCGCTGATGTCAATCTGTCTGGGGTTATGGTTTGTACCGACGCTGGCCGTGCGAGGACCGAGCCCCATCACCATGCCCCGGATTCTTATGTGCCACGCTCCCCCACAGAAATTGTAGCTGTACAAAATGTCGTTCCGTTATACTTCGCGCAGATTACGGCTACAGAGGGTTTTGGGCGCGCAAACATGCCTCAATGGTTCAAGAACGGCGACAAACACGCCGGTATGGCAGAAGTGCCGAGGTGTTGCTTCAACGGCGAGTGCTGAGAAGTGAGTGTTGTGTAGAGCCATGTTAGATTGGCAGAGCTAATGCAATGACAGAGTACTGTTTCCTGGCGCGCTGAACAGCGATTTCACAAGTACCCTCGAATTCCTGCAACCGTCCAAGGCGAACGCAATATCAACATACCGGGTGATGAACCAGTATGGTGAGATAATAGACAAGGACGTTGGAGTAGAGACTACAGATGAAGAAGCATTAGTGCTGTACAAGAATATGGTCAAATGTCAGTACCGCAGGTTTCCATCTCGAGCAAACAGCTAACATTCCACAGTGAGTATCATGGACCTACTCATGTTTGAGGCGCAACGGCAGGGCAGACTGTCTTTCTACATGGTCTCCGCGGGTGAAGAGGGCATATCTATTGGCTCTGCCAGTGCACTCTCCCCAGCAGATGTAATCTTCTGCCAGTACCGCGAATCAGGAGTATACATGCAACGCGGCTTCACACTGGCCGACTTCATGAACCAGCTCTTCGCCAACGCCAAGGATAATGGGCTAGGCCGAAACATGCCAGTCCACTATGGTAGCAAGGAACTCAACATCCATACTATCAGCTCGACGCTGGCAACGCAAATACCGCATGCGGCGGGGGCAGCCTATGCGCTCAAGATGCAGAACATGTGGTCGCCAGGCACGGAGCCAAGGATAGCCGTGTGCTACTTTGGGGAAGGAGCTTCAAGTGAGGGAGACTTCCATGCCGCCTTGAACATTGCAGCAACACGACAAGTACCCTGCATATTCATCTGCCGCAACAACGGCTACGCCATCTCAACTCCCACATCCGATCAATACCGCGGCGATGGCATTGCCTCACGCGGTCCCGGTTATGGCATTTCCACCCTCCGCGTCGACGGCAACGACATCTTCGCCGTGCGCCGGGCAACGAAGGAAGCACGCCGCCTTGCCCTCCAAGACGGCGGAAGACCAGTCTTGATCGAAATGATGGCATACCGCGTCGGCCACCACAGTACCTCGGACGACTCCTTCGCCTACCGCCAGCGCGTCGAAGTCGAGGACTGGAAGCGCCGCGACAACCCCATCACGCGGCTCCGCAAGTACCTCGAGACCAACCAAATCTGGGACGACGAAAAGGAAAAGGAGCTCAGGAGTTCAACGAGAAAGGAGGTCTTGCGCGCATTCGAAGAGGCCGAGAAGGAGAAGAAGCCTAGTATTAGGAATGCGTTCGAGGGCGTGTGGGAAGAATTGACTGAGGAGCAGCGCACGCATATTGAGGAGCTGAAGGATATCCTGACAAGGTATCCCAAGGAGTATGATGTTGAGCAGTATGAGGGCGGTGCGAAGGGCTTGGATGACCTATTGCAGCAGAAGAAACAAGCATAGATAGACAAGGTATTCTACGCGCAAAAATGAATTTCATGCATTATCCAACAAAAACTGGTCTCGATTCTGCAGCGTGTTCGGACGTATAGTCGTACATTGTAGATCCCTTCACATCGAGCAGTGTCACAGGCCATCAAGGTACCTAGGCACAAATAGTTTATCACAGTGTGAATCACATGGCAGCGTTGCGTTTTAATGTACTTGTATTCCTCGTGTCTAAGAAGCTATGTAACATCGACCAGCCAGTCGGGGTCTGCATCTTCGTCTTCTGGATCTTCGAGGGGGAGCGAGCCCGCGTCTGACGGGGATGAGGAAGGTGCTTGTTGTGCTTTAGTCATGGGAACATGTTCAGTTTTCTCTAGCTCAGCTTGGTGAGCAGGTGAAGACCCTTCCATGACCATGTCTCTGCTGATGTCTCCGTGCTTCGGGGAGTTTGAAATATCTTCAGGCATGATGCCCCCAGCGTCGTTCCCCGTGCCGTCACTCTGGATAAAGCCACCCTCCAAATGCTGGTCTTCTCGTTTCGATGGTCCCGCTTCGTCTGTAGGCATCTCTAGAATGAAGCCACCACCTTGGCCGTTATCCTCGTCCGCTGATGAGTAGATGTCACCAAAAGAACTTCTGCGTCGTGGTCGCAGTTGCTGTGAGTCTAGTATGGCACTTTCAAAGCTGTGTTGTCGGTTTAAGCTAACACTACCTGAATGGTCAACTTCATCTGCGATAAAGCCACCTCCATCCTCGCCATCGTCATCTGGCATGAAGCCACCATCGCTGTAAAGTGTTGCTGATGGCTCATACCCTCGACCCGACGGTTCCGCAACATCTCCTTCATCTGGGAAGAAGCCACCGGCCATCTCCGCGGCGGCCAATTCTCTATCTTGTTTGCTGATCTCATCTTGCACATTGATGACTGGCCCCTTCTCGCCATCGATCTCGATGGCATTGACTCGCTGCGCAATCTGAAGGCCAAGCAAGAAGCGCCTCCACAGACGAAGACATTCTGATGCACGCGCCGCGATTTCAACTTCTTCTTGCTGGTGTTCCATACCATCGATGACTGCTTGAACAGCTTCGGCGTGTTCTTGAGCCACGACAACACCTTGCACTATTGCAGTGCCGTGGCGGCCTTTGAAGGAGAAGCCAGTAACTGCGTCGGCGAAATCGACGCCGACTACGCGCGCAGCCTTGGAAGCAAGCTTGTGGCGAATGTGTGTACCGCCAGTTGGACACATTGACGGCACATAGAGATCGAGGTTGCCGAATGCATTACGCGGCACACGCCCTCTGATAACCGGGGGCGGGATGTATAGCTCGGTTTGAAACTCTGCATAAAGACCGGCTCCAGTATCATCTTGCTGGTCTTCAATGTCCATATCAGGACCTATTGAAGGTTGCCTGCCTTTCTTAGGCTTTGCATGTTTGAGCGGTTGCTCTCCTTCCTTGACATCTCTGCCCATGCGATACCATTTGTCGGAGCTTCTCACAATATGCACATTGCTTCTTCGATAGATTGGTTCCATCTTTGGATTCATTGCAGTCCCACAGTTAACTTTCCCAACCTGAGTCAATGGATGAATCACCTCATTGTGTCTCAGGTGTCGCTCAAGAACATAGACAGGATGACCCTTAAAGTCCTGTACGTTCTTTGGTATGCCTTCTGCAGCTTCTTTGCGAGACAGGGCTGCATCTTCCAGCTGATCTCTGTCAAGAGTTGTTGATCGTCGGAAGAATTTCAGAGTTCGTCTTAACCACGCTTCTCCTCCTGGCGTACACTCAACGCGAAACTTTCTTGTCTTCGCATTGAATGCCTTTGCATATCTGCGGGTAACATCCTTGGCTGTGTAGTCCTCGTCAAATGCTATAGCATACGAGAGACTATTTTGTGTGAAGCTTAGGGGCGGCTCTAACTTCTCAGGCGCATTGACTGTGAAAGTGGAATGTGTATCAATAGACACCCATTTTTGATGAGCAGAGTTGAAGGCTTCGACCCAATATACAGGGTATGGCGTATGATAGGCTTTCTGCTTTTTCAAAGCTACCCCAGTCTTGTTCAGAATCGAATGTCGCTCGCCCATCACACGTTCAAGCCGCGAGAGCTTTTTATGGCGAGGCGAAGCATGAGCTTTGGGCCTGGTCGGAGTCGTCTCTGCAGACCTATTATATGGATCAATAACGATCGTAGTGTTTTGTGTGCTAGGCTTCTGAGGTGTTGCACGTTCAGCAGCAGACGCGAACGGCAGCGGCTGTAAAGAACAGACGAGCCGAGCTTCTACACCAATACTGCGAAGCAAAGCGCAGAATAGCTGGGTACCGACATCTTGCGAACCATGCAAGATGTGCGCTGCGTTACGAAAGTCATCCTTGTCCAGAGGGTCGTCAAGATCATCAAAGTCGGAGAATGGCCGCACTTCTGCATCAGCATCAGCCCATCGCGGCTTATACATGCCCTGTGCTGTGATCTTGAATCGTTTAGACCACAGCATCTTGAGCTCATTCATACCATCAATAAAGCGCTTCGATGCTGAATACTGTGTGATGTCTGGGTCTGGTACGAGGATATTCAGAGTCTTGGGGGGGACAATCTTCCGTAGTGTACTTTGTACTCTTCTATCATTACACCATGCATTTCTGCGGTGCACATGGTATAGTAGACAAAGAACGTGCATTTTGTGGATATCCAGGCGCCTCTTCTTGTCTACTGAAGTGATTGCGCGTCTTCGAACTTTCCTCTTGGTCTCTTGTTCTTCAAATTTTTTGCCTCCAATCGTGATAGAGATATCGCCGATTTGTGGTGCAGTAATATTGTCTTCTGCTTCCTCCTCAGAACCATCTTCGTCTCCAAGCGCATCCTCCCACTCCATATCACTGTCATCTGACTCGTCTGAGTCGATGATTGTCTGTACTACTCGACCATTTTTGGGTCGTTCATTGTCGCTGATAGGATCATTTGCGGACCTTTGTTGCGCTCGAATGTGCGACGGCACTTGAGCCTGTGGGGCGCTCTCAATTTGAGGTGGTGTGGGCGATGGCGATCTCGGTACGCGCTTGACAGATGATTGTACTGGTTGGAGCTGCGATGCAGGACTTTCCGTCCTTTGGGATCGCATAGTCTTCCTCTTCTTTAGTGGCCGCTCGTCGTCCGCGTCGGCAGCCTTTGATTCCTCCTCATGCAGCATCTCCTGATACACATCTGGTACCTCATCTTGCTGGGAGGCCCTTCCATTTCGCGCTGATCGCCTCGGCGTTGCCAACTCTGCCGCTTTGTGAAGTTTTCCGCGCGTGCCTGCCATGCTTTTGATTGACTACCTTTAGGAGGGCACACGATGCGGGGACGGAACGGCGATGACGTACGCGATTGATAATATTTAAAGGAATATAAGCGCTCATGGCGCGTGACCATCTACATATATAAAAACTACGGATTTCAACATACACTCGTGGTGTAGCTTGCGGGAAGCGGGTGAGAGAGCGCTAGAATGGGACCCTTCTCAGACTACGGATGACGCAGACGCCTCGCGCTATCACGTGCAATGCTAGCCGCCCAAGCCTCACCCACCAAACTTGTCCATTACAGTGTCGCCATAACCAGGCACATGTGAACGCCTGCGAATGGCTTTATATGGCAACTGTTATGGTATATATGATTGAAATTGTCCTGGGACTGTGACATATCATCAGTCATTGCTACCATCTCTTCGCCTCTTTGATGCCTATTTAGCATGCGCTTCAGGTGGTAGAATTTGTACAATGGCTATCCTGCGTCACCACACATGTCCCAATGAACGATGTCTGAGATGATTACATCAACTGCTGGATTGTGCGGAAAATGTAGGTGGGTCGGTCACACAATTAGCGCCCATCCAGGTCACAGCTTCTGGCACACTGGCCTGAGTGGAGCCAGTCTGCCATGTCACCTCTTACCCTTTGTCCAACTTCAGTTGCTACGCCTTTAAACCTCACCGAAGCATATTAGCTGCTGCTGATCACTGACATGAGTGTACATGCTTTGAGCTATGCAACATATTGCTGCTGCTGCTGCATCATCTCAGGCCTTGCGAATGATTAATGTTATGCAATGCCTCCCATAGCCCCTGCCTCATAGCCCCTACCTCATAGGTAACAGAAATTAGTTCATCTGCTTTCCTTTACGATGGGTACAAAAACGTGGCTACTTGTTAAGTAGCGCTGGCCTGCGGTAGCAACATAGAAGGGAAGGAAGCACCCACACAATCATGTGAATCGTTATCTTCGACACTCGGTGCCCCGGAAACGACAAAACAACATTATCATCGCCAACAACTATCACTATCGCGGGATTTGACACGTTCGTCACGATGGGATCACATACAGACGAGACGAACTTCGGAAATCAATTATCCAACGCGTCGTTGAATCTCCTAGATCAACCAATTAATAAACTCAAAATAGGACCACAGATGGTTCAAGTCAAAAATGGAAGCCCCCATCATAGCATATTTGGACTGGCATCGTCAATGAGCCCAAGCTCATCAAATGATCGGCCTGCTGAGCCGTCAGCCGCAGGGTTGCTTGAAACAGAACCGTCGACGAACCCAGGTACATCAAACGACAGATCTATTGCAACATCATCACCACTGCCGTCATTGAGACCTATATCAGAGCCACTTTCAGAGCCACTTTCAGAGCCGGCAAAGTATTATGGTCCGATCGGCGCCGCGGAGCTGCCATGCTCTCCAATATCTCGCCCCGGCTTGCCCCCAATACCTTGCCATAACCACAGTCACTCTTGCAGTCCCGAGACCACGTATCTTATGGGCGCCGAAGGTCACCAGGACCATTGCAGTGGAAGACCGTTATTACAAAGCTCTCAAGATCACTCTCAACCTTCAGGTAATTGCCGCTTAAAGTTTCGTAGTTTGAGTGAGAAATTGATGCTGAAAGAAATAGGTAAGACAGCCATCGAAAGCGAGCATAAGGATATCGAGAGAGGTCCTCCGAGTTTCGAACGCATCATACTCTGTATTGATGGTTTAAAATGTGGATGCTGCGAAGGGAGCATTTCTCGAGCCGCTAGCCGCATCCCAGCTATTCAGAATCACCAAGTCAACGTTGTTTTATCCAGAGTAGAGTTCGATCTGGATACAAGCCGTCTTTCAGTCGCCGATGCTATTACGAAGTTAAGCACCAAGACGGGATACAACTTCGAGAAACATGTCCCAGCCATTGGCCAAGTACTGGAAATTGTTGTCACCGACCCCACGCACCTTAGACATGCCGGTCAGCCATATGGCGTTGTACGCATTGACGCACCTGAGCGAGAGCCCTGGAGCCCTTCGCAATTGCTGAGCGGACGTAGGAGCACGGTACCGACTGAAGCAACAAACTCCACTATGAGTGGAGTCGCAAAGGTGGACGACAGCATTGAATCTTCTGAAGAGAAGACTTTATCTATGGTGGTGGAAGGTACCAAGTCACACATAAATCAGCAAGCCACGCGTGTGCACTACGATGCAACTAAAATCGGTGCCCGCGACATTTTTGAGTACTATCGGAGGTTTGACCATGAAATACGTTTAGCGCCCCCAGCTGCCCATCCTAGCCTTGCTGTAGCTGGTAGACAGACAATACGGGCACTATATCTGTTTCTTCCTGCGCTTGCTCACACGATACCGGTCGTTGTACTTGCCTGGGCACCGATCGACCACGATAACTTGATATATGCACACATCTCGCTGGCTTTCGCAACAGTGGTACAGCTTATTGCGTTTAAGGAGTTTGTACCTAATGCCCTACGATCACTGTATCATTCTCATTTGTGCGAGATGGACTTCTTGATCGCCCTCAGCTCCACCGCAGCGTATGTCTTCAGCGTCGTATCGTATGTGTTTCAAGTTAAGGGTATGTCACTAGAGACTGGCTCGTTTTTTGAAACATCAGCTTTGCTTGTCACGCTGATTCTGCTGGGTCGTGTCATCAACGAGTTTGCAAGATTTCGAGCCGCAAAGTCTGTGTCGTTTCGCTCACTTCAAATCGATGAAGCACTGCTTGTTGTCCCCGGATCAACTGTGCTGACAGACCCCAAGACGCGAAAGCTTGATGCACGCCTGTTACAGTATGGTGATCAGATCAAGATTCCTCCACACACGAAGGTCGTCACAGATGGTGTTGTTCTCTATGGTGGGTCAGAGATTGACGAATCAATGATTACTGGAGAATCTATACCCGTAGCCAAAGGAGTTCATTCTAAAGTATTTGCGGGCACCGATAATGGGTCAGGCGTTCTAATCGTACAACTGACGGCTCTACCCCACGAGAATTCGGTGCACAAGATTGCAGCAATGGTTGAAGACGCGGAGTTGACGAAGCCGAGGATGCAAGCACTTGCAGACCGTATCGCAGGATGTTTCGTCCCGGTTATGGCAACGATTGGATATGTCGTCTTTTTCGTATGGTTTTTTCTAGACAGATATCTCTACGAGCACACCTGGAAGAACGCCATTATAACAGCCATCACTTATACTATTGCCACTCTCATAGTCTCTTGCCCGTGTGCAGTCGGCCTAGCGGTCCCGATGGTAGTCCTTATCGCAGGTGGAGTGGCAGCTCGATTTGGCATCATTTTCAGGGATTCTCAGAAGCTGGAGATTGCTCGCAAAGTCACTGATGTCGTCTTTGACAAGACAGGGACACTTACGTGTGGATTTCCAGCCGTGGTTGGTGAGGAGTACCACGGCTCAGATGCATCTGTGACAAAAGGAATACTATTAGGTCTTCTGAAAGATGTCAAACATCCCATTTCCGCCAGCGTCTTTCGGCACCTCGAGCGAGACATGCGGATGAATCCCAAGAAGAATATCAAGCCTGCTGAGATGCACAGCATTACTAGCATCCTTGGCGAGGGTGTTAAAGGCATATGCGCAGAAAACAAATTCATAGTCCGCGTAGGAAGCCCTGACTGGCTCAACGTCCAAATGACACGGCAAGCTAGCACAGTACTCTGTGTACAGATTGGCGGCGTTCTTTGCGCGACATTCAAACTCCTCGACCGTCCTCGACACACAGCAGAAATGGTGGTTGAGAAGTTGAAGGCTCGTGGCATCGAAGTGCATATGATAAGTAGTGACAACCAAGGCGCTGTCGACGACACGGCGCACTCCCTCAATATCCCCAAGAAGAACACGAAGAGCCGGTGCAAGCCTGAAGGAAAGATGACGTATGTCAGAGATATCCAGAAGCTAGGTAAAGTTGTAATGTTTGTCGGCGATGGTACGAATGATTCCGTTGCTCTCAAGCAAGCCGACGTTGGCGTGCACATCAACCAAGGCTCAGATGTTGCAAAGAGCGCGGCAGATGTCGTACTCATGACAACACGCCTTCACGATGTGCTTATTTTACTGGACATTTCCCGCGCCGCCTACCGCAGAATCATCATCAACTTCAGTTGGTCAGCCTTCTACAATGTCTTCGCAATTCTTCTTGCAGCAGGCGCCTTTGTCAGAGCTGGCGAGCAGATCAGGATCAAACCACAGTGGGCAGGCTTGGGTGAGCTAGTCAGTGTGATGCCCGTCGTGCTCATTGCGGTGCAGATGCGATGGAGGGACTATGGCAGGCAGTATAGGGCGATTGAATACGACTACATGCGTGCGGAGCCGCCAATGCGGGAGCACAAAGTGCGATTGAAGCAAATGAATATGTCGTCTGAGGACGGGGAGTGTTGTGGGTTGCCATCAGGGAAGAAGCAGGCGGTTGCGTTGTGGGGAGATGGTAGTAGAGGGTGAAGTATTGACTGATCACGGTAGGATGCTTCAAAAGGATTCAAGTGCCGCCCGGGTATTGTCATTTTGCTTTTGGGGGTTTGATGAGGATTATGGACGAAAAGCCTTGCACTGTCATAACTGCATCTGAAAATGGATGGAGAGGAGGCTGTAAGTTTGTACAATGTCAACATTGTTCTTGGTATCGAAAAGCTCATAGAACTATTTGACCATGTGCACATCGTTCTCCCAATCTCTTCATCCCCTCAGCCTCACCAATCCGTCCTCTTACTATAGTAGAAATTGTTGAAAACCTTTGTAAGCAAATGCTCCCCATATGTACTCCCCTCATGCATAGGTTTCCCATTCGTCTCGCGCACACACTTGCCCAGCGGCCTCACGACGGCCTCGAAATTCGGCTCATAGAAAAACGGAACGCTAATCCTGGCATTGTTTCCCCGGTGTATAACCCGGTGCATAGTGCTCTTCCACAACCCGTTGGTCCAGCGCTCAATCATGTCGCCGATGTTGACGACAAAGGCGCCGGGGATGGGGTTCGCGTTGAGCCACGTACCGTCTTTGAGCTGCACTTGCAAGGCACCCGGGGTGTCGTCTGTGAGCAGGAGCGTCACGCAGCCGTAGTCTGTGTGGGCGCCGCAGGAGAACTGCGAGATGTCTGCTCCGGGCGTGTGGGGAGTGGTGAGGGGTGGGTACCCGATCATACGCATTACCCAGAACGAGTCTGAGCAGTTGCGGACAAAGACTTCGTCGTCTTCGTCTGAGGCGGTGGGACTAGAGGATGGCGGGCCGAGATCAAGAGCTACGCCCATGGCGTGGACGAGTGCCGCGCCGACTGCCTTGACGCGGTCGACATACTCCTGATATACCGGCTTCAAGTCCTCTGGTTTTCCAGGCCACAAATTAGCACCTTGAAGAGTTTTGACGCTACCAGGTCCGCCATCTCCAGGCTCTTTCTTGTCTTCTGGCCAGTCCCTATACCAGTCAATCGCCTCCTGCATGTCCTGCAGGCCGCCTGTTACGTTCTCGCCGAGACCCTGGTACCCACGTGCGCCATCGCCGCCCTCCGGGCTCCCAGCATCGAAGCGCTTGATTTTATTCTTTTCCTCAAATGGGAGAGCAAAGAAGTCGCGGGCTAGAGAAACTACTTCGTCGAGCTTGGAAGTCGCAATGCCATGCCCAGTAAGGTAGAAGAAACCGTAGTTTACACAAGCGGCGTTGATGGCTTTGGCAGTGGTCTGCCGTGCTTCTTGGGAAGAATTTGGGTCTAGGAATGCAGAAATATCGATAATTGGTAGCCCTTCTTCTTGTGCTGCGGCGATGGGCTTGTCGTATCTACTTCCTGTCTCGGGAGTGGGGTTGAGAGTAGGTTTTGAATCATCAGCATCCGGGACCCTCCTTCGTGCAGCCTTGAGGGCCGCTTCCATATCGGACATTATGCCTTTCTCCAAGTTCCTGATGTACGATATTCTCTGCTCTTTTGCCTTAAATGGCACTGTACAAAGCGTTGTTGGCAGGGAATAGTGCTATTTTGGCAGCTAGTCAAAGACTAGCAAATTTCCAAAAGCAAAGTCAAAGTATTGAAATCGAGTGTCAGGCGATGTCTTCAATCTCAATGTAGAGAATTGTTTGTTGTATTGAAAGTCACAGTTTCAAGTCAAATGGGTCATCAGATTCGGAAGTTGACCAGGCTTGAGGTGTCGGCTGGCGATGCCATAATGGGATTAGAGTCGGCTATCCCAGGACATCGATTCCATATTGGACTACTCTTACCGAGGCATCCAAGCATTTTATGGGAGAAATCAGATATATAGGAAGACGCAGATTGATTTGAACAGTTGCAAATATTTCGCTCTTTTAATAGTGGTATAAATTTCTATCCAGTGCAGCCATGCTTTTTGATCTCCAAAATTGCAGATGCCCCAAAAACCATGCCATTACCTCAAGACGTGTGTTGAGTTGATGTCGAACTAATTTCATTCCGTCATGTCGTTACCGATACTCACTACATAATGACTTCGTTCGAGACGTCCTGTAGATTGCATTAGTGAGAGATTTGACACTGTGCTGTGATGAACATACCCTCTTGAGCTCCTTGTACGGCAAGCAGACGCAATTCTGCACACGGACCTCATCTGCAACGGCACACTCCTTGCCGAGAATTGTGACGCTTTGGACCTTGACTCCATTCTTGATGATGCTGGTGGAGTGGCTGGTAGCCGGTGTGGGTGTACCCTCAACACGCGCCCAAGCCCCTACCTTGCTGTGCCATCCAATGATTGTGTAGAGTACACAAGCGTCATGCTTAATTTCGGAGTCCTCAAGGACGATAGACTCCTTGATACGAACACCTGCTCCAATGACGACGCGTGGACCAATTGAAACATTCGGTCCGATCTTCGCTGTGGGGTCAATTTGGGCGGAAGGATGGATGTAGACAGGTGGTAGGATATTTGCGGAGGGAGCAGCGAGCTCCTCGGACCCTGACTGGAAAGCCTTCAACAGGTACAGGGCATTGGCAGGCACGGCTGAGCCAGCAGTCTTGATCTGACGCCAGAAGTCCTTGGTCTCGAGGACGAAGAATTGCCTGCTGTCGGCAATGTCTGACAGCACATCCTGCTCCAAGCGAATGACGGCGTTCTCCTTGTTGTCGTCATCTTCTTCGGCCTGGTAGAAGGAAGACTCAAGGTTCTCGGAAGAGGGGTATGATAGTAGCCGTGGGCGCTCGGTGCGTCGCTTGATGGCGCTGCGAATGGCGGGGAAGATGCATTCGGTCGCGAAGAGGTAGACGCCGCAGTTGATGAGGTTGGAGATTTGCGACTCGGGCTTCTCGACGTAGTGGAGCACGCGCTTGGTATGCGCATCGGATACAATGCAGCCAAAGTTGCTCGCCGCCTCATTCGCAACCCTCGTGCCCAACATTACGGCCTCCGCATCCTTGTCCTCGAACAGCTTGAGCATCTCCACCAGGGGGAACGAAGAGCAGACATCTGCGTTCAAGACAAAGAGCTTGTCAGGCTTTCCCTTCAAGATGACGTCGCGGAAGTGATATAGTCCTCCGGCGGTGCCCAATGCCTGATATTCTCGGAGGTACTTGACGCTCAGTTGTGGGAAGCTGGTCGAGACAGCGTTGATGAAGGGCTGGAAGACGGACTCCTCATAATAGCCGACAATGAAGACTTCCTTGACCTCGGGAACGTGCGTGATTGCGCGGAAGCAATGCTCGATTATCGGATGACCTGCGACAGGGAAGAGAGGCTGTTGTAGTCTTAGCGGGGTGCGTGCGGGCCATGCAATTTGCACTGCAGCTCACCTTGGGCAGTTCCATAGACAGAGGCCTGAATCTGGTGCCTCGGGAAGGTCCGCCGACCTGTTGTTGTGAGTATACATGGGTCCAGCGCTCTCGAGGATATTTACCAAAATAATGGCCTTGGTTGAGCCGCTGGATCCTGACTTGGACCTCACGGCGAGCGAGGGTGGCTGCAGACTCATTTTGAAATTTATTCTTGCACTGGGAAAATGGGAGGAAGTTGGAGGCTCTGGAGAGGAATCGCACAGAGCTTTGGGTGGTGGTGGCAGCAATTGCGAATCTGGCCTTCAAAAGGGCCAGTTGGTGGACCCTTGAACTCCCCACGTTGGGCGGTGAGAAACCCCTGACGCATCATCATTGGTGCAGCGTCATGTGCACAGAAAACCACCGACCACACCTCCCTCTTGTCACACACTATCCGCCATCTATTGCTGGATACGAAGTGGCGATTCAAACTCACCCACTCGTGAAGGGGCATCATGACTTGGCACAACCCCTTAGATTATCAACAAGAGTTGCCATGATTGTCACCAATACTCTCACTTCGCAGTAACACAGAGTATGATCAATGAGCGAGCGGAACAACCCTGGAGTCTTCTGATGGGTCATCCTGGTATTCTTCAACACAAGATCGCGCGTTAGTTTGTATTTAGTAAATCGCGCTGTTCAGTCTTGTTGATGAGACAACATGCATATATTTGAGTAATACCATGTACGGCAAGAGCAAAGGCAAAAGACAATCGGCGTGGCTTGTCCTTTGGATCTCCTAGTCTACTCACTGTTATTCCATTCGAAAAAGCGTCCGTAACAGTCGAGTGCCGGCCCAGCCTGAAGATATTATAATGGCAAAATCACTCTACTGTACATGCAATTGAGACCCATTAGAAGTAGTCATGCTGAATCATATTGACTTGTGCAAAAGCAGAGCCTTGCCATCCTGCTTAAGCATCAATCAGCCTGTGCAGCTGCCTATTTCTTAGTACTTTCATAGTACTGGAGGCATCCGCAATGGGATTATACATCACACAATCTCACACGTGCTGTAAGATATCTCTTCCATCCATCAACCCCTCCCAGCTCCCATCACCAACTTCTTATTCTTTTTCATCAGCGCCGCCAATTTCCTCTCCAGAACATCATGTTCCTTCCGCGCTGCATGCATTGCCTGTTCGGCCTCCTCCATGCTAAGCACACTACCTCTTCCTCTTCTGCCATTCCCTCCGTATCCGCCAAGACCCATTCCACTCATACCAGCTGAGGTTTCAATTGCATTCATCAATCCATGAACGTCCAGACCACCTCCATTTCGCCCACCGAGAGAAATATTGCCGTTTCCATCGAGACCGAAGTCTTGCGTGGATTGGAGACCGAGGCCAGCGCCAACGAGTGCCTCGAGTCCTTGGACGAACACACCGCCGAGTAGGTCGGCAGCCATCATACCCATTCCGTCTATTTCTGTACTCCCTACAGCCCCACCTTCAACTACGGCCTTGGCTGCTTTAGCGAACTTGTTCACATTAACGGAAATGTTCGCAGTGCCAGCGCCAGGCGGACCACCAACAGCTGCCATTTCAGGTCTTGGCTGATTAGGTGGCGGATTGTCTGTTTTTGGTAAGACGAATTGATTCAAATATGCGCCAGCGTCTGCAGGTGTCTGTTGTGGTGGTGGAGGTGGAGGTTGGATCTGTGGTGCAGAAACTTCCTGCGCTTGGCCGGGCGGAACGGGGAGGGTTGTTGAGCCGAGAAGGCTCGAGGAGGGGTCAAGTTTGGGCATTTGTTGGCTGCTGTTAGTATTGAGCTTCTTTCCGGCCTCTTTCAGGGCGGTGGCTATGGCAGGAAGGACATCTTTAGATTGCGCTTGGGCGGCAATGGTATGAGCATGCCCATGTGAGGTCTGCTTGCGGGGATGAAAGCGAGCGTGTCCTTTGAGCTCTTCAATGTGCTTCTCCAGTTCGAGCGCCTTCTGCTCCAGTTCCTCGCTTAAGCCCCAGAAGAACTTGCCATTGGGCGTTATCAAAGTCCTTGAGTCGGGCCTGCCGTCGTGACCGTTGAGACGGACAGGCTTCTTCTTTGCAAGGGCATCGAGATCCGCTTCTGAAAAGTGGATCTTTAGATCCGCAGGAGCTGCAGCGTGAGAAGATTGAGCGGTTCGAGAAGCATGAGTAAGTGACGAGGAGAGTGGCTTGAAGAACTCAAGAGTAGACGCTAGCAACTCGCCCGTACGTTGCAGGTCGGCTATGATAGACTGCGCTGTATGTTCACGCCTATCTTTTGGTTGTTCGAGGGTCTGTTCCGGCTCTGGTTCTGGTGTAACCCTGGTTGATGCCTTTGCAGATGGGAGATGCTTCGATTCCACGGTGGCTGCATCGGAGTGCTCCTCTTCAACCGTAGTGGGTTTTGGTGAAGCCGGCTGGCTCTTGAAAGCTGCTGCTATCGGCTTAGCGGTACTTGCTGGCTTCTTAGCCTTCTTTTTACGTCCAATTATTGGAGCTTGGACAACTTCGTCATCAGACTTGTTCTCATCTACCATCGCTTGCTCCTCATCAATCTGCCGCTTCCGCTCTTGTCTATCCTTCTTCGCTTGCGATTTAGTCTTCTTCCTCACAGGCGCGGTGCCAACCTTACTACCAAGAGGAGGCGGAGAGTTAGCCCTAGAGAAAGAGGTAGACGTGATCGAAGCGGTATCAGAAATTAAATCGCTCACCGGCGTGCCGGGCTGATTGATCGATGCAATGCTTGCTTGCCTAGACCTCAATTTGTCGACTGTTGGTAATTGAGGCAGGGTCGGTGCGGACACTGCAGGCAATGATGGTGGTACTTCAGCTTTTGGCGTTGGGACCACACGCAGAGTCCTTGGTGCAACTGAACGCTTGATTGGAGACCCAGTGGCCACTGCGGCGGGACTTGGAGGTACTGAATTGGTCAACGGCACTGGTATCGAGCGGATACCTTTCGCCTGAGGATCAGTTTTGATCAAGCTTGCCGAATCGGATTGCTCGTCCTCTACAGCCTTCGTGGCGGCCGCGATATCAAGTTTACCAGGAGGCTGTCGCTTGCCTGAAGGTTCAGGGATTGCAACAGGAACGGGGGCAACTTTCGCATCTTTCTGTTGCTCTTTCTTAGGGCTAGGTTCGGCGGCGACCTTATTTTTCTTCCCAGGTGTTTTCGTCTTGGGTGTGTCTGTTGCACTT
Source organism: Pseudopyrenochaeta lycopersici (assembly GCA_003313425.1). Taxonomy (NCBI): domain Eukaryota; kingdom Fungi; phylum Ascomycota; class Dothideomycetes; order Pleosporales; family Pseudopyrenochaetaceae; genus Pseudopyrenochaeta; species Pseudopyrenochaeta lycopersici. Next base: position 661,762 of record NHZP01000020.1, read on the forward strand.
GTTTCCGGCACAGGCTTTTTGTCCCCCTGCTTGGATTTGGTCTTATCAGGCACATGCTCTTTCGCCTTTTTGGCCGTTTCGCTAGGAGTCTGTGGCTTCGCGGCAGTGGATTTGCTTACTGCCTTGGTTGGAGTTCCCGGCTGACTTTTTGTTGCAACAGTTGCTGCTGGTGTAACAGGCTCCGCATTACCTGCTTTGGCCTTGCTTTTCTTCGTCTTGGCCGGCGTGACAGGTACGATTGGCACAGCTGGTGTGATGGTAGACGAGGTAGTCCGGGACATCGGCCGAGATCCAGGACGAGAGAAAGTCTCCTCGACTACTGCGCGAGGTATAGCCGGAGCCGTGAACCCAGGGGGTATGGTTGGGGTTGCTCTTCGAGGGTGTTCAAAAAATTGAGCACTCAATGGAGTACTCGGAGCGCCCCGCACATGCTCGTTATCATTATCATTTACTAGAGCATCGACATTAAATGAGGCCTGCTCCTCGGCGCTGAGCGGCGCGGCTTCTGTAATGAACTGTCAGCGTTTTGTTCGATTTTTCGCTGTGTGTTGAACATCAAATGGGCTGTTGAAACGGACGATCCAACGACTACGGCGGCCGCCAGACGATTAACGATGGTAACGCCAGGGAAGCAAATAGGTACATCAGGCTGCAAAGGTGGTTCTCTCGAGTATCTTCGTCACTTGAAGTAGGCAATAGGTAGTAGAAAAGCCATCTCTCTATTAGAAAGTAAGCATGCCGACTCGACTGCGGCAGGAAGGGGTAATTACGTACATGCGATGGCCATGACGAAGACGACGAGAGAGGTTGACCGAAGCATCTGGTAAGACAGCGTGATCCACCCAAGCAAAAGAAAACATGAAAGAAGTGAAGGTATTGAAGTGTCGTAAAGACGTGCTAAGGCCAATAAAATGTGACGACGACCAACCCATTTATAACGCCGGGCATCTCAGTGTCGCAGCACCGAATATTTTGCCGATGCATTCGCTGTGAAAACCAAACACCATGCAGCCAGCGTTCAAAAATGAAATACTAAAACAATGTGTCTGGCTGAAAAGGCTGACAAAGTATGTGAAAGAAACGAAGTGACTACCATCGTCCGCTGCCGCCGTAGTTGTTATTCGAGTAAAGTGATGAAAAACCACTTTGACTTTGGCCATACAAACCCTGCCCAGCCATGCCTCCCTGATGCATCCTCGCCTGCAAGATACTAGGGTCCTGGACATCAGCTAGGCCACCTCCTCCAGAAGAGGAAGTGTTAGCGTGTCTGTGTTTCTTTCCCTTTTTCTTGGATTTCTGCGAACCAGATTCCTGGTAAGCACCAGGCGAGGGTCCATAAGGGAAGCTCAAAAGACCAGGGGCAGGGGCAGGTGTGGAGGTCGTAGGATGTTGATTGAGAAAAGAAGGGAACATGGACTCACGCTTTCCAGCATCAGCTACCCTACCACCACCACCATCCATATTCCTGCTTCGGAGCAAGTCCTGATACATTGCATCATTATTGTTCCTTCCAGCAGCGTTGGCGCCATAGCCTAGACCGCTAGCAGCGAATCCGTGACCTTGGCCAAACATGCCAGTCCCGCTGACAGGAGGTGTGCCGGTAGGTTTCAGCCCAGGAGGCGGTCCTTGCACGTTGGCGAAGAATTGCCCGCCCAAAGGCTGATGCTGGGACATCTGGTTGAATTGCGTTGCATTCTTGGGCATCATCGAATTCTGTTGATTCATCAGCTTCTGATTTGCAACAGGCTGGACATTCGCAGAAGCGGATGCACTGTCATTGGCAAAACTGAAGCGTGAAGTATGCCGAGTATGACCCTGAACGTTTGCGCCAAGACCATGTTGCTGAGATTGGGAGTTTTGCATGTTGGATAGAAGCCCGGAGGACTGGGTGCCCGACTTGAAGTTCGACAGCAGAATCTGTTGCTGCTGCTGTGGCGTCAGTCCTCGATTGCTCAGTCCAACACTGCTAAATTCTTCCGCCAACGATGCGTTCTGCCCGAATAGGCTACCTCCAAAGGCTTGCTGGCCGGGTGGTGCGATCGTGTGTTGATTTGCGTGGCTCGTTGTAGGTTCATGTCCCTCTTCTGGTTCTCCACCAAGCTGTAGACTACCTCCAACTGTCGCCTCCGCCTCTTCGCGCTCAGCGACCTGGACTGGCTGTGAGGTTGCTTTGACATCAACCTCCGCTTCCCGCTGGAGAGCCAGTTCTTGCTCCTTTTCTCTCATGGCACGACGCTTTGCGCCACCGTTAGGATCCAGTAACTGCGGAAAATCGGCAATAGCTTTGAAATCATCCTCGGAAAGAACAGTACTTGAGAAGACGAATTTGAAGTCAGGCGAGCAAATAACTTTCAAGAGATCCTTCAAACCGTTGTCACGTGCCTTAGGGGGGCGTGCGATGGGGGTTGAAACGGGTTGTGGAGTAGCAGATTTGGACGTTTGCGTAGATTTCTCCTTCTCCTTTTCCTTTTCCTTTTCCTTTTCCTTTTCCTTCTCCTTCTCCCTCTCTTTTTCCTTTTCCTTTTCTTTCTCTTTCTCTTTCTCCTTTTCTCTTTCTTTCTCCTTTTCTTTCTCTTTCTCCTTCTCCTTCTCTTTGCCCTTCTTCTTCAGTACCTCCTCTGGTTTCGGTGTCTTTGATGCTTGTGTTGGGACAGCGTTCGTGACCATGGGGCTGGGGTTTGAAGCGATGGTAGAACGGCTTGCTCGGCGTTCTAAAGCTGCTCTGCTACCCCAGTTCGCGGTTGCTGGCAGACCAGGCGCATCTTGCGTCGAGCTCGAGGTGTCATCACTGTCTTGCCGGCTCATGGGCGTAGCAGCGGCGACGGGGGGGCCTTGGTGGGCAGGAGGTGCGGCGCGAGATGTCGATGATTGGGCGGGCTGTTGGGTTTGGATCGAGTTCATCATGGAGAGATCTTGGCGCGTGAAGCTGTCGTCGTCTTCGCCGGGTTCGTGCAAGAACATGCAGTTGCGATTGTTACATTGCTCGCCACGCAGATACGCTGAACAGTATTTTGTGGTCCCATATTGGGCTCTGCCAAGGATGTGAGTAAGGTGACAAGGAGGGGAGCTCAAGAGCCTTCACGTACCTCAGCGTCCTATCGCCATTCTGCGAGCCGTCAACAGCTTTGATACACGCCTCGGCATCGCTTTTGCGGGCGAAAGTCACGTAGACACCAACTGACTGCTGATGCTGAGCATTCTCTCGGGCTTTGCTCACAACGATCTTAATAATCTTGCCGTATTGCCCAAAATAGTCGTCGCCACGAAGGGTATCGAGCAGGCGGTCTTCCCGGATGGTCGGAGTGAGACCGGTAACGTAGACAAGATTCTTCTGGACGACACGCAGACCGGCGAGATGCTTGCGGCTGAGCGAGTCGGCTTCGGCCTTTTGTGCCTCTTTGTGTCGTATCTGTGCGTTCTTCTTGGCTTTTTGGGCGATCTGCTGCTTGTGCTTGGCCATCCTGCCGCATGTTAGAAGTGTTCAGGAAGGGAAGGTGCACGGCACGCACTCTTCGGGAGAGATGGTCTTCCACTCTATCGTCGCTTCGTCGTACGGACGGCGACATGCAGGGCACAGCCCGTTCATCGTCGTCTTGATGTTGTTGAAGCAGAACTGGCATATCTGGTGTTTTGGTCAGTCGGGCGACTTGAGCGGCCTTCACCGATTTTTTGGGAGCAGCGTACTTGGTAGCCGCAGGGACATGGCCGGAAGTTCCTGTCGGAGAGATCGAACTCCTCGACACATAGGGGACAGCACTCCTCTTCTTCGTCATCGACGAACTGGTCTTGCTGTAGTCGGGACATGTTGAAGCGGGTGATGTGATCTGGCGAACGTGGTGGTGGCGCTCAGACAAGACGAGCGGTTGGCGGCCTGTCGGTTTGGATGGGATCGAGGCGGGGTGCGAGGTGAGACGGCAAGGAAAAGGTCGCAAGCACAAACAAACGCCAGCCGTGTAGTCGCAAGTAGGAAAGGGATGCACTGGTGGTGATGGGGGTTCAGAGGCTGCATCTGCGCAATGGGACAGCAAGGATCCGTCCAAGCGCTAGTTACATAAGCAGCCAGGCCGATGGGAGCTGCGAACTTCACGACGTCGTTGACACCCTCCCCCACGGCTGCCTTCCCCTGCTGCACCGCGTAGCCTCACCACATCCGATACGCATATAATGGCCATGCGGCTAGCTGTAGGCCGGCCATTGGGCGCCGCCGCCCGCGCGTCGAGCTGCTCTCGCGCCGCCGTGCGCGCCTTTGCCTCGACCACTCTGCGCGCAAAGGAAGTAGCAGGATCCAGCTCGGAAACTCCAAACCTGCGGGTGCGTACAGAAGAAAACAATCGAGGAGCTGCTTGTCTAATGCTTTGCGCAGTATGCCCCGCGCGACCCCGCTGGCAACCTCAAAGCCGCCATCGTCAACCCGGCAGACAAATATAAAGACAAGGCCGAGGCGTTGCACAAATACGGACAGTATCTCATGTCGTGTCTGCCCAAATACATTCAACAGTGCGTCATGTGTGCTTGTGGCTTTCGGCTGGTTCTGATCGGATTCTAGATTCTCGGTTTGGAAGGATGAATTGACCATCTACATCCCACCTGCGGGCGTCATTCCAACCTTCACCTTCCTCAAAAACCACACTGCAGCCGAATACACCCAGATCTCTGACATCACAGCCGTCGACTACCCTACCAAGGACCAGCGCTTCGAGGTCGTCTACAATATGCTCAGCATCCGGCACAACTCGCGCTTGCGGGTCAAGACATACGCAGATGAGGCGACTCCAGTTCCAAGCTTGTGCGATCTGTACGACGGGGCCAACTGGTATGAGCGAGAAGTCTATGATCTATTCGGTGTCTTCTTTGTCGGACACCCCGATCTAAGGCGAATCATGACTGATTATGGTTTTGATGGTCACCCGCTGCGAAAAGACTTCCCCATGACCGGATACACTGAGATCCGATACGATGAGGAGAAGAAGCGAATTGTCGTAGAACCTCTAGAGATGACGCAGGCGTTCAGGAACTTCCGTGGCGGCTCAGCAGCATGGGAGCAAGTCGGCCCAGGAGACGATCTTAAGCCAGAGAATGTGAGTTGTTGGGTGCTACAGCAGCAGTATTCCTCGAAACTCGCTGACCAGTCTAGTTCAAACTCCCAACACCCAAGCCAGAGCCTCCAAAGGAGGGCGAGCAAAAGAAATAGAGGTCTGGAAGAGCAAACTGTATATACCTGCGAATCAAAGTACTTGTACAACACAAGTTTTGTTTTTTCATTCACTTGGATAGTCCCGTGGGCCCAATACGAAACATCTGTGTTGAAAATTTTTGAAACTTCAGTGCAATCATGATGCGAACAGGAGCATCAGCTTGAGGATGCCCAAAAATTGATTATGGATCAACACTGAAGCTCCCAGACATTACACTAAATCCACAAAAGAAATGCTGTCGAATCGCCCATGCCAAGTCGACCTCGCAATATACCGCCCAATCAGGCAAGCGCAGTCTAATTCACCTCCGCATCTACGCATATCAACACCATGCGCTTTGCCAGGTACAGCATCGCCAAATACGACCGGGCTGTACAACTGCACTACCACGTCATACTGTAGCATCCCTCCACTCTACAACAACCGACCTCGCACTTTCTAGCCAAGAACTGCACCCCGCTTTCCCTCTTCCTATCATAATAGCACTACATACAAGGAACGCAAGGACGTCGGAGTAGCCGTCCGAAGTGCCGTGAGCCACATTTCTATAAGAAGATCGTGAAGTCTTGTGGATAGGCTATTCCTGAGCTGGTTGGTACTTCCGACTTCTCACCAATCCTCAAGCTGTCTATTTCTCTTGCATCCCACATGCTATTGGTCCTATATAAATACAACTTGATTCTCTCCTCAATGTTCCTCATCAAGCACTCAAAGAATTCGTTTTTTGTCTCTCTACTCATAACACTTACACAATTAGTCAACATGAGCCTCGCAACAACCACCACAACCATCGAGCCCTTCAACCTTACCGCACCGCCGGGAACAGACATCTGGCGAAAAGCTCCATCACACAATGCTTTCAACGCTTCCACTCATCCCTCTGAATTGGCTACATACGATCTCAAAACTTTCCAAAGAGCCAAATTGACCTTTGCTCTGCCCCCTGCGAACCAGCTCCGGCAATACGACCAAGCAGGCCTGCTTCTGCATGTCACCAAGCCCGGTGTGCCAGACAATCAGACCAAATGGATCAAGACTGGCATCGAGTTCTACTACGGCAAACCGTATGTGGCCACCGTCGGGTGTGATGCTTGGGCCGACTGGTCTTTAGCACCCATGCCTGAATTCACTGACAACGCCACACGGCCTGGCGTTACGATCGAAGCGCGCCGCGAGAGAGATGTGCTTGGCAAGAGTCTGTGGATCTACTGGATTGTGCGGGATGGAGATGGGAAGGAGATTGAGAGGCGGCCTTTAAGAGAGGTGAACTGGGTGTTTGCAGATGAGGAGGGCTGGAGTGTGGGGGTTGGAGGATATGTATGCCGTCCTACGAAAGAAGGGGGAGAGGAGTTGTTAGAAGCAGAGTTCAAGGAGGGAGTAGAGATTGAGTTGTTGGATTCTAGCAAGAAAGAGTAGGGCACAATAATGTGTCAACATATACGAAGGTATCTATTTAGTTGAAGCCAATACTAATGAGAAGAACGAAAAGTCATTTCCAATGTCTCGGCGGATTTTCAGCAAACATAACATGGAATATTGTTCTACTCTGATGGAATACACAAACGCTCCAAAGAGATACTTTAAGACCGCAGGCTCCAAAAATTGGTGAATCCAAGTAGCAATAATTTTCTTCACGTACTCGGTCCAATGCAGATCAAAAACCATCAGTTCTTTCAATTTCCATTCACTGCGAAGAGGATTAACTCGGTTTACCACGGAAGTGAAGGACAAACACTCTGTTGTATCATAACAGTGCGTCATAAACATTTTGAAGCTCTTTTGTTTTCTTTCCCGGTGACTGCACAGATAGATCTCTGCCTCTGCACGCAGCTCCTCGCCCAACCACGAACGAACAATAATCAACCTGCACTCAAGTTATATATACTATGACGAAAACCGTGCAACTACACTGTCCATCTAATGGGCAGACAGTGGATACATACATCATCTCACCGTTTCAGACGCACGAGCAAGTGCTCCAGGGTATTCGACTGCGACTTGATATCGGCTACGCGGCACTATACACCGTCGATGCGAAACTTATTACCAACATACAGGTACTACACGATGATCAGCGTGTGTTGGTAGCTGCAAACGAGCTGGAGCACATTCTACCTGACGCTCCGGTAGGCTTCGTGCTCTACTGTGGCGAAGAAGGGCAGGATATTGATCCGGATGTGGAAGGCTTCGGACAGAACTGGGAGGTGAGAATAATGGTAGAATGTTTTGGTGTTTGGAGACTGATGAATACTAGGACTTGACTGATCGGGAGAAGTGCGATCATATCCAGAGCCTTGCAGAGCAGAAGCCGTCAATGAGGAACACGCTGCGTATCACCCGCGGCTGGGAATCCGTTCAGCATGAATTGAACGACCTTCAGACAGAGACATCGGAAGACCTGGCCATACCAAGGCCCAGCGACTGTGAGTCACTGATTGAGCAACGCTGGCGTGCAACGGTAGAACACTTCCTCCCCTCTTCCATGGGCCCCGCGAAGGTCAAGGTCGCCGGCAAATTTTGGGACCCGCAAGTCCTTGCCGCCATAGGAGTTCTGAGCACTTTCACTCAAGGCCAGTCCAGGCTGGCTCGAGAGTCACTCCAAGAAGCGGTCAACATGAGGCTCAAGGAGAGTGGGGACAATAGCGCAGCAGCTATTGTACAGCCACAAGATGTTATTGATGCCATCACCAGCATCTACGAGCGTGCTGGTATCATTTCGACCAAGACGGCGAAGCCGAAGAGTGCGAAGGGGAAGGGGAAGGAGCGGAGGAAGGCACTGAAGGAGCAGAAGAAGAAGCAGGGAAGTGGTTGAGGGACTTCTTAAATCAGAAGTATCTTGAACGAACATATATGCAATTGTCTGATATAGCCGAAATGGATTTCTGCTCGTGATATGTTGAAGTTTAAGAGATTGTGCCAGACCAACTCTGGCGCCTACGTTAATTGTGTCGCTATACATCCCCTCTCATAATACATCAGTACACGAGGAAATTATTATCTCACTTTATTCCAAGGGCAAGTTTTTCTTATCACCTAATGGGTTAGAAGGAAAGGTATGGATGGGATAAGTGTAGTATCACGCTATATCGACGTATACTCCAAAGGTCTATTTGGTGAATGCTCAAGCGTTTGGTACTTGCTTTGATCATTAAATATACTCTCAAGTCGAGCGTGTAACTACCTAGTCGCTGAAGCCTTCGAACTCATCTGCACCCTCCTGCGCCTCCTGCTTTGCAACGTTTCTTCGCATCTGCTCAATCATTTCCTTCAACCTCGCTTCTTCCTTCTTCTCCTCTTCCGTTAATTTTTCTACACGATCATGTTCACGTTTTGCCGCCTTCTTCTCTCTCCTCAGCTCTTTCGTGGCCTTCTGGTCTTTCTGTTGTGTCCACGCCGATTCTTTCTTGTTCTCTGTGACATATCTCTTCTTGCCATCCGATTTGGTTGCTTCATACTCAGCTTGCTCTGCTTGTCGCTGCTGCTCACGCACTTTGTCCTTGTACGCGAAAGTGCTGAAGTCCATCTCCACACCTAGGCTTCGGTCACCTTCCCATTTCTTCAGTTCAGGCATGCTGGGTAATTTGAGGAGACCCCAAGCATTGCCTAGCTCTGTCCAGTCGAGGTCCGCAACACGGAATATAGAGCTTGCAGTGTGCTTGCTGTACGCACGAACCCATGATACGAATCCTCGCTGCGCCTTGTCGAAAAAGGCTCTGTCTGTTTTAACTACTTTTCTTATCTTGTTGCTGACTGCTTTGGCATCTGCTTGTGATATTGAAATGTCTGGGGTCGTCAAGGGCGAGATTGGAGTTTGCCGAACCCGAAGGAACTCAATGTAGTCTTCTTCTCGACCCGGTGTGAGGAAGGTGACAGCTAAACCTTTGCGACCAGCCCGTCCCGCTCGTCCACAACGGTGGATAAATGTCTTTGGGTCGCTAGGAGAGTCCAGTTGAATAACAAGGTCAACCGAAGGGATATCAAGGCCGCGAGCAGCAACGTCAGTAGTTACAAGGATTGACGGCGTTACACTGTCGACGAACTTGGTGAAATTCCTTCGCCGAACTTTGTCAGGGTGCTTCCCGTGCAAAGGCACAATGGTGTAACCTTTGAGGACTTCTGGTAATACGTGTTGAAAGTAGTCGACTGCATAACACGTTGCGAGGTAAAAGATGGTCTTCTGTGGCTGAGGTTGTAAAGACGACAGAATCTTCTTTACGGCGGGTAGCTTGTGGGAAGCTGGCAGGACTAGATACGATAATTGCAGACTCGCCGGTGTTCGCTTATCCTCGATCTTGCCTTCCTCACCCGTCCCGCTTGGCGCAGCCCTTGCCTTGACTTTGACTGCGATACGCACTGGATTCCGGAGACCAACACGGATGAGCTGATCGACAGCTTCACTTACGCTTGCGCTGAATAGCCCTGTTCGCCGTTGCTTTGGTAGGCGAGACAGAATCTTCTGGAGATCATCTTTGAAGCCGAGATCTAGGAGACGGTCTGCTTCGTCCAGTACGAGGGCATCGAATGACGATTGCGTGCAGTGAACGTGGGGCGATGAGAGCAGTTCGAGTAATCGTCCCGGGGTGCCAATAAGGACATTGACGGATGTTTTCAGAAATTTGCTGAGGTCTTGAGCTGGTGTTACGGATCCACCTAGAAGTAGCTGGGGTATTATTTTCAGAGTTCCTGGGGGGAACGTTGGCTTGGGTGGCGCATCGGCATCTTCCATATCGGTATCTTCATCCTCAGGTTCGAGAAGGGCTGCAGATGGAGCATGGAATTTCAGTAGCGAACAGAGCACGGTGTGGATTTGTGTCGCCAGCTCTCTTGTAGGTGATATGATTATGGCGCCCACGTGATGTCTCTTTATGGGCGCATCAAGTCGAAGCAGACGTTCGACGATTGGTATAAGAAACCTGAATTCAGTCAGTGTATGCCCGTAAGCGCATTCAAGATAACGTACGATAGTGTCTTTCCACTGCCCGTCACAGCCTCTACGACAACATCTGAGTTTTTCATAAACATGGGTATGGCCGCATGTTGTACAGGCGTGGTCTTGACAAAGCCCATGGCATCTACAGCCTCGAGGATCCATTCCGACAGAGCAGGTGTCAGAGCACCAAATGACCGATCAATCTTCGCTTGAGGGGCCATGGTCAAAATAGGGTGCCCACGGACGTTCTCAAATATGTGCCTTTGAATTGTGATGTTGGTCGCAACAGTCGGGTGAACTTTTGCGCCTACCAAAAATTTACGGACGTGCACCGCCACCCTTGTCGCAGGGAAGTGCAACTATTTCACGTGCTATGGGCATTATCCGGGACGCCGGTGATGGCTAGAAGACTCGGGCAAGAGCTTGATTTAGTGGCAGAATCTTGACTAAATTCCAAGGCCTCGCCTCGTAAACAGGATATATAGTTCTGTCGCCGCCCACCTTCACATGTAAAACCTGATCTCATTGCCAAGGCGGATTTGCAGCGCACCCCGGAGATCTACGCGCATTCGCGAGACAGGTTGACAGCCCTGGGTCCAAATTTCTGGCCCAAGCAACGAGATTACATAGCCGTCACCCTCCGCAGAGGTCCCCTATCTACTCCCCTACTTAATCTGGCCACCGTTGCCTGCACGCACTGTGGCCTCTCCTCCCCCCTCAGACGATGCGTGGCGTCCGGACGAATTCACGGCTTCTGGCGTTTCTCTCATAGCATCTGGTGCTGACATCGATGTTGAAGCCACCATAATTAACGCCGGTCCCCTCGACGCCTGCGACGCGCGCACTCAGCCCCACTGCACAACCTCGCTTTTGCCGGAACGTCACGTTTTGCTCGTGAACGTTGCTTTCATCTGCGCAAAAGCTCGTTCGACCCTTTCCGGCGTCATCCGCGCCCCTCCCTTTCCATCCTTTCCCACTTGCTGGCGCCACGCAATGGAGGCCTCCAGGCAGTACCAGATACCCAACACTCCGCGTGTGATATCGCCCTCGCCGACGCCCTCGGAAGCCGGCAGCGGAAAAGATGGGTACTTTGGGCCCGTGACGCGCTCGTCCACGCGCAAAAGCAAGCAGCGCATCCAGTCGCCCCCGCCTATCGACGAAGATTCCTCAGGCTCAGACCCGGAGAAGCGGGCGCGAGCGAGGAGTCGAAGCCCCATTCTCGAAGGCGGATTCGGGAGAAGGACAATGAGTGGGCTGACCACACGGAGGCAAATGAACGGCAGCCTGAAGAAGGACCTCACACTGTCGAACGGGACGGTCAACGGCCATCTGTCACCAGCCGCAGCCAACAAGAACTATTGGAGGGAGATGAGCAGGAGCCCGAGTCCGCTAGGCCTCATTCCGATTCACCAGAAATGGCGGTCATTTGTACGTACATGCATGCCATTTTGGCCTGTACATTGCTCACACGACGCAGATCCACCGTCACGAAATCCCCCGCAAGATCCTCCATGTCTCCATCGGCTTCCTCACCATCTTCCTGTACTGTACCGGCACGCAGACTTCGCAAATCCACAATGTGCTCTTTGCGCTGCTGATTCCTATCGCCCTGACTGACGTCATCCGACACCGATATTGGCAAGTAAACCGCTTCTACATCCGCTGTCTTGGCGCATTTATGCGCGAGTCTGAGGTGGATGGCTACAACGGTGTCATATCCTATCTCCTGGGAGCCTGGCTAGTAATGCGATTCTGCCCCAAGGACGTGGGTGTCATGAGCATCTTGCTCTTGAGCTGGTGCGATACCGCGGCCTCGACTTTTGGAAGGCTTTGGGGACATCTCACTCCTAGGGTCAGGAGGGGTAAGAGCTTGGCTGGTTCGATTGCTGCCTGTGTGACGGGCATCATCACGGCGGCCGTTTGGTGGGGCTGGTTGGGCCCCCTTTACTCCGAGTACAATCACGGCGAGAACGCATTCGCGTACCAGGGTGTCTTAGCGCTTCCTGTGCAGGCCCGCGATGCCCTTGGCCTGTCTTTCACCCAGGCTTCGGTTACCGGGTACTGGGCTTTGGGCGTCATGTCCGTAGCGGCAGGCATTGTCGCCAGTGCCAGCGAGGCAATCGATGTCTTTGGGTGGGACGATAATCTGACGATACCTATTCTATGTGGTGCGGGGTTATGGGGTTTCCTACGGGCCTTTGGCTGATCTGGTACATCTCTCCTCAGATTACATTTCCTATCTTATCAACAATACCCCCTAGAAACAGGCCTCCTTTGGAGCATAGCGAGACTTCTTCTTTCATGTACCTGATGGCGTTTGAATCATGTCTGGATGCATATAAGAGAGGCACGGTCACGGTTTTTATGCAGTATTGATATCTCACTTTTTCCAGGCGTGGCTTGATCATGTAGACAAGAGACATGTATACTACGCTCAAGCGGATGGGTTATGGCCATTTATACTGCTTGAGCTGGATGGCGTTCAGAGGCTTATCGATTCTACACGCCGAGGTTAGTCACAAGCGCCCAATTCAACTCTCAAAGGCCAAACCCTGGAAGCTTTTGCGTGTGACAAGATAACACCATTCTTCAAAGAGTCAAGATGCGTACCAGAGTCAAAACGGAAGCTTGAGCACCTCGAAGCAATCCCTGTAGTGTGGATTCAGCTTGGCGCATACCGCCACATGCAGCACTTCCATTGGAGGTAACTCATGACCTCAGATGCTTGCTTCTTCATACCACTGGTTCACCCTCACCGCTTAGAGTTTACTGCAATTACGAACGCTTACAGTCACTGCTACGTTTGCCCTTGCAAAAGAGTCCGTGAACAGATCCCTCCCCACTTGCCTGCAAACTGCTATATTGCCCCGCCATCCCGCCGTACGCGCTCCACATCTAGACCACAACGCGCCCGAGGAACGACCACCTTCCCTCAACGCCTCGAACCCGCGTACCGAAAGTACCTGCTGACTACTCTATTTGTTCGTCTCCTCCGCCTCTTTTGATTCTTCTTTGGATTCTTTTCAAGTTGTGCGCCTTTTCTTCTACTTCAACATCTACATCCCGTTGCCGTCGTTTAGCCTATAAAGACAACCCTAGGTTCCACGACAGACTCGACACGGGCACACGTAGGGAGGAACAGCATGGCGTCATCGTCCGCTGCCGCCGGACTTTTGTCCCGGCAACTCAAGCAAATGCAGAACGACAAGAGCATATCAGGCATAAGCTGCGGACTCGTGGACAGCAATGTCTTCGAGTGGGAAGTTATGCTGATGATCGACGACGACACAAAGTTCTACGGAGGTATATAAGAGCAGATGTATGTTCTTACAGGATAACTAACAATACTCACAGGAGGCTTCTTCCGCGCACGGCTGACCTTCCCGACCGAGTACCCACTACTACCGCCCAAAATGCGCTTCGAGACACCCATCTTCCACCCAAACAGTGAGCCTTCGCCACCCATGGCGCGCCCGGCTATCCAAACTAACACAAAGCTCAGTCTACCAAAACGGCGAAGTATGCATCTCGATCCTCCACCCACCAGAAGAAGACAAGTACGGCTACGAATCAGCCGCCGAGCGCTGGTCCCCCGTCCAAACCCCGGAAACCATTCTCCTCTCCGTAATATCCATGCTGTCCAGCCCCAACGACGAGTCCCCCGCAAACGTCGAGGCCGCGTCCCTGTGGCGCGACAACACGGCCGAGTTTAAGAAGCGCGTGCGGAAGTGCGTCAGGGATAGCTTGGAGTTTGAATAATGACAAGACTCCCTCCCTCTCACACACACACACACACACACACACACACTCTCTCTCTCTCTCTCTCTCTATATATATATTACGGGATACGGATCACGACTGCATCAGCGCGGTGAACTTTTCGGGTTTGGGAATCACGCTCAAGAGTTCAATAGCTTCTCTTGGCGGTGGCATGTTTGGGTAGTATATGGCTTTGTTCTTGAGAGCTAAATGCGCTCAATGAAATATATATTTTGCAAAACAAAGTCTCACGACGGATGGTGCTGACTATATGACAAATGACGTGAAAATACTCATTCAAGTCGGATATATTCTGGTAAACATTTAGCCTTTGAGGTACTCTGCGTATCTTGATCTTGTCTCAAAGCATATTTACTGTCAAAACCATGTATTGATTGATGTGATTCTTCACTCTTGGGCTATCTTGGTATTGAGCATACGGCCAGCGTACAATCCCAGGCTATCCAATACTATCATTACTCTCCACATCTTCTCATGACATCGTAGGCGTAGTAGAAATAGCGAAATCGCAGAATATGCAAGGCGGGGCAAAGCTAAACAAACAAACATCCAAGGGTATCAGGCGCCATAAAACCATTGCACAATAACGTATCCAATCTTCCCACATGCGCCATACCATATATCCCCATCTTGATCCAGCCTATCCAGACGACTCAAAATCATACAACCCCAGCTTCGGCTCTTTCAAATGTACACCCAAGACGGCTACTCGTCCCATGGAAAGTCCTGAGGATCGATTCTCGTGCAGGTGAGGTACGGCATCCCCCCTTCCCGTAGATCCAACTCTAAAAAGTTCCGCATAAGCGGTTTCACTGTATCTTTCGCCTTGTTCTTAATCTCCTCGATCCTTCGCTCAAAACGCTTCAAATTCTCGCGGTTGTAGTGATCCGGGTTCAGTCGTAGAAATCGCTTGCACTCGTCATGGTTGAGATAGCTGGAGCCAGCCTGGCCTAACAGCCGAAAGATGCGACCTGTGTTGAAGGCGGGAGTGGGAGGCAGAGGCGCAGACTCGGCGTTGCGGGCCCCCGTGGGTCGCGGGGACTTGAGAATTGGAGCAGGAGGTGGTGTGGTGTTCTCAGCGAGCCATTGCCGGAATAAGGACACAGCCAACCAATCTAACCAATTACTCGATGGACTCACTCTCTCGCCGCGACTTGTTGTCAGTGAAAGCCGGAAGAGCTTGACTTCTATTTTCGCTTTCAGTTCATCCATTTCGTCGACTTTGTCTTCTATTATCTCAATGACTGGCTCTGCAATCTGACCTCGCAATTGGTTGATTCCTTGTGGCCATTGTCCCACTATGTGGACCATTGCCTCCGCGAAGATGGCTTTACTACGCGCCATGTAGCCAAGTTTGAGGTAGCTCGGTGGGTATTTGGCGATTTGCTTCCATAGCCGACCTTGGAAACGCAGCAGATGGTGGTCTACACGCGGTCCAATGACGCCAAGCGCATCATACATGTCTGCGAGCTGCAGCAAGGACTTGCATTCCACGTAGGCATTTGCGATGTTCACAGCGTCGAGAGCGGGCGGGTAGTTATAAAATATGCGGAACAAATTATCATAGTCTCTGAACGTCTCGTCGTCGGGATCAGACTCGGGGACGGCAGCGGTTGGGACGTGTAAGGTGGAGAAGTTGGCCATGCTTCGGAAGAAGCCCGACTGCGGTGCAACTGGCTTGTTGCGCGCTGGAGGCGGTTGGGCATGCGGTGCCGCATCGCCGCCAAATATTGTGGGTTGGTTCTTCTATACCAAAGTGAGCATATGGCCGTCTTGTCGAGAGAGACAAGTGAAGGTACCTTCTGGACCAGCATGGGCGGGTCATCCTCGTTGGTCCCCCAATCGAGCTCGTATCGCCACTTCTTCTTATCCTGCCGTGCACCTGATGGTATCCTCGCCAAGGCGGCTGGGTTTGAATTCAGCATGGAACCGCTCTCTTCCCCAGCGTTGGCCCACTCTTCGCTCGTGCCAGCCTCGAAGAAGCCCGAGCATTGGGTGAGGATCAGCTTGTGTAGCAGATAGCGTTGCTCCTTACGGCCATTGCTTATTATGATCTCGACATCGCCGGTGTGCGTAAAGACTGGGAACTCGTTCTGCGGTTGCAGTGTGGTTCCGCCAAATTGCGACCGGTGCTGGCGATGCCTCCGGACCGTGGTAGAGGCGCGCGAGGAATGCGACGCGACTGAAGGCGGACGGCGTATGGGCAATGCGCGCTCTGCGCCGGAAGAATCTGGGTAGGAAACCATGCGCCGCGACTTTGGCTCTTCGACCTCTGGGTGTTGTTGCGAGGCGAGTCACCCAAGGGGGTTCAATATATTCAGTATTGCGCCCTAGTATTTTGCGACGGCCTGTGGATGGCTGGGACGGTTACACCTTGGAGGCAGACAGGGGCGCGTCGACAGCAACGTTGCTGCGGGTTGCGTTGTTCGCACGGGGAGGTGCAGGCGGCCGGTCTGTTGATGTTCTGAGGCTGGAGTCGATCACAAGCAGGTTGGACAGGCCCGTGGAACCACCCCACCTCAGATGCGGCCGCGAATTGAAGGGCCTATACAAAGACAAGCGGGTATTGCGGTTTGCAGGCTCGCGAGGTGGTCAAGAGCGTTTCAAGAGCGCTGCAACAAGGACGAGCAGTGGTTGTGGCGAGTGCTCACATGGCCGTTTACCCACATGCAGCTGGTCCCATGCATGGCGGGATGCAGTCGAGGACTGTGCACCAATCGCCGCAGATAACCGGGCCAAGCGCAGTGTCAGCCTCGAGGGCGACCAGCTGGGATCCCGTGGCGGAATCAGGGGATTGGAAGAGATCGAGACCAGCATGCAGGTGAAGCGAGCTGTGTAGACAATTGTGGGCCACCCGTTGGCGTGGTGAGCAGCTCCCATGTGAACCGAAAATCCGGCTCCGACACCCAACCACAACAGGAGGTAATATATTTACAGTGACGCCATCTCAACAATATCGTACAGAGCATGTTTTGACTTCCTAGCTATGCCCGAATCACCTTTTGCCCGCCCATGAATGGCTGTAAGACCTCAGGTATCGATACAGTCCGATCATTCTCATTCCAGTGATTCTCCAAAATTGCTGCGAGCACTCGAGGCACGGCGAGAGCGGTACCGTTCAACGTGTATGGAAATTCCAGTTTGCCCCCCTTCACACGCATCCTAGTCTGCAGTCGCCGGCTCTGGTAGTCTGTGCACATCGAGGTGGATGTCACCTCGCCCCACCCTTCGTCCTTGTCCTGCCTGGACGGGAAGAAGGCCTCGATATCCAGCTTCCTCGTCGCACTTGCACCAAGGTCCGTTGTTGGCATCTCTAGAATGCGGCAGTGGAGACCGAGGGCTTCCAAAATCTCCTTCTGTATTGACAGCATCTCCTCGAAAATAGCTTCTGATGTGGATGTTGTCGGAGTAGTAAAGTGGTCTTCACCAGTGTTATCAGGCGATGTCCATGCAAACATTTCAACCTTGGTGAACTCATGTACGCGATACAAGCCCTTCGTATCGGCTCCTCGTGCACCAGCTTCAGCGCGATAACACCTGCTTACGCCGACCGTCTTCAACGGGAGTTCGGAGTCCTCGAGAGTCTGGTTGGCCTTCATGCCAGCCAAGGGTATTTCTGCGGTTCCGGCAAGGGCAAGTTGAGGCTTTAACTTATCCTTCTCTGATTGCTCGATTGCATATACCTGCTGCTCTCCATTTTGATCTCTCGGCTGGAATCCGCATGCTGATGCAATGTGCGAGTACACCAGCGAAGGAGGGGCCACTACTTTCCACCCTTTGCTCCTGGCGACACCCAGAGCGTACTGTACAAGTGCTTGTTCCAGCATTGCGCCATCGCCCACAAGAAAATACCACCCCCATCCCGATGTCTGCGCCGAGCCTGAAAAATCCAGTACTCCCAGTTCCTGTCCAATGTCGACATGAGACTGCCGATTTTGTTTGGGTTTTGACGAGCTGGACTCGGGGTGTTTGTTGATGTAGCCGACTACTTCTGGCTCCGTACCAACTGGTGTGTATGTGCTGCTTAAATTTGGCATATCTTGCGCCAGACCTTCTATTTCTTCCAGTAGTTGTGTTTCCCGTGCTTCGATAGCACTCAATTCCGTCTTCAATGCCTTTGCCTCACTAATAATTCCTTCCCTGACTGCGACAGGTTTGCTCCCGTCCGCTTCTTTTACTCGTGATGCAGCTTTGGATAGTTGCGCCCGGAGGCGATTGTTGCGCTCCCGTAGACTGCGGCTACTCTGCTGAAGCTCAAGCCATTGCTCATGTAGCTCAATGATCCGCCACGAAGACTTGCTATGTGCCCCATAGTTGCGGTCTATGCAATTTTGCTCGTACAGCCCGGGGTTCTGTCGGATGTGCTTGATGTCGATTGTAGGCTTCGGTGCGAATGCTGGTCTCGTGTATGTGCGGCGTGCAGAGCATCCTATTTGGGATGACGGCCAGGTTATGTACTGTGGGTGGTATACCGAGCGGCCTGGAACAAGCCTTCTGAAAGTCGTCATCGTTGTGCCATTTGAGTAAAGAGCGGTTAGACGCTATATTCTTATCGTGACACTCGAACTTTTTGATCAAGCTTCACTTGCCAAGCGAATAATCCCTGCATGTCGCGTTAGGGGTCGCGTCACCCCGCAGTAGCTATTACACAGTCGTTTGAGCATCAGCACAGCCGATTAACGCACCGTCAAATTGACCTGACCGGCATCTTCAGGTTCACTTCTTGCTCTCTACGCCTTATGGAGATTATCTACAGCAGATCATGAATAACACAGCAGCGCTTGTCAAACCACCATGGCGTCAAGGCCACACAAGCGGCTGGCGGATCCCGCATGGACGAGCTTTGAGGTCTCAAAGATACCCAGAAATATAAACCCAGATATAACAGTCCCAAATCCAGAGCATGGAAGAAGTATCAGTCGAGAAGACCAGGTTGAAAATTCACGTCGCACATCACAAGCTCGCGCTATCCCTTCAGCTTCCCAACAGAGCCACAGATATCAATTTCCGGCTGGTATATCAGAAGAAGCTTCAGAGCAAAGACTTTCGAGGGCCTCCTGCCGTTCATCATCTCCCCAGAAGCATACAGGAAGAGCTAGACCAGGATTATCCCAAGCAGGGCCTGCAACTGATCGAGGATCAGTCAGCCAGCCCCTACTTTACAAGCCTAGTGTAATCCATCAACCACACCCAGACAGCAAACTTTGTCAAGAGTTCCACTGGGTGCCATATCCCCTTGGCCTCATGCCATACGACTCATGGCACAATTTACACCATCGTGAAGACGTTCATCCACCGGTACCCTTTCGTTGCCCTGTGTGTCGACGGGCGCGGGAAACAACCGCTCATATGCGCAAGATCTTTCTGGTAGCTGAGCGCTTGACGTGGGAAGAGGGCCTTGTCTCCATTCACGACAAGGATCTAAATGAAGAACTAAACTGGAAGTTCAACTACGAGCTCGGCATCCTTGACCCATTTGTGGAAGACCCAGAGCATGTGGTAGGTGGAAAGAACAGCCGCTACAACAAATTTTATCCGTACCAGAACACACATGAAATGATGCTTGCCCTAAAGCTGATATTTATGACTGAAAACATCACTGAGACGTCGTGGGCGGTGTGGATCAGCGCACAAAAAGATCTCGAGAAGATGCTCAACGGAATTAGAGAGATTGACGCTTTGTCAGGTTCATCTGAGAGGGCACCAGATAATCGGCAACCGCCGCAAACACATGAGGGGGAAACCACGGTGTCACCTGACCACGCGTCACATCTCTCAAATAAGGCGCCTGAGCTAGCGACACAGCCGTCTTCTTTCGAGAAGCGTCTTAGAAATGTGGAGAATAGTATGGGGTCAGAGAAATCAAATAAGAGCAACGACATATGCTTGTCGTCTGTGAATCTAGGCGCTGGGCCATCGCTCAAACCGACTGCATCCTCCAAACATAGCACGGGTATAGTGAGCTACAAGACTCTGCAAGATTTCTACGCTCTTCTCGACAAAATCGAGCGTACTTCTTACGTAGGTGCACTATTCCTAGAAGCGTATGCCGAGAAGCTCAGGGACGATATGTGTCGGACGTGCTGGTTTAAGCACAATGTCAATCTTGATTGCTTCTGATCAGTTGCTGTATCTCTACTTAGCATTGTGATACCACATTCTAATATTCTGTAATATATATTTCCTGGTAGCGGGGTTGATGGGCCTGGCTGCATGCCAGCCCTTACAAAGGGATTAGATCAAAGCTCATGCAGGCATATGTATAAGCGGGCAATATGCGGGGTTTGCTTCGGCGATAGCCCTCGCATACTGTATGGTATGGCCTGGCAGCCGACGTAATTGGAGTGTTGTGGCGGTGCGCACGACTTCAACATCTCAAACAGAGTCCACGAATGACGTGGTCCCGTGGCTGTATTGCGGAACTTGCATAGTCCATGTCAGCGTTCCTCATCAAAGGTGTCGTGTGCCTCTGGCGCAGTGCGAACAGCTTCAGCTCGCTAGCCGGAGCTCGGCCTAGAGCAACCCATTTTTGGATGGCTGCCCGTCGCCGCATGCACACCTTTGTCAGGCAACCTTGAGGACCTGCATCATCGCGCCGTGGCGGCCTTGAGCTCTCCTCCGGTGTCTGACCTCATAAGACCGTCTTTCCCGTCGCTGCAGCCTTTCCCTCTCGACTTGACCGCAGATTTGCTGCTCGTCGTCGTGTGCTACCTCAGCGACCGCCCTTACATCACACCTCCCACTCTCACCGCTGCACCAGCGCAATGCACGACCCATTCCCACTTCCGCGCCCAGAAGGCCCACTACCCTACGTGCAGCTTGTTGCCGACTTCTTCTCACTCAAGACACTGCCGCTGCACTATCACGAGGTCTTGATAGCGTTCACTATCTACCATGTCACCAACCGCTACATCTCGCCCGCCTTCTCGCGCTTCTTCTTCCCGCGCATATACCCCTCCTTCAATGCGCGCACCAAGCTGAACTGGGATGTGCATATCGTGAGCTTTGTGCAAAGCACGCTGATTTGCAGCATGGCGCTTTGGGTCATCTGGAAGGATGACGAGCGCTACAACATGGATACAAAGGAGCGTGTGCATGGGTATACCGGCGCATCTGGCTTGATTCAGGCCTTTGCCGGCGGCTACTTCTTGTGGGATTTGGTGATTACCGTGCAGAATGTGCGAATCTTTGGAATCGGCATGTTGTTCCATGCCATCTCGGCGCTCTGCGTCTTCTCGCTGGGCTTCGTAAGTTGACCACATCGCTCAGTTGAGCCACCAGTCCAAGACGAGACTGATTAGAGAACAGAGACCCTTTGTAAACTTCTACGCAACCAACTTCATCCTCTACGAACTCTCGTCGCCCTTCCTCAATATCCACTGGTTCTGCGATAAGCTCAACATGACAGGCGGCACCCTCCAGTTCGTTAATGGCATCGTGCTTCTCTTCACCTTTTTCTCTTGCCGCATCATCTGGGGAACATACCAATCTTTCCGCGTCTTCGCAGACATATATGCCGCCTACACCGCCGGAGCTGTCACGTTGTCTGATCCCGAGCTTGGCAAGCTAAACAATAGCACCACCGTTGGTAATGCGGGCTTCAAGCACGACATCCTTCAATTTGCGGAAGGCCAGACTGTTCCGCTCTGGCTCGCAGGCGCATACTTGGCTTCCAACCTTACGCTTAATGGTCTGAACTGGTTCTGGTTTGGCAAGATGATCGAGACTCTACGCAAGCGCTTTGATCCGCCTCTAGGCACGCGAAGACCTGAAATAAAGGAGCCAGAGACGATCGCAGAGGACGAAAAGGTGCTGATTGAGGGTATCCACGTCTCGACCCCTGCGGCTTTGGAGAAGGATGCCAAAGACTATCTTAGTGCAAGCGCGAACTCGGTCAAGGTAGAGAAGAATAGCACTGGAACGCATTTGGAGATCAAGCAAAATGAGGTTAGAAGTCGGACGGGTACAAGACGGAAGGCATGATGATTGTTCGTAGTAATTGGATTTAGTAGAGGTGGAACAACAGGGAGAGTTGCAGCTCTTATCAGAGCTAATTATCGGGGTTCTTAATAATGTGAACCTGTCATTTTCTACACACTCTCCACTTTCTACTATGCCGTGCCGCACAAGACAAGTCCCAGTAACGCAACATCGAAGTTCACACTGAGTGCCTGTTTAGGAAGCCACTAATGTTCCAGTCTCGACTAGTCCTGATATACTTCCTCGCGTAACGAGCTAAGGAAATCTCCACACGATCTGCAGTATACATGAAGCTAAAACACCTCCCTAAGCGAGCGAGAGGTTGAGATAGAAGAGAATCGAGGCAGGATCGACAAACTGGACTATCCCCGAATCATGGTACGCATATTCAAAAGTTTTGATGGAGAGATACTCAGACTAAGATTTATTGTCTAAACACATGACTATGCGAAAGTTTGCCGTGCTCTTTTGGCAAGAATGCTTTGCACTACTTATGCGATGAGGCTTGGGACAGCGTCGCCCTTACCAGGATAGGTTGTGACATAATCTCAGTCAACGTGGTCTAGAAGCGAAAGGGATGACATTGTAGAAATCTCGGTATCCTCTCAAAATTGCAAGAAAGTGTAGAGATAAAGGACTGCGTTCACGAATGAAAAGATGTTGTTGGAGTGCTCGCTTTATGTGCCCACCCAAGCACTATCAACATTGCTTTCCGCTAAATTCCAAGATTGTCCGCCGTTTAAGTCATTATTCGTATATATGCACGCTAATATCGAAGCCATTGGAAGTCGTCGTGCGCCAGAACGAGATTGTGCCCTTCGCCCCATATCTCTCCCTCAGTCGCAAAGCGTAGAGATCCAATTTGGATTAATGGAAAGAGTCGGTCGCATTCGTTAGCGTTGAATGCTTGGAAAGCCTTGGATGTAGCCTTCAGTGTATTACGCATGGTGTCGTGCAGCTTGCGGGCTTCTGCCTTGTCGACGCGAACGCGACATAAATATTCGACGGCATTATAGCCAATGCTGGTCGGTCTGACCATCTTCGTCGGTGTTCGAAGGTTCAGCGTCAAACATTCAGTATACAAGACGCTGAAGTGCGAGTTGCCCACAGAGAGTAGCGTTGCCAGTGTCTTGAGCAAGATGGCAATGTAGTCGAAAAGTTGCCCTGCGAAGCTCTTAGGCGAGTCCTCAAGAAGTTGAGCCAGCTCATGGTCGTGAGGTATGAATGCGTCTCTAGGGCTGTCTCGGAACGGTTCTCGTGTGCGAAGATCAACATTGATATATAAGTGATTGATAGTCGGTGATAATGCAGGAAACTGTATCCACGTGAGAGAAAAGTAGGGCCGACCGTGAGAAAAAGTAATGTTCAAGTCGTATTGCAATTTCTTAGATGCTACCAGGTGCTGAATCGCTTGCTTGAACTCATAACATATCTGTCGATTCACTTGGAGAAGACTGCGGTAACAGCGAAGAGGTAGATCGGCCTTCACATATTGTTCCGATACTACCATGACCCCGCGGAATTTATGATCCAGCCTTTCTCCAAGTAGCAGCTCGTAAACATGATTTCGAAGCTCCAAAGGCAGGTCCAAGAAACCGGTCATTTCCAGTCTACGGGCTATCAGATCCTCCGATAAGATGCGGTGATCGGAAGATCTGGGTCCAAGGCTAGAACGAAGGATTGGACACTGGCTCAAGACAATAGAACCGGCCGTCGAAGGTAGGTCTTCATGAAGTTCGAGCCCGGGCAAATACGAAACAAGAGGAATATGGGAGCGCAGGATCCATAGATCGTTACATGGCAGAAGGCTAGAGCAAAGTTTGAAAGCTTAAGGTGGTGCAACAGAACGCTGGCGGCCTGTGCACAAGCTGGAACACTCGACAATGCACGTGACTTGGCTTCAGATGAATTAACGCCGGGTAATGACGGCGCCGCAATGTACTATCGTCATAGTTAAGAATTTCCGCCATTTGCGTGCGGAGTATGACTATCTTCGCTTTCTCGCGCGCGTTCCGCCATCTCACGTCGTCGATTCTCAGTTGCGACTATGGATGACTACGAACTGGACCGCATTGCGTCTGACAACCCAGCTTTGACTGCACCTGCAGCCCAGCGCGCCCCAATCAATCGCCAAAGGTCCCATGGCCGAACCAAACTGTCTACGAACCGGGCCGAAACCCCCCAAGATGCCGTAACGCCGGCAGAACTCACAAAGTATGATGTACGTGCCCTACGAAGCGCATTACCGTGATAATAGTATGCTGATCTTGTCAAGGTGGGCTGGCGTAGGATAGTTCGGAACTTCTCTCCTTCATGGTTTAGTGTGACTATGGGGACTGGAATTGTCTCCTTACTCCTAATCGCAATACCTTTCAAGGCAGACTGGCTCTACTGGCTCTCCGTCATCTTCCTTGCCCTCAACACCACACTCTTTACCTGTGCATTCTCCATTTCCGTTTTCCGATACCTAGTATACCCGGAAATCTGGAAAGTCATGATTGCTGACAGTGTCAACTCTCTTTTCCTGGGAACTATTCCTATGGGTTTTGCTACGCTCGTCTCCGCTTGGTGCTCCCTGTGTATTCCGTATTGGGGTCCTTGGGCAGTTACAGTTGCTTGGGTCTGCTGGATGATCGATTCAGTTGTTGCTGTAGCGGTTACAATCTCACTCACGGTTCTGTTGATATCGGCATCTCATCGGCAAGCACTGGATCGAATCACTGCGGCTCAACTGTTGCCCATAGCCGCCTCCATTGTCGCTGCCGGTACTGGAGCACGGGTTGCTGAACATTTACCTGATCCTGAAAATGCTCTTGGTACGATACTTGCGTCTTATGTGATGTGGGGCATGTCTACACCGCTAGCAATGACTGTGCTAGTCATGTACTATACCCGTCTCGCATTGCATAAGCTACCTCCACGAGAAATTGTTGTCTCATCATTCTTGCCGCTGGGCCCACTAGGCATGGGTGGATATGCCATCACATACCTTGGAAGCGTCTGCCGCAGGGTCTTTCCGCAAACCGAGTTCTTCTCCGACATGCCTGTTGCGGGCGACATCTTCTTCATCCTTGGAGTTTACATAGCCCTCATGATGTGGGCTTTCGGCCTCACGTGGCTCTGCTTCGCGCTTGCTTCCATCTACAAGTCACGTCCTTTCCCATTTAACATGGGTTGGTGGGGTTTTACATTCCCGCTTGGGGTCATGGCGCTTAGCACGTTGAAGTTCGGCGAGATCTTTCCGAGCATGTTCTTCAAGGTCTTGGGAACTATTTTTGCAGTCGCTGTCATACTACTTTGGTGCGTTGTGGCTGCTGGTACTGCGAGAGGAGCTTGGAATGGCAGGTTGTTCAATGCACCTTGTCTGAAAAACCTGCCCAAGAAAGACATCACAGAGAACGATGAAGCGGAGAAAGAGAAAGGGCTGTCATCATGATCCTACACAACCGATGGATCAACGGACGTGTAGCCTTTGCGAAAGTGAAATGCAATAAGTTTAAAGTCGTTCACTTAGGTCTATATGATCACCGCGGCAGAGTCAATTAAATGGAGAGAGCAACCGATAATGCTGAGCAATGATTACATTTGCGGCATGATAGATGTTACACACTGTGACATATGCCGAAGCATCAAGATATCTACTATGCGGCACTTCTTCGTGGCGCACAATTTATTTTGTCCTGCCATGTCTCCAATCCAGGATCATTGTATTCAAGCATCTAGATTCGGTGCCTAAACCTCTAAGCCGCCTGACCGGCAGCCGAACAGGCATCTACATAAGCAGTTAGCCAATATCATTCGCACAGATACGATATCGATTCAACTCACTCTTCTGCGTCTGGCATTCCTGCGTGGAAAAATCTCCAGTACCGCCATTCGAGGCGTTTGCACACGCATTGAATTGCTGATCACATGATCGCTGCAGCGCAGCCCCAAGGTTGACAAAAGTGTCCTGTTTAACCTGGAATGGGCGATCCGCATTGCCAGAGTCGACGATAGGTGTGGCTGCGATGCCGCCAAGTGCACCAGTGAAAGTCTGCGCGTTGGCCTGTCGGACGTGAATAACGCGGGCGCTGCTGAACGCCGCAACGCTGAGGATAAGGACGGTGCTGGCGAACTTCATTTTGAACGTGGGTACGAAGTGGGTATTTGGCGAAATAGGGAATTCGTTAGAATGAGTGTTGATTGATTATAAGTAGAGTGAACGAGGCGTCCAAGCGCGAAAGAATCGAAGAGAATGACTTGAAGTGAATGGAATGAATGGAATGAATGGAATGAATGAAGTATGACTTTCGTTGGGGGATTCCTATGCGCATATATACTGCAATTGCTGCTCCACCCTCCCCCGATCTACCATACTTCATCGCACTTACGCAATGCCCTAACACGTACCCAAATTTGCTAAGTGATGCTGCAATGCTGAAGATCGACGTTTCGGCTTCCTGCCTGAATGCCTGAAACCCTGCTTGTCGAAGAGTCGTCACATAGAACGCTTCAGGAACCTTTACCCGGTTGATGCAAACCCATGCGCCACCAATGGCGAACAACAAAGTGCGAGAACTTGTTTATAGTAGAAGTACTATTGCAATTGTGGACAGTTTGAAAGGTGCTTGTGACCGGTATCCTGGATTTCGGATGCGTGTTGGGATGACGCAGATGCTTACCGGGTTTGTCGCATGTTAGGTGAGCTTAATACAGGCTACTATCATAACATGGCTGCTATTGTTCGAGAGGAATGGACCCTTTGGTCTCCGTGTGGGGGTGGACGTATGCGAAGGACATGACTTCGAAGATGCAAAGTGGGTATACAACGCGATGCAAATATGGCCGGCGCAACTGCGAGTTTCAGGCGCACCGTGGACGCCTGATTTAATGTGTTGTATTTTTGGAGTAAAGCATAAAGGAATCATGCAGAATGTCACTTGCTATATGTACCATCTCTTTCTATCGAGCCTTGCCACTCTCCCGTCATCGGCCTTTGCAAATGCGATAGCTCCAACTGGCTCGTTTGCACAAACGTCTCCTATGCGAACTGGCAAATCATGCAGTAACGCTGTTCTTTCGAGTCCATGCAATGTCGTTCCTCCTGTTGGCGTTGGTATATAAGGGTTGAGCATCGTAAGGGACGAAGCGTATCCAATGATATCTGGCGCAAGTGTAATGTACTTTAGTACAAGTCCAGCATATGCAGCGAACAAGAGAACCAAAGAAGAAACAAGTAGCGCTACCAACCACTTCCAGTTGGTCTTGTACACCAGTTCTGATTGCATAAGAATGTTGGCTTCTGTTCCATTGAATGTAACATTAACGCCGGAGGATGTACCAACGAGCAAGCCAGTTTGTGTGAGGTTCTTGGGTAGGTTGCCGCCAAGAGCTCGTGTCCCGTACGTGGATTGGAAAAAGGTATTATAGAGGATAGTAAGGCGCTCTGCAAAAACGTCCGGTGGGAGTTGGTACAATTGCACATTGTCATACCGCGCGCCGATGAAATCTTCCGGATTATACATCCATTTCTCCATATTGGTCGATCCTCTCGCAGAAGCGCTGCCCACGTTATAATTGTCTAATGTTGGCATGAAACTCATCTCGTTGCTTAAAAAGTTGTTGCGAGTAAAGTCGTCAATGCCTTTCGAGTACCCGTCTTCGAGTAAATTTAGCCTTCTCATTTTGTGTACTGCACAAGAAGTCCCATTACAGCGTACACCAGCTTCAAAGTACTCGAATGAAAGATCACAGGTAGCCACTGAGAACTGGTAATTGTCCGCTTTAGTGTCGTTTGCCAGAGATTTGCTCAAAATCGGGCATGGGTAGCCATCACAATCCGGTATCTTGCATTCGGTGGTGGTATTACCACACTTCTTTGACAGATTGAGGGGACTTAGTTTCCAAGTTGCCGTCACATTGCCAAAACCACTCTGATTCCGATGTAGGAGCTTGTTGCTGGAGCATGCAATGTCAAACTGGCGAGCCTTAATATTGAAGGCACTGAAGCCATCTGCAGGGGATCCAACTATCGGGACACCGATCAAGGACGCGTATGTCACATTATGTTTCGTAGTATTGCGGATCTCTTTCCACTCATCGGAGGTACTGTTCTCGATATATCGATAGATAGGGAGCTTGACATTGCCCCAAAGGTCCATTGGTGTATCTTGGTACCTTGAGCTGCTAAGCAAAGCTGCAAGGAAGATGGAAGTGAACGTGCTGCGGCCGCTATTCGCTGAACTGGATCCTTCGATAACAGAATTTAAGATGGTCGATGGACTCATGTAGCGCACCATGGCTGTCGACGTGATATCGTTACTTTCTTGGCCTAGTAGTCGAAGCGCGGATTGACCTCCCACGGGCGATAATAGCCATACGGCGATTGATAAGAGCCCCACTACGGACCAAGAGCGGAGGCAGAATTGACGCTCAAGTGCGGAGAAAACGGATTGACAACCGACTAGTTGTTCGAGGCGGCCGAGAGTGGTACCTCGTTCAGCGAGGTAGACGCCAAGGTGCCGAAAGAACCTTCCCATGAGCGCGGCAAATATGAGCGGAAATATCGTAGGCGACAGAAGTAATGTTTCTGATAATCTGTCTCCATATTGTGACACCTCTTTGCCGTCTAGTCTGGCAGCTATAATGGCGAGAGCTATTCAAAATTAGCGTGCCGCATTTTCAAGGAGGAAAATTACGCATGGAACGTAAATAGATTGCCACAGTGATGAATACAATCCAGAGAGATGGGTTGGTTGAATGCTGCAGGGTAGTAGAAGCGAGGCGTGTAAAATAAACATTTCAGCTCCTCATTTGACATACCTACAAACATAATGGGTATCGAAGCTAGAATCATATCAAAGATCATGAGCGACATCCTCAAAGGTGTAAGAGCCGCAGCCCGCTGTGAATGGACGGGCCAACAGTTCATGGGTGCTTCGTTTGACCGAAAGGCTCCTTTGGTGTCGACATCTTTCGTATCGCGATCTGGCGGTGATCCAGGGGGCGGCACGTACTGTTGGTTGTTGTGGGCTCCTGGGTCGTATCGTGTGTGCAACTCAATATTGTCCAGTTGCACAGGCTGAGGATCGCCAATTGGCTGGTAAGCCATGTTGTAAAGCGGATCTGAATATCTGCCCTACTTGCATCGAAGTAGAAAAAAATGAAAAACTGATACGCTTAGGCGCAGGGATTGTCCGAACGTTGAAAGGACGGAAGAACAAGAAATACCAGGGAAACAACGTGAAAGCAGAAAGGAACTAGAAGAGGTGAGGTCAGATCTAGGCCGCCTACGCTAATTATCAGCCTCAAATTGTCGCGTTTGAGATGGTAAGGCTGCCGTGGCAGCCGCGGGTGAGATGCTCTCTGACAAGTGGAGAATGGTGGAAAGTGGCTGGAGCAAATTGGCTTCATTGCCACAGCCAACGTGTGGCCGGTGTCGCATATCAAGAAACACATCGAAAGATCAGCATAGCGTTCTTGTTGGCGCGACGAAAAGCACTGTCCGGCATTACCCTTGCCTTGAATGATAGTGTCGGAGGTATCGAAAGATATCGTTGGCTGGCGGCCCCGAAATAGATCCACCCCCATGCAACTTCTGACAGCAGAAATTCGGCCACCAACGCCCGACAAGATCAATTCAGCTGTCATGTGTACATATGCCATTTTGGAATATAAGAAATACCCATTGCAAAAATGCTATAAGCCCAGTCATGCACTAGAGTTCAATCAGAGAATGCGACTACACGTCGACCTCGAATCTGACGGCTCGAGGGCGTCTCCGGCAACATCAATCCGTACGAAGGGATGACTATCCTACCACCAATACTTCTCTGTTATCAGCCTCAAATTCTCAGTTGTGAACTCTCTTACACCTCTCTCCTCGACCCTCGTCCTGGTTCTAAACGTCTTCTCCGTTTCCCCCGTCCTCAAATTCACTCCCTCGTGCTCATATTGCTCCCTCTTCATCAGGCAGCCCTCGATGGCCCACCTCGGTACCGCTTCCTCGAACTTGACATTCTTCTCTTTCTCCATCATATCTAGTAGCTCAACCGTCCTCTTCCCATGCATCTGGTTCGTCGAGTACATTGTTCTAGCGAACCCGCTAACCGAGTTCCTGACAGCATCGTTTCGACATCTCCAAAGGAGGCAATTAAGCGCTTCCTCGGTTGATGGGACGGCAAAGAAGCGTGCATCAAAATGTGCGGTCCCCAACTTCCCATACGCTGATGGCTTCACTTTTGGCTCGGGTTGCTTTTCCAAGTATTCCGATAGATGACTGTTGAACCTCACAGAGCAATAGCTCGCAGCCAAACTGCTCAGCTTTTGCACCCGTTCGTTGAAACTCTGCACGCCGGACGGGAACACAAGAGTGATCTCATCCGATTGCGTGTACGCCACTGTTGCTTGCGAGAAGTATTTGAGCAAGTCGGCGCATGTCGATATCATAGCATCGTGTATTCGCTGGTCAAAGGGCCGACAAAAATGTGCTGTGAATCTAGAGAAGCCATGGCCATCGAGACGAAGAACAATCGGCGCATTGAGAGGTAATGTGAAGTCGAAAGATGCCTCGTATTGCTTCATGCGTTCTGCAAGGGGTGTGGGTTTGTAATCCGGGGAAGATGTTATGTCATCCAGATTTCGATTAGTAACAGCCTCCATGTTCGAGGACGACACAACTCGATTGAAATGATCGATAGAACTAGTTTGGAGGAGATGATGGTGTGAAGTTATGTTGCCGAGAAGTTCAGAAGCCTATATCTTGCCGGTGAGGCGGCGACTGACTCACCGATTTCACGTGCTTCACTGTGGCGCTGCCACCCTTCACCGCTTTTGGTAGTTGGAACAATATATGTCATCCTCGCTATTTCAAGAATAAAGATGGTACGGCCGTAGGTCAGCCTGAATATTGGTATTTGTCAGGCTCATGTCAATCTCTCGCATCGAGTTGCTTGCGACAAGCCTGAGACTAGATAGACATTAGCAGATCAACCCGTCTAGTTTGAAAAGGCCGAGTCAGACATTCAGAAATCAGACTCAAACATTGTAATATTTTATGCCTAAGTCAGGTTCGTAGGGCTATTCCCTACAAACACGATAGAATCGGCTTCAACTTGTTGATGATCTGCGTCTGAACAGCCGCGTCATTGACCGTTGTCTTATCGTTCGCATCTCCAGGGCTGATGGTCACATAGCAGTTGCTGCTCCTTAGCAGGATAACGTCAGCCTCCCAAGGCAGACGAGTGCTTCCACACCACTCCGCATCCCGAGCGCTCAGAAGACCGGTGTTGATGCGTGTGAAGATGTACTTGAATTGGCTTGGGTTATTGCAGCCAGTTGCTGAAACCGACGGGAAGTTGACATTGAGCCAAGTGTTGTCCGGGAGGTATGGCTTCCCAGACTTGATGATGGTATTGGTGACATTCAAAGCTAGGTCGGCATAAACCTTGCTGTGAAGTGGCGTTGGCACATTCCATGCAGTGGGGTCGCCAGTCTGTCCCGAGAAAGCAATAGCTGGGATCTTTGCAGTCTTGACTGCATAGACAGCAGCACCAACGGTTCCAGAGAAGGGAACCTGGACCGCAACGTTTCCTCCAACATTGGGTCCAGTGACAGCAAGCTCCGGCTTGGCGCCGTTCCAGAGCTTAGGAGCGGTGACATCAATACCATTCTTGATGCTCGTCACGGGGAACGAATTCACATAGTTGAGACGTGGGTCGGTGGCGTTCGCTCCGGTTGGAGGGCTTCCACCGGGGCAAGATGCATGAATGCAGCCATCAGCGTCAACCGTGGTTGGTGTAGCATCATTAGACCCTAACTTAGTCAGCGGATGTTGGAATGCAGCCACGAATGAACGTACCTGTTCCTGACTGCTGCTCAGCCGGTCCTGACAGTACAACCTGGTGGCCAGCGGTATTCAAGACATTGAAGAATGTGCGAAGGTTCGCCTCGGCCCAACCATCGTCGTTAGACTGGATGATTCGGATACCTTGCGTGAGAGGCAGCGCGGCTGCGAGCAGGAGGTAGGACCGCATCTTGCTATAACAGAGGTGAGAGGCAAACGATCGACAAACAGGGATGGCTGGAAGGCACAAAGCACTCGACAGGTAGTCTGTTTAAACAAACGAAACGGAGGAGTAGAACGTTTATACACACTTCACCTCCCAGCAATTAGATTTCAAACCAGCTAGCCATCGGCAGACGTCCCCATACACATGATCGCCTCCACATACAAACAGAGAACCAACCCCGGGCAAATTAGAAGCCTAATGCAGCATGCTAGCCTCAGTGATGTGATTGACCGTCGCGTAGATTGAAGTGGCTGTGGGTATCGGCTTTCGAGCTGTGACTGGTGGTTGTGCTCCGACGCGGAGACACTTTGCGGTGGTTCTCACGACCGAATTGTCAGTAGCGTCTCGGCAGGGGCAGCTTGATTTGGTATCAGCCTCCGAAGCGCGTTTGCACGTGTTATTTCTATGAACTTTCATTCCCTCATTGCCTTGGATGTAGCTAAAATTGTCGACTTTTTGACATAACTGCATGCAGATACATATTACCTGTCATGACATGAATCCTTGTACCTTCCATATGCGATGTATTTCCGTATCCGAAATTCTGGACGCGACACGCATTGTGAGTTTCCCATGTACGATCAGCGGCGTATATATCACCGAAATGCTGACGAGTGGAGACGACTTGTTACAATCCTTGAAACAAAATCCGTCTTGCATCAAATAGGCTTCCAGCTTCAAAATTTGTCCAGCGCCACCTGGACAACCAAGGAGATGGTAACTCTGCGCGCAGTTACGAGCGAAGAGTCCCACAAGACCCGAGATGTTCAAAGCCACTAAGATGCCCAGTGTTCCGCACGCTCGCAACTTTGAGTGGACGGATTTGCAAGCGTCCACTGTTTCCATTGTAATACGGGATCCATTCCTAACAGCTCCATGACCCAACTACACCATAGTAGCAGGCTTGGTAGGCTGCTGACTATAGTAGTCTGTGGCAGCGCCCCCTTGATATGGTGGTAGGTACTGGCTTTGCAGCTCGACAGGCGCACTTGTTTGAGAATGATACTCGGTGTTTTGCTGATACGGCGACGCGTTGTGATATTGAGTTGGGTGCGCCGCTGGGAACGAAGATGGGGTTGGAACCGCAGGATTATGCGCAGGCGTGTACTGGCCGCGCAGGGCTCCCCTCTTCGCGCGATTGTATTCGATTATCGAATAGATGAGGAGGCCGACAAAGGAAAGGCTGCTTATGTTAGTGACTGGAGTCTTTCGGGTGCCATTTGAACATACAAGATGCAGACGACGAATATAATACCGACAGCACTTGCGCCTCTTCCAACAGCCACAAAGTTCATGATTAAGACTCCACCCCAGAAGCTGGTCTGGAAGCAATTCATTGTAAGAAACGTTCCCGGTTTCAGCGCGTCGCGGAGGAAGAGTACGATGGCGAGGATATCGATGAGTAGTACAATGACGATGAAGAGCATAAAAAGTACCACAGATCTGAACTCAGTTAGCTATTGTTCACAAGGACCAACTGATGACTTGCGCTATCGCTGGCTTCGCAACATCCTTGACGTTGTTAAGATTCCGCAGTGTCAAGGCATATGCGACGATGACGAGAAGCATCATACATATTCGAACCACCCAGAAAGGCACGAGGACTCGCTTTTTCCATACGGCTGGTTGTTGCGTCATATTGACTGCGTCAGCGTTTGTTGGCCGACAGAGACAGGTGCGAGTAAGGGCGACTTTTTAAGAGGGGAGGTGAAGGAATCTGCGCAGTCAAGGAAAGTAAAGAAAGGTGAATAATGTTAAACACGAGGTAGGATCTCGGCGATGTGAAATATGGTATGCACGATCGCCGTGCGGCTGGCATGTTGAGTGCCTGGTTCAGGGGACTGCGCCTTGTGAGCGCCGATGAAACGCGCGTCGGTGGCCTTGCGCATCCTCATCTCCTCTTGTGGCAACCAATCGCTCTGGTGTTGAGCTGTATTTCATTCGTGCGCAATCGTGATGATCTACATGTACATCTCAATGAGTGTGTAAAAGCTTGGAATGCTTGTAGGAGGACGATTCTGCACCGACAACGACATGGAATAGCCCTCGAAAGCTCCAGGGTCCCGCAGTAAGCGTAGCGCACGGTCGAGGCGGGGCGGCGCGGCTGAAACGCCGCCTTTGGCGAGCCATAACTTCGGCCCCTGATTTTAAGCGACTTTGGGAAGCCACAGGGGCTGGTTGTGGCTATGTGGCGGATACCTGGCGTCGACAAACACAGCAAACAACTGGGAAGTCACGTTCAGCTCCAACCATCTGACAATGGCGGGGCTGGCACGGGACCCCTGCACGCGATGCGGCTACCAGCGATAAGCCCGATAAGGAATAACACCTTGATGGCCAGCTCCCGTCACCACAACTCCATCAACGAGCTGCAATCGAATCTTGTATCGAAGGAAAGCTCAACTACCTAACGTTCCAGGTAACTCCTATCATGGGTGCCAACCAGTCAAGACCCTCTGATGCCGCCATCAACGAGAAGCTCCTCGAGCGACTCCAGGCACTCCACCTGAAAGATGAGCGACCTATGAATGAGAAAGATGGCTACGTCGTTGTCGGAGGAGACTCCCGTATGTTTCTACAGCTTCTTACAAGATCCAAGGCCTAAATACATGACAAGCACCCAAATATACGCCAGGCGTTAAGTACCAGCAAGATGTATCGGCTGCCACTATTGGTGAGTGGGAGAAGGAGCTCATGGCAGACCCAAAGGTGCGATAATTGACCCTGTAGCCTTTTACATGCTAACATGCGAGAAGAATCGACTCGCCCTGGCGGCCCTCAGCTCGAACCCTGCCAACGCCGTCCTCTCTTCACGATCGGCTGCCATCTCCGACACCCAAAACTTCAACGTCAAGATTCCGCTGGAAGGCGCGCCCATCACAAATCAAGCCTCCTCTGGCAGATGCTGGCTCTTTGCCTCTACCAACGTATTCCGTATCGCCATTGCGAAGAAATACAAGCTCTCTGAATTCCAGTTATCGCAGTCCTACTTGTTCTACTGGGATAAGATCGAGAAGGCCAATTACTTCCTCGAAAGCATACTTGACACCAAGTCCGAGGCTATCGATAGCCGGATTGTGCAGGCGCTCATGGCAAGCCCGGTCGGTGACGGCGGACAGTGGGATATGGTTGCCAATCTGGTGCAGAAGTACGGCCTCGTACCTCATTCCCTGTACCCAGACTCGTATAACGCAACCAACTCATCTACCATGGATCGCCTAATCACCACCAAACTGCGTGAAGATGCTGTGCGCCTACGCTCCATCGCAGCTAGCTCTGCATCGCCTGACGCGATTCGGACCACCATTGCTAGCGAGAAGGAGAAGATGCTCCGCGAGATTCACCTCATCCTCACGCTTATGCTCGGGCCGCCACCTCCTCCTGACCAGCCTTTCACATGGGAGTACTACGACCGCGACGGCACCCTTTGCACCTTACGTACCCGGCCCACTGTTTTTGCGAAAGAGCTCTCGGACAGCAGGACCGTCCGAGCCATGTCAGGAACAGACGTACATCAACTCTTTTCACTTGTCAACGATCCCCGCAATCCATACAACCGTTTGCTCAGTGTAAAGCGCCTTGGAAATGTATGGAATGGTCGACCAGTAACCTACGTTAATGTCGACATGAAGACCATCAAAGAAGCCTGCATTACTATGCTGAAACGCGGCATGCCCGTCTTCTTCGGATCAGACGTTGGCAAATACTCTGATTCAACAAAGGGTATCATGGACACAGCTCTATTCGAGTATGAGCTTGGATTCAACATCAAACTAGGCATGTCCAAGGCGGAGCGTCTACAGACTGGCGAGAGCCAAATGACGCACGCCATGGTGTTGACAGCTGTACACGTTATCGATGGAAAGCCGGTGAGGTGGCGAGTGGAGAACTCCTGGAGCGATAGGGTGGGCGACAAGGGCTACTTTGTCATGAGCGATGCGTGGATGGACGAGTTTGTCTACCAGGCGGTTGTCGATCCTAGTGTTGTGAGCTCGACGATTAAGAAAGTGCTTGAGCAGAAGCCCAAGATGCTCGAGTTGTGGGACCCAATGGGTGCGTTGGCATAGATCTAGAAGTTTATTTGGAAGTGAGGTGTGTGGAGTTTAATATTTGAAGCGCATACATAGCCACAATTCAAACATTAGTACTTCAAATGTTCGTCTGTTTAGCTCTACTGATTTGTTCTCTGTTTTGCTTCCGCATATTTTCTCCTTGAACCGACATAGCTTTGCTAAAATTGCTTCATACATCTGTGCCGACGCCTTGGACTGGTAAATATGTCTGGCGAGAACAAACATTACACGCGGAATGCCAGACTTCAACAAAGCAAAGCGTCAGAGGAATAATTTGGAGTGTCGAGGTCACTGAATCCTGCTTCTGTAGCAAAACTTAGCTGCCTCCCAAGCGTCCACCTCGCTGCGGCGTTCAACTTACCTTTTGGAGGAACAAAAAGATGCAAAAAGGTCAACAAAAAATGCAAAAAAGAGCAAAAGAATAATGATTCCGACACCGGGAATCGAACCCGGGCCTTGTCGGCACTGTGAGTGAACTAACTCTCGATGAGAGCGACAAATCCTAGCCACTAGACCATATCGGAATGAGATGATTTATGGAGTGAATGACGCACTAGAAAATATATAGACTGAAAATACAAAAATTCCGAGCGACCAACGACTTCGACTTTTCCCGTTAAATGCTCTAGGATTGCATGGCGCAAGCTACTCATGTGGAGCTCTCAACGCGGAACGATGGTCTGTCCCGGGATGGCTGTTGGTTCAGGGGTTCGAGGCAGTTCCATTTATTCAACATGTATGAGGAAGTAGTTCACACCTCCTCTAACCTATCTACCTGCCCTTTGATCTAGAGAGTCGGAATCCATAATGATACACATGTCAATTCTGAGAGTATCTATCCAAGTAGGAGCCATGAACTCTTTTTTCTCAACTGTTCAGGGGTTTCGCAATCTCCCATGCTACGAGCCGTCGTCCACAGTCGTTGGATCAATTCCAGCCGCTAGCTGCTTACTATCTGCGTATTGCTTACAGCAGAAAAATGGGACTTGGAGTCATCATGTTCTCGAAAGAAATGCACTTGAATGACTCGACCGATATCGCCGAAGCCACTGCCCCACCATACAAAAAGTTCCCCACCAATTCAACATCTACCAAGTCATCGACTGTACATAACAACACAAAACTCACAATGACTACAAGAAAGTCGCCATTCGACCTGCAGAAATGCGCCCGACCAAATATCCTCGCATTGGAGCCGTACCGCTGTGCGCGCGAGTAGGTGAAGCTCAATGACTCTTCTGAAAGTACCAAGCTCACAGAGAACAGTGATTATAAAGATGACGGCACTAATATTCTCCTCGACGCGAACGAGAACGCATATGGCCCTGGCCTCGCACTGAATGGCGAGGGCAGTCTTTCTGGAGCAAATGTCAATGGAAACTCAGACTCATCAGCAATTGATGTTGATTTGCTTGGACTGAACAGATACCCAGACCCGTATGATAGTCATGGCTTTGCATCTGGACTCCAAACTGATAAGTACACTCAGCCACCAAGAAGACCTCAAGCAACTTCTTTGCAACCTCCGCAACACGCATGTCCACACCTCCAAAACCCTCACGCCCGCCCACCTCTTTGTCGGTGTCGGCTCCGATGAAGCAATCGACGCCCTTCTTCGCGCATTCTGCGTTCCTGGGAAAGAAAAGATCCTCACATGTCCACCCACATATGGCATGTACAGCGTCTCCGCGCAAGTCAACGATGTTTCGCTCGTAAAAGTCCCTCTACAGTTACCAAGCTTCGACCTTGATGTACCCGCTATAATTGAAGCACTCGACAAGGACTCAAGTATAAAGCTGGCATATCTGTGTTCGCCGGGGAATCCAACGGGGAAGTTGTTAAAGAAGGAGGACGTACAGGCAATACTCGAGCATAAGAGTTGGAATGGAGTAGTCGTGCTGGATGAGGCATACATCGACTTCGCGCCCGAAGGCACAAGTCTAGCAGAGTGGGTGACCGAGTGGCCAAACTTGGTGGTCATGCAGACACTTTCAAAAGCATTCGGCCTAGCGGGCATACGCCTAGGAGCAGCATTCACAGACCCCGCCATCGCCAACCTGCTGAACGCGATGAAGGCGCCGTACAACATCGCGAACCCAACAAGCCAGCTTGCTCGCGCAGCACTGAGCCCAAAACATCTCGACGTCATGCGAAGAAACAGAAGCTTGATTGTAAAGCAGCGGGAGCGCTTAATTGCGGAGCTCCCTAAAATACCAGGCATTGGGAATCTCCACGGCGGCGTTGAATCCAATTTCCTCCTCTACCAGATTCTCGATGCGCCCGCGGACCAAGGCGGGAAGCCATCGAATGAGACTGCGCTGGCGGTATATGAGGGTCTGGCAGAGGAGAAGGGAGTTGTTGTACGATTTAGAGGCAAGGAGCACGGATGTGTGGGTTGCTTGCGGATAACAGTCGGTACAGAGAAGGAGGTTGACAGATTCCTGCAAGAGATCAGGTTGGTATTGCAGAGCATCCATCAGCGATCAGGAAAGCTAGGGGCTAAGGATGAGGAGAGGCGGGAGAAGGAGGCTAACGATGTGGTGGCGTAGGTTGGGAAGGCACTGCGATAGAATTGTATAGATTGGATTGGTACCACTCAGAGGGCATGTTTGAAAACTTTTAAGAACAGAGTAGGGGCGAGGCTAGCTTTCTGAAATTACCTCGCCTCCTCAGTTTGGATAGATCTTACCTCCACCACTCTCACTCCGCCTATGTTTTAATTAAGATGAAAACAACATTCCCATAAAACATTTGGCGTATGATTACGGCCTTGAGGCTATAAATTGAACAACAAGGCCAACATCTGCCCTCAGGGGTCCGAGAGACAAGAAACTGTCAACAAAAGAGCGGAGCTAATTCTTCAAAATCCGGCGCTTTCTGTGAAGGTTCTCTAATGTCAAAATACATTTGTCAATAACAAAAACTGTATGTAGAGTAAGGGCATCTTTGTATGACAATATGTAATTGAATTCGCTGGT
Source organism: Pseudopyrenochaeta lycopersici (assembly GCA_003313425.1). Classification (NCBI taxonomy): domain Eukaryota; kingdom Fungi; phylum Ascomycota; class Dothideomycetes; order Pleosporales; family Pseudopyrenochaetaceae; genus Pseudopyrenochaeta; species Pseudopyrenochaeta lycopersici. The sequence goes on from NHZP01000020.1 coordinate 700,750, forward strand.
ACATTGGCTTGCCTAATATTTTGGTTGCTTCGTGAGATCGCTAAATACAACAAGGCTATGTCAACCACCTCCTGCAAGGCTACCAGGTCATGTATTTAGTCCAGAGATTTCAGAAAATGCCTACTTACCGCCTAGTTTAAGGCTATAACAGTGACACGCAATGATCTTTAAAGCTGCCGCTGGTGGTTGCAATACAGCTCTCTAACTGGCAATAGGTGGGCAAGGGCAGCAACCAAAACCTTTGACCTGGTACTGTACGTAACCGAAGTGTCCGCACCTGCCAACTACATTTCCTGTATCACTTTGATGAGTCAAGAATCAACAGGTCATCTCTTAGGCTAGCACGGTGCCAAAACAAGCCAAGGACCTGCCGCAATCACCGCAGTTTGCAAACGCCCTTGTTGTCAGTGCGTTTTATCCCTCTTACACCTTGACTTTGCTCGCAAACAGACAGCTTTTTACTCTTCAAATTTCTTACTACCATGGCGCTACGAATTGGACAGATTCTTCGAGGGGCGAAAGGAAATTACGAGCTGTTAAGTTCGCTGAAAGGTTCTACTGTCTTTAAAGCCAAGGTTTTGTCTGGCCCTTCTACCCAAGCACAATGGTGGGGCTTCATCACGACGATTTGTTATTTTGGGGAGCGAATCGCTTACTGTATTTGCAGGGCTATGGTAAAAACAGCCGCTACTGCCGACGAGAAGATGTGCTTGAAACGTGAATACCGCAATTACAGAATTCAGAACATTGCGTCAAGCCCGTACATCCGAGCTCTGTGTGACACCGTACGGTCAGATGAAGATCAGGACAATCCATCATGCCTAGTATTCGAATGGATGGATCACGATTTACGGTCGATAATTGCACCCGTGTTTCGTAGCGATCCAAGATTACCCAAAGCCGTATCCACAGCGGTTCTTTCGGCGCTCAGCGTGTTGAAAACACTTAACGCTGTCCATACAGGTAGTAGTCTCTACTCCGTCGTCACCTCCGAGACTTAAATAGGTAGATATTAATCCGAACAATATCTATGTCTCCCATATCGATAGAAGTTCTCCGGTAGCTAAGCTAGGAGATTTAGGCAATAGTAAGCTTTTCTCTATGCACTGTGTCTGCACCCAGCACTCATCATTACAGTGGTTAGAGATGGTTTCGCAACACAACGTCCTCAAAGCCTACCGTGTAGAGCGCCTGAAGTCTGGCGAGATTTAGCATGTCAACACTCCTCAGATGTATGGTCCCTTGGTGTAACTGTAAGTACTGACATCCTCCTATTCCAGAAAAGGCTGATTTAGAAGTTGACAACTGCATTATCGCCGCTAATACTCTTTGGGCATGCGGACAAAATCATCGAAGGACAAGCTGAAGCATGGTGCATTGCGAAAATTATTCGTCTCGTTGGCCCGCTAGGTCAACCAATTGACAACCAGACTTACAAAGACGAGTTTGAGCCTGCAGAGCAGCTAGAGGCCATGGATTACCCACATGGTCTCATGAAGTTGATTAGCAGAGGTCACTGGCGTAGGGAATTGGAAGACATCCCGGATCCTCCGGTCCCTCGGGACTTACTTGACTTCATCGAAACTTTACTTGTTATCGATCCTGACAAGAGACCTACGGCTTCGGATGCGTTGCTGCACCCCTACTTGCAATCTGCTGCCTGATAGATGTATTGACCTTGCGAGACATCGCAACCGACTTATTGCAGACGATTTAAAGAAGTGCGGTTCTTGGACCCCGCTAGTGTGTCAACTGGACGACGCAACAAGTCACCCTAGAATTTCCCCCATCGGACTATGCCAGGCCACTCCACTGATTCATTAAGTGAAAACCTAGCTGTAGTTCCCTTTCGGCCATACCTAATTTTGCAAGGCGGTGGTGGTGGAAGTTGTGGGCGGTAGAGACTCTGTTGGCGATTAACTCATCAGAAGGCGGCCGCGATGAACAGTCCAGATTATTTGCTTGATTGACTTGGTTGAGTAATCCAATTCAATCAAGTCCAGCTGATACTGTACCCATTTGGGCTGATTTAGACTGAGGGGTGAATATTGTATTTATAGGATTGTCCTAATTATATGTCTTTCCTCAAAAATGTCCCTTATAGTCACAACTTGAACGATTCTAGTTAGGGTGACAGCTTTGTCACAGACTGACCATATAATACAGCTATAATCTTCGTTGATAATAATAGTAAGTATCCTACAGAGGTTCTACAGGTAGCTTCTACTGATTGTGCTTTAAGGAGAAGGTGTAGTGTCCTTTGTTAGTATGCTACACGCTCTAAAGAATAGCAGCTACCGCTAGGATACAGCTCTACACTCTCTATACTCTACTTTGCCGAGCAGCTAGAAAGGCACGAATGAAAGACAAGATGTTCCTTGGGTGTAAATTAAAATTATCTGTCAGTACCAGTAGCTCAATTGCGTTAATTTCTACACTGGAACTATTTTATGGCATAGGCTTTATATTATTCTCAATTGATCCTTTCATTTTTTCTGTAATTGGTGTCCTTTTTGGCTTGATATTCTGAATTCGTAGTTCTTTGACTGAAATAATCAAGGCTTTATCATAGATTACAGGAATATAAATTCGCCAATTGCTTGTATTGGCTGCAGCGATAGCACGACAATAGACTCAAAATTTTGTATTTCTATCAGATTAGAGTCTTACCTTTGCCTGATAATACTCACCGTGTGAATAGCCAATTCTGCTTCTCTAACCAACCAGATTCCATTCTCTCTCAATACCCAAAGTCACAATCCTAGTCTGCCCAAGAATCTTTACTCCATCATTCTCAACCGCTAATGAAGAATAAGAGTCAACCTACTCAAACATACGTCTCTCAATCCGCCCAACTCTCGGCGGCGTCTCATCCATAACATGTTGTTGCTCATCCTCTGCATATCGTGAGTTGATTGCCGTCTCCTCCTGTCTCATCATCATAAGCTCGCCGTCACCTGAGTTCTCCTGATCTCGCTGCCGAAGAGACACACGTGGGTGTGTGCGCATTGAAGTACTTGCACGTGCAAGCGGTGACCGCGGCCGTCGGCTCGTAGTACCATTGCCTTGGTCGAGAGCCAGGTGGACAGACGGCAGGGCTACTGTTGGTACCTGGCGATAAGGGCGCATGTGCGCGCGGCGAGGATTTTCACCTCTGCGTTGTCGTGAGCCATGCCGAGCAGTCATTCTATGTGGTATTCCAGGCGAAGACCCTGGTTGACGGGTTTGTAAGGGAACTTCGCCTTGCGATGTACCGCCGGGCCGTTCCTGATGGGATGGTAAAGTAGATGCGAGTTGATGCGGTCCTTGCGTGCGAAGTCGGTTTGACATGTTGCGAGGACCATTGGTCTGTGGCACATTGAAGCGGGTGGGTCCAGAAGCAGGTCTTTCTACACGCCTTGTGTTGATGGATTGAAGGGCCTGTACGGCGCTATTCATTTGTTCATAAGCTGCTCTTTGAATTTGGACTTGGCTGCGTAGAGACGAGTGTCCTTCATCTGATGTTGCATGGACGGGTACATTTTCACTTGAACGTTGATTGGTTCTGATTATCTGGCTGCTTCTGCCATCGAATTGATGTTGTAGGGAATGTGGCTGAGCAGGCATCCGGTGGACTTGCTGAGCACGTACTATGCGTTGATACTGTGCAGAGTAAGCATCAAGCGCTGAGGGAAGGTCTTGAGCAGCCGCCGTGCTTGCATCTAGATACTCTCCGCTTGCGGTTGGTCTGATAGCTCTCGGCGATGGCTGCAGAGAGCCGTGACTAGATGAAGCCGTTTTGAACGATGACTGACTTGAGCCTCTTGATAATGGCGGCTGTACTTGGGCATTACTCAATGCGTCAGCTTCGGAGCCAACCCCTACCGTGCCTACACTTGAATTGTATTGGAAGTTAGTGACCTTGTCCTGACTTGTCTGCTCGCTGCTTGATTGCCGAGATGCAGGAATGTCTGAGCCGTAGTAGGAGAATGCAGCACTAGCACTCGAAGTTCCGCTGCTGAACCGTCTCGAGCTTGCACCGGTCTGATCTATGGGTAGGGAACAGTTGGGCGAAACGTTTACGCTCAGTGAGGAAGACAATTGGGTTTGTCGACTAGGAAGACGTTTAGGCACAGGTGGAGATCCTATCGATGATTCGGATACTAGTGCAGTGCCCAGAGGGTTTTGTTTTGATATATCTGACATCCGAGCCGGCAATGCAAAACCTGGAGCGTTACCGGAAGATAAGCTTCGTGTGAGTGTCGGATGACGGCCGCTTCTACGACGAGGCTCTGTATGTGGCAGTGATGGCCTGAACTCATTAAAATGATAGTGGATCCCAACTGGGCTCATTCTGGGGTCTTTGAAGAAGCCTTGCAAGTAGCATGTTGGGGGACTGCCTTCAGGGGTGCCTCGGGAACCCAAAGCGTCTCGTGGAGACTCTTGCTTTCGTGGCGACTTTGGTGTCTGCGCTCGTTGCAACGAGGATGGAGTGGGTGCTGCATCGCGAGAAGTAGCACGACCACGGTTCTTACTTGATGTGCCACCTCCACGTAACTCTCCGGGACTATCGATAGTTTCTGGACGCAACTGTAAGGAGCCCTCGATGACACTAGTGGTACCGGCTGTCCTATTCAGGCCAAACATTGCATGCGCGGATAATACTGCAGCCGGCGGGGTGGGTGCCCCCGCAGAGTGCGTGTCAGTTCCGGGTGTAAACTGGGTACTTGGGTTTCGGCGATTGCGTCCGAACCGGAATGGAAGGTGAATGCCACGGGTTGGTGACGAAGCTGATGTGCGTGCTAATGCTGCTGTGTATTCCTCTCGTAAAGGTGGGCTCAGTCCTCCGATGCTGTCGGCACGTTCCGTTGATAAGACTAGATTACTCTCAGGGTGGCTTTCGGTTTCGTCATCAACAGACGCGTAGATGGCATGCTGAGGTTGAGGGCTCAGTAGGGGAATATCACCCAGAGGTGTGATGGCATCTTGAGTGGATCGTTGAGGGCCACGCCTGAGAATTGGCCGTCCGGCTTGTCCCGAGGCTCGAAAGGATACTACTGTGGGAGCTTTTGGGGCCGGTCTGAGTGCTATGCGGCGAAATGTGTCCTCGACATCATCGGGCGTTAGGGTAAGTTCTGAGGGCCGTAACCGTAACATGTCTTGCCAATTGGTCAAAGTGAGTGGAACTTGGTGTGAGGGAATGTGGGAAGGGGGTAGACTGGGACGTAAAAAGTAGAATGTTGCAAGATGCAAGAGTGTGTCGACGACGGCGATGGGCCCATTTGGCACAAGACAGTGTGGGCTCCATCGCTGTTTCCACGCTGGGGTGAATTGTGTTTGGAAGGCTTTGCTGGGGGAGATATGGAGGGGAACAGCACTGGATGGGGATTTTGCTAGATGAAGACTTGGACTGGGGCATGAGATTCATAGACGTGTAGGCTGCAAGAGCATGTGTGTGGTGTGAGACTAGTTTTTATGGAGTGATATTGCTGGTCAAGCATTGAAGGCTCGGACACACTCTGCTCGACTGATGCTGGCAAAATGAACAATCGGACCGTTCCAAGCCAATTGGCGTTTTGGGAGCCGCCTTTCAGACAGATAGAGACGAACAGCAGGGAGGGGTGCATGTGCCATATTGGCTGTGCGTAACATGGCACAAGGCATCTGGGTAGACGGGAGCAGCGCATGCATGCCCTGTCGCACGAGAGAGCGCAGCCGGGAAAGTGGCCATGGGCGCAGATATCGTGCATTCGACCAAGGGCCGGTAAGAGTGCAGCGGGTGGTGAGGATGCAGAGGGTGGTGTTGAGCGTGTCGAGGGTGTCGAGGGTGTTTCGTCAGCGGATTTGCCGAGCCATGCCATCAGCGCTGGCTCCGGCGTCACAGGCATCTGGTATCCTCACCGTGACGGCCATAATCCCGCCGTCTACACTGGCCTCTGGGCCCTCCCATGCCTCCTTCGCCGCCGCCCACATCTCGTGCACGCTGATCGACTGTCCTTGGACGCGCCGCGCGTGGTCTCGGTGCTGCCTGCCTGCAACCTTTCGCTCGTTTACCGGCTGTGCAGCCCAGCGGCCGCCACGATGAATGGCGACCTGAGCCTGTCGCAGTCCCTCGGCGGGCTGCGCATCGCGAACCCAGACGAAGACAGCGCGTCGCCCCCGCTGCCGCCGCAACAGCCTCCCGAGGGCGAGAGTGCGGCATTCCGCCCGTCGTCATCGCCCTCGCGAGCATCCTCGTCCAGCACCGTTACAGACCAGCCCCGGCCCCAGGGCACCCCCCACGCCTACAGAGACGACCAGCCCGCGCCGTCCTCGCTGGGCGTCGCCTCCAATGCTTTTGGTGGCACCTCCCCGTCCTCGTCGCCCGCCGGCTTTCCCTCTCCGCTGGCCGAGACACCCTTGTCGTCATCCAAGTCGCCGCGCCTCGTCCACCGTCAGTCCATGCCGCTGGCCCACCAGGCCCAGCAGCAGGTCTCCTACCCACCCTATGCCGCCGCCTCCATCATCCAGCAACGCAATCCCCTGCCCCCGCCCCAGCCCATACGAGAGCGGCCCGTGTCCACCAGCATGTACCAGCACCCCAACCTGTCCACCAGCTCCACCACCGCCCCAGGCACCTACAGATACAACGACGAGGCAATGGCTCTCGACGTCCGGCGCACCGCCAGCTCGCGGGTTGCTCCGAGCGCCATGCCCGGCCGCGAGCCCAGCAGGAGAGACCCCTATCGCCAGTCGGTGCAGATGGCCGCCATGAACAACCCGCTGCCTCCCCGGAGAAGCTCGCGGCGGGTACCCATGGACGGCACCCAGCTGTCGAGTTCACCATACAACATCGAGGGCGGCCCGCTGTCGAGTAGCGAGGAGTGGAAAGAAAAGGGCGCTGCGGTGAGCACACGGCAAGACGTCGATCAAAATGGCCGTCCCATAACCAGAGTGGTCAAGAAGGGGGTCAAGGACTTCAACTTTGGCAGGACCCTGGGCGAGGGCTCGTACAGCACTGTCCTGGCCGCAACCGACCGCCAAACACTGCGAGAGTACGCAATAAAGGTGCTCGACAAGCGCCACATCATCAAGGAGAAGAAGGTCAAATACGTCAACATTGAGAAGGACACCCTGAACCGATTGACCGAGCACCCTGGCATCGTCCGACTCTACTACACCTTCCAGGACGAGCGCTCCTTGTACTTTGTCCTCGATCTAGCCGCAGGAGGCGAGCTGCTAGGATTTCTCAAGAAAGTCGGCACATTTGACGTCGAATGCACACGCTTCTACGGCGCGCAAATACTCGACGCCATCGACTACATGCACAACAAGGGCGTAATCCATCGAGATCTCAAGCCAGAGAATGTCCTATTGGACGATGCAATGCACGTGAAGATTACAGATTTCGGCACAGCAAAGATACTCGACCAGAAGAAGTCAAACGGCATCGGCTCCACTGCAGGGGACCCACTGGAAGGCGCGAATTCAGACCGTGCACAATCTTTCGTAGGGACTGCCGAGTACGTCTCTCCAGAACTCCTTACAGACAAGAATGCGTGCAAAGCAAGCGACCTGTGGGCTTTTGGATGCATCATCTACCAATTACTTGCCGGACGGCCGCCATTCAAGGCCGCGAACGAGTACATGACTTTTCAAAAAATCGTTGGCCTCGAGTACACTTTCCCTGATGGATTCCCGCCGCTAGCGAAGGACCTGGTCGAAAGGCTGCTGGTCTTGGATCCACTGACCAGGTTACCCATGGAGCATATAAAGAACCACCCGTTCTTCGATGGAATCATGTGGGGTAAGGGCCTGTGGAAGCAGAAAGCTCCACGTCTGAAGCCATACAGCCCCCCTGCTCAGGAGCCCATCAAACTCAATGGTAACAATACTCTCTCCACGGCTTCTACCTCGCTAACCCAGCACTAGGTCCTTCTACACCCTCAGCAACTGCAGGGGCAGCAAATAATCAACCACGGCCGAAGCCAAGACTCATCACCGAATTACCACCGCCCAGTCAACTTGATATTGATTGGTCTCCTGTTCTGACCAAACGGGACGAACGAATCTTGAAGCTTGGCAACATGTTTGTCACCCATCATCCCCCAGGGCACCCAGTAGGCGGGAAAGAAGAGCCCGCCGAGACACCCAAGAAGTTCTCACGCTTCTTCGGTGGTAATACTATCAAGAAGCGATCACGACTCGTCATGATCACATCCAATGCTCGCGTCCTTATGTGCGCTGCAGGCACTAATGACAAGAAGCTGAAAGAGGAGGTGTCGTTGTTGTCGGCTGGCTGTGCGTGGAGGACTTTCCAGGATTCGAAGGGCCTTACTGCATGGCTCGTGGAAACTGTACGTTGAAATTGTGTGTTTGGTCCGTGTGTACTGATATGTGTCCAGCGAGACAAGCAATTCGTCTTCGAAGACCCCAAAAGCACCACCAGTGATCCTGACGGCAGTAAATACTCCAGTCAGGAATGGATCGATAGTATTGAACAGGCCCGCGACTACGCCTTTGCGCAGACCATGTCGAACTCTGCTTACGCTGGCGATTCTGCCTTGAACGACCTAGGCTCCGGTATTCCAAGTCCTTCTAGCACGTTGGGCGGAGACTCGGCCCTGGAGGGTGTCAACATCCCTACCACAAGACACGGGCATCTTCGTAAAGACAATGGCGACGCTGAGTCATTGAAGGGGAGGAAGCGGTTTAGTAAACGCCACAGTAAGAACGGACTGGCCAACTTTTAGAACGAACAAGATGCACGCCACCGATCTGGGGTAATTGACGAACCCATTGGTCCTTTCAGATCAACGCAGCTTTCCACACGCTTACTTCTCTACTGGCATACTTGCATGGCGCGATTCATCCAGCGAATGGCGTTCTGGCGTCTTCTCTGCAAACCTCATTGATTTTTTCCTTTGTTTTACAGGTATGGCATACAAGATCTACACCAGAGATACCGTTGGCTCAGACTCCTTTGCATTTAGCGGCTTCTGTGCTTTTCAGCCAGCACTTTTTTCTTCATTGCTTCTCACCACTGCCTCCCGGGATTGCGCGGCTTTTGTGTGTCTGTGTGAGTTGACGCGCGTGTTTCAGGGGTAGGGATAGGGCCGCGGTATGGGGGCAAGGCAAACTTTTTTTGCGTGCGTGTGTGTGTTCACTTCACTTCTTCTGTGCAAGTTTGGCTAGGAAAAGAAAAAAAAGGAAAACAAAAACGCGCACAAAAGATTGGCCGTTTGTAATGGCTGGCACTCAATCTTTTTTTATGTTGTTTTTGAAAGAATCCCTTCCTTTTTATTATTACTAAACCTCTTTTTTTTTTCGGCGACGGGAGAGAAATCCGTGTATTTACTCATTTTTACCCTTTTTACCTTTTTCCTTTCTCAGAAATTGAGGAAGGCGGGGCGGGTATAGAATTTGGCCATCGCTCTCTGGCGTTGGGTTTGGTAGCGTTGTTTCTTTTCTGCTCTTTCCTCCTCTCCTCTTTTGTAATGGAATGGCGGCTGGCTGGCATGTTTCGGCTGTCTGCATAGTAGTACTGCAAACCCACTATTTTCCATAAATGTTTGAGAAATACACTGTTTATACAAGTTTGGCTTGTTTGTGTAGTTGTGCTGGTGTGGGGTATGACGGTTCGTGATTCTGGATGATTAAGTGGATGATTAAGCGCATGATGTCATTGCAGTCATTTTATCCAATTGTGAAATGAAGCTGTGGGAACAGCTAACAGAATTCCATTCATATCGAAACAATCCATATAGTACGCGAGTCAATGAATGGACGAGGGAATGTCAACTTCGTAGACGCCACACCACATTATATGTATACATCTCTCATCCGATAATTCCTTAATCCAGCCTAATCCATGTCTCCAAAGGGAAACGCTCCAATAACTATGCTCGCCAGAGATGCTGTAATATCCATATAAGAAAACGCCGTGCCAAAATGCAAACGCCCCATGCGCAATGCCGATCGCCATGCCGAATGCACGTGTAAAAGGAGAGAAATAGAACAAGGAATGACATCGCTTGTTTAGGAATGTTTTTGGGATTAAAAAAAAATAAAGTAGGGGATATTAGTGCCGAATACCCTGTACCCACTGATCAATCTGATCTCTTTGTCGAGGGTCCATGGGTGGAATCATCATTGGGTTGGACATCATGCCCATGCCGTTCATCCCCATTGGCATGCCGCCCATTTGCATCTGCATGCCGCCGTTCATGGCCATGGGCATGTTCATCATGGAACCTTGACGCATCATGCCTGGGTTGGCTTGTGGGTATTGGAATGCTCCCACCTGGGGTTGTTGCATCCCCATCATGCCCATGTTCATCGGCATCATGGGTTGTTGCATCATGGGCATGCCGAGGTTTGGTTGTGACATCATGCCCATGCCCATCATGGGTGGTGCCATAAAGGACTGGCGCTGTGAAGACATATCCATGGATGACATGTTTGTTGAACCCGTCATCTGGCTGTTGAACATCATGCTTGTGGGTGGCGTGCCAACGCCGGCCATTTTGTCCTTGTACGCCTGTATCTTGGCAGCAAGCGGCTGATCCTCATCGTTCTTCTTGTCGACAACGTTGCGCAACAGTGGATCCATGTGTCCGTGGCTAGAAGAGCGCATATTCTGAGTCATACGCTGGGCTTTTCTGCGCTCTTCAGCAACGACATTTTGGTGGAGAAGACTGCCTTGCGGAAGGTGCGAGACGAGCATCTCATTTGATACTTTGCGCGCTTGGTTTGTGTTGTCCATGGGGTTGGCCGAGAGCACATCAGCCAGGCTCATGGATGACCGCAAGCCAGGACGAGGACCACTTGCTGGAGCGTCGCCTCGAGCTGCAGCTTCAGCCTGAAGACGGGCTCGGCGCTGACCGAGTGTTTCTTCCACTTCCACATCGGGAGATGGTGTGGTCTGAGGTTGGTCTTGCTTCTTGTCTTCTCCCTCCGAAACGCCAAGCTTGCTCAACATTTCGGTGGCAAAATCGCCGCTGACGGTGCTCTTGCGGATGTCGTCGCCGAGAGCTCCCTCAAGCATCTGCTTGTCTTTCAGGCGGCGCATGCGCTCACCCAAGGTCTCGCCTTCTCTTTCGTCTTCTGACTCAGGCCCTGGCGTTGTTGTGGTCGGCACGGCGAGATACTGAGTGCTCCGCTTGTTATTCGGACTTGGATCTCTGTGTCTGTTTGGGTCGCCACCACGTAATCTGTTGCGCCGACGACTGAGTGGTTCATTGTCCTCGAGCTCTCGTTGGGCTATTAAACCAAGGGGTTGGTCCCAATTCTGGTTGTGGTTTGCGCCTCCCTGCTTGTAGAGGACACCAAGGGGAACGTCGTCATCAGAGTCGTCGTCCTCTGCATGCATTTCCCAGGCAAGATGTACCTTTTTGCGAAGGCGCTTCTGTTTCTCTTTCTCAAGCTCGTCATCCATCTGAAGAAGAGTTCTGTGTGAAGTCATCATGCCTTGCTCAACTAGCGTGGCGTAGTTCATGTTACGCGTCTTCTGCTTTGCCTTGCGCATCTGCAGCTCGGCCAGGAGAGTGGTTGGGGCGCCGAAATACTGTTCTTCCTGCTCTTCTAGGTCTTCCTCCTCCAACGCTTCTTCGTCATATGGTTCGTTAGGATTGTGATTGTGATCGTGCTCGTCTTCAAATGAGCGTCGGGTCGGGGTAAGGTCCTCCTCAACCTGCGGGCCTCTAGCGTCGTCGTCATGCTCGTCAAGTTCATCACCCAAGCTCATGCGGCTTTCGCCAGCCCTGACAATAAGCAAGTTCATGTCGGCAGAGCTGTTGCGCTTCTTCAGCTTGTTCAATGGATCACCACTCGAGTTTCGCTTGGTGTCCAGCATATGGAACGAGCTTCGCCGTCTTGTCTGCTCCAGCGTTGGCGGTATCTCGGGAAGTTTAGAGCTCTTGCGCTTGTGCTCTGGGCCGTACACTTCACTGCCAACATGTCCAGCAAAGGGGTGGTCGGTGAAGGCAGAGACTGGAGCACGGGCTGATGCGTTCAGGATGCTGTCCAGGGTATCTTCAGCAGACTCGCCTTGGACGGCAAACTCCTGAGCGGGCGTGACTTGGTCGAAGTAGGCACTGGCGCGCAACTGGGGAGGCAGAGCCATCAGACTCTGCCGGCTCTTCCTATTGTTGGGCTTGGGAAGATCCATTGCATCGCCAATCATGGGTGCCGACTTCCTATTCTCAGCCTGCATCGACTCCAGCAGCTGCGTACGCCGTCTGGCTTGCACGCTGGTGGCAGGCAGTTGCGAGAGGCGCTTGGGCAGATTCAGCATCCTCGGCACTGGCGCGGGGTAGAAGACCATGCTGTCGTCAGGTGGTGGTGCGCCCAGGGGGAGCTGCTCTGGGTTCGCTCGCATCATGAAGGAGGTGTTGGACGAGTGGCGGCTGTGGTTGCTGTGGGACGGCGTGGGTTCCTCCTCGATGACGGTGTCTGGGCAGTGGACGCCGTCAAAGTCTTGCCAGAGGGTGCGCGCTTGGTGGGTGGTGTCGGTCGAGGCTGCGGTGGGCGGCCTGTCCGGGTAGTCGTGGTGGGCTGTATAGTGATATTGGGGCCCGTAAGACCGGCTGTGCTCGCCATGGTCTATGGGCTGGCTGGACATGACGCTGTTTCGCAGGTGGTCGGGCAGCTCGTTCGCGATCTCGTCGTATATGCGCGTGAACGAGGAGACCTTGCGCTGGTCTTGTGGTGGCGGAGAGTCATGCTGAGGGCCGGCGAGCGGAGCTGAGCGCAGCGACTGGGGCGAGCCTGGGTAGGCGGCGAATCGTGCCGCGTCGTCCTCGTCGACCTCCTCTGGGTGCACGACCTGGCCGAGGCGCGATGCCTTGGAGCCGGAGCGCTGGCGCTGGATCGACGTCGAGCGCAGGGAGCCGACGGGCGAGGTGACATAGCCGCCCGGGGAGTAGCCGCCCCAGCGCGCAGAGCCGTTCAGGTCGACAATGGAGTTGGCGTGGGAGCTGGTGGAGAGATTGCGGCTGCGGGTGCTGAACTGGCGGGTGGGCTCGTCGAGCGTCTGGATGGAGCGCAGCGACGAGCGGCGGCTGTCGGACTGCTTCAGCTCCGAGTAGGACTTGCGGATTTCCTCTCCAAGGTCCGAGCCTGGCTCGCTCATGCGCTCGGCGTGCTCCTCCAGGCGTTCAATGTTGCCGACGTAGGCGCCCTGCAGCGACTGCAGGTCGGGGACGGGATGGCGGAGGTCGACATTGGCCTTGTCGGGCGACCGCATGGGTGCTGGCTGGGACATGGGAGGCGGCGAGGCCATGGTGGGCGAGGCAGGCAGTCACGCTGCCAGAGCAGTGGAGGGGACGGGCGATGTTCGCGGGCGTAAAGGAGAGATTTTGGCGTGTTGTAGTCGCACCGAAGCCTCCCAATAATAGCACGCGTCGCGGCCAGGGTAGGCGTTGCAACGGGCCGCTTGGCACCTGTCACGCTGCGATGGAGCCTCACTGCGGCCTGCATCTCAACCAGAATCCCTAGCGCACCACCATGGACGGCGACGGCCACAAGCGGAAGCGCACCTTTCGGCAGGAGGCGAACAAGAAGGCAAAGAAGGACCATGGCAGTGCGCAGCTCAAGTCGGGCTTCGGCGCAAAGATGCTGGCCAAGATGGGCTACAAGGGCGACGGCGGCCTAGGAAAAGAGGGTGCTGGCATCTCGGAGCCCATCCAGGTGGTCCTGCGCGGCTCCAAGGGCGGCGTGGGCATTGTCTCGGAGAAGAGCGAACAGCAGAAGCGCGAGGAGCGCAAAAAGGCAGAGGCAAATGGCGAGACGTACCTCGACACCTCCGAAGAGGAGCGCCAGGAGCGCCAGGAGAGGAAGAAGAAGGCCAAGGCGAGAGGAGACGCGCGACCAGCAGCCTCACGCCCCAAGAAGACGCTCTTCGAACTCGAGGCCGCGGGCATGCATGTGCCGCTCGCCCTGCAGTCCATCATCGACGCGACCACGGGCACATCTACGCCTACCTCTGGCGTGTCCCTGCGCGGCACTGACATTGTGCCCTTTGAGAACTCGCTCCAGGCACGTGTCCGGCGCGACCTCAACAGCTTCTCCGAGGCCTTCGAGGAGCTGCAGGTCGAGTCCAAGGCTATTCCCCCCCAAGAATATGCCCTGGAACGGGAGTTGGAAGCGCTGGAGAGACAAATGGACGAGGTCGAGGACATGCAGGCGCGACTCAAGTCTCTACGTACTGGCACCTTCGACGTCGTCTGCGAAGGCCTGAAGAACCTTCGCGCCGCCTACCCCTCAAAACCGCTACACCGCGAATCCATCGCCGTCATACACCCACATTTCTCCAGGACAGTAGCATCATGGGCCCCGCTTGAGGACGCCCTTGAGGGCATAGCAGCGTCCTTCTCTGAGCTGGCCGACGTAATACAGCCGCGGAAGAGAAGGCTCGTCTCTCAAGCATACACTCATCCTTCAGAAGCCCTGGTTAGTCGCACCAACATTGACGAAGAGGACACTATCAAGCGCGGCACCTCTTCCTCCTACGAGACAATGATGCTCAAGCTCTGGCTACCAGCAGTGAGCTCCGCAGTAACACAATGGGACGTCAAGGACCCGCACCCCATGACTCATCTTCTACAAGTCTGGATGCCAGTTCTACCCCCATTCGTCGCCAAGAGAGTGCTCGAACAGGTCACACGAAAGCTTTCCACGTCGGTGCACGAGTGGAACCCACGCAAATTCAAGCGGAGCCCACACACTTGGATTGTGGAATGGCTCCCACTCCTAAAGCCCGCTGATCTGGACCCCAAAGGCTCGGGCCTGGTGGCGGAAATCAAACGCAAGCTTCGACATGCCCTACAGTCAATCGACCTCTCGCGTGGCCCATTACCCGGCATGGAGCAATGGAGAAAGGTATTTGGAAAAGCCGAGTTCGATCGGCTTCTCACAAACCACCTGGTCCCGCGCTTTGCGGCATTCCTGCGGGACAACCTTGAAATCAATCCAGCTGACCAGGATCTGGCCCCTCTTGAAGCTGTCTTCGCATGGAGAGGTCTGATCTCGGACCAAGTCATCGGCGAGCTGCTCAGGGCTCAATTCTTCCCCAAGTTCCTCGATATCATTCACCAATGGTTATCGAGCGAGGAGGTAGTTTTCAGGGAGGTCGAGAAGTGGATCGAATGGTGGCGTGACGAGATCCTGAAAGACGACATCAATACTCTGCCCTCGGTAGCATCTGGCTGGAACGAAGCATATACGCTCATCAACCAAGCTCTGGATCTTGGGGATGCGAGATTGACGGACCTGCCTGCACCTCGAATAGAGAGCACAGGGGCCTCACCCCAGACACCTCAAGTGTCAAGACCAATCAACAAGGAGCCACCACGCCCAGCACCCCAAGTGGAAGAGGCGACGTTCAAGGATGTGGTGGAGGAGTTCTGTGCTGAGGAGAATTTGCTCCTCGTTCCCCTTCGTGAAGCACATGATCTCACTGGGCTTCCACTATTCAGAATCACAGCAAGCGCGACAGGACGAGGGGGTGCGATTTCCTATCTCAAGGGTGATGTCCTGTGGGTACAGAATAAGAAAGATAAGAGTCTCTGGGAGCCTACTGGCCTGGATGGAGCGCTCACTGCAAAGGCTGAGGGAAAATGATTGGCCGTTGAGTGGGTCCATATTCCTTGCGAAGTGCATGGCAGTCGTTGTGCGTGTGCATGAGTGCGCTCAGTCATGGCAGGGTAAGCTCCCATAGCCTCTTTCCGGGCAGATATGTTTGCTAGCATTCGCTAATCCAGCATCGGGACGATGCATGCTTAGGTAGCTATTTTCGATGTGACGGCTGTCGTTCGCAGGATCAGGGCAATGCGCCGTGGATCAGCACATATTAGAATCAACCTCATCCCGCCCCAGCACGTAAAATCAACTTCATCCCGTCCAAGCACATGTTCTTCTCCTGACACTCACAATTTGACCTACAACATGTCGAGTATTAACGCTGGCCAGCGACCATCACTGTGCCAAAAGATATTCACACCTCGTGAACACCGTCGCAGGGCCAATCTGAAGTGCCGTCACAGGCAATGGCTGTGATGCGGCTGGTATGAGTCGCTAGCCCTGCAAGCGGCCTGTGATACGACGCGCATTTTGCATGAACGTGGGAAAGTCATCGCGTAGAATTCACGCCATGAGGCAGGGCCAGACTCAAATAGCTTTTTAAGCAGGGCCGCCGAGATATTTTCTCATCACACAATGCTGGCAATCAAAGTGGCTTGTGACGATAAGTGTGATAAGGTGACCGTGTGCTGAGTCGCATGGCGTGGCGCTAAGTGAAGCAACATGGACGAATGGGAGCGCCAGATTGGGGATGCAGTTCTTGACCTGCAGGGGAACGCTTTCATGCATGCGGTCCGTCTCTTCCCGCTGACTGTGCCTCAAGAGCGCAGCCAGATCGACCTGGACGCTGGTATTTTGGGGTATTTTTGGGTGCTCGAGCGTGAAACATGTTTCTCGAAGACGTCTGTTCCGAGATGGGATGAGACGGCCATCAACCTCATCTCCCAACATCACCAAACAGCGCTCACCGCCAGCAACCCACGTCCAGCGCATCGACCCGGAGAGCAGATAGTGCAGCGTGCAGTCCGCAGAATGCAGCCCATGTGTTCGACGGTCCTGTCCCCTTTCTGTCTTAGCTTGCATGGAAGCGACCCCGCCTCAGCGCGTGTTAAAGTGCATCCACTGGTCGCCCGCATGTCGCTCAAGAACCAGGCTCTCCAATCAGCGCTCTGTGCCACCTCGACAAGCCATCACACCTGGTCGCTCGTTTCCTCGTTCCACCCACTTGCAGACCTGCCCTGGCTCCCCGACCGCTGGCTGTAAATACCTACCCGCCGCCGAATCCTCATATCACAATGTCGCCAGCTGTTACACTCTGCACTTCACCCGGTTCCTCTCTGTCGGAACGCGGGCAATTTGGCAGTGCGTCTGCGGATCTGGATCGTCGTTACTTGGGCGTGTGTTGAAATACACCCCTCGCTTCCTCCTCGCCATCTGGTTTCAATCATGCTGGATAGGGCGCTTCCTCATGCCCTTCTGTCACTGATTCTTCTGGTTTCACAAACAACCGCTGCACCATACGACTTCAAGGATAATTACCGCGACCCCGCTCCCTCACCGGAAGACGGGCCTCCTGCTTCATATCACGCAACTCGAGACAAGAGCCGTTTACCATACGAAATCTCCGGCCTCGTCGGCGGCTACGTCTTCACCGTACTTATCTGGGGAGTCCTGCTCCTCACCGTCGGCAGAAGGATGAGACGAAAGGCCCTCGATCCCCCGAAGCAGTTGGAGCTGGAACTCCAGGACAAGCCGATTCAACTCTCGCTCAAGACACCTGGACCGACTTCGCCCCCGCTCTCAGCTCGCTCGGCTACTTCGTGGTTGAGGAAGTTTAAGAAGACCGACTCGGCTGTCAGCAGTCCAACGAGTCCTGTCGTGCAGTCGCCTAGCTCCTTCGACCAGAAGGTTCTCGACGCTCACAGGAACCAAGCGCAAGCCGACATGGAGCGCCTCTATGCTGCTGTCATGGATCATGACGCTAGGAAGCACTACTCAGAGGTTAGCGTAGAAGAGACGGACATGCCCGCAAAAGAGCGAAGAAGGCCATCCGCGATCAGTGTTGCCCAGTCACAGGAGGATAGCCCAATCTCGCCAGTCAAAGCCATCTACCCACCAGACTACCATAACGGGCCCGCCACCGCGCCACTCCCTCGCGATCGCCTCCGAGAGCAGCATCCACCTGCCAGCCCACGAAGCATTCTCTCCAAGAGATCGCAAGTGTCGACCGCCAGCAACGGCAGCAAGAATGCGCGCTTTAATCTCAAGAACCTCCGCATTTCTGGTCCTGTCCAACAAAAGCTGCAAAAATACCCTGGTGCTGGTCCAGATGATGAGGCCCGCACACCACTCTCACCACGCTTCTACCAACCCGGTGCCCCACCATCACCACCAACACAACAAAACTCGCCCACCACCCCATACGACCCAGACGAAGAACTGGACCAAGTCCAACCCCTCCCCAACCCCGCGCCACAACGTCTAGGCGCCCCCGCACCGGGCATAACCCTCACCAAGTCCGCCACATCCTCCAACTCGTCCCTGCCCCTCCGCAGCTTCGCTGAGCCCCTGCGCTCCCCCGGCATCCAAACCACCGTCCTGGACCGAAGAGTCGACAAGCTCTCCCTCACCACCCCAAAGACCGGCGTCCCATTCACCCCGTATTCGCCATACATGCCGTTTACGCCAATCACGCCCGTGACGCCCCATCTCGTCAGCAAAAAGGACCGCAAGATGATGCAGAAGAGCGAGGGCAGGAGACGCGCTGCCCGCAGGGACGACATGGTTCAAAGTCCCAAGGAGATCTTTGGGGATGCATACTAAGCATTTGTTGTGATTGTTGTTGTTGTTGTTTTTTTGCGGCATATTGGTACTTCTCCTTACCAGAGCATCTTTTCCCTCTCGTCTTTGTATATGATCCGACATTTTGTTTTACTGATTGATTGATTTTTTGGCTGCATGAGCGTAGATGTCCGAACCAGGGGACTTATGACCTATTTTCCTTTTCCTTTGCTGATTTTTCGGTAATTCATCTGCCGCAATCGCTCTTGTATTCTTAGGTACATCACTCTCTGAGAGGTCTTTTGATATAAAAAGCCATGAGAATATTATTTTTTATTAGTTTAATTAGTGTTGTTATGTTGGAGATGTGAAGACGTGATGTCATCAAGTTGTGAATATTTAACTAATTCTTGTTATTAACTTTGTCGGATTGAGGACAGGAATACACTTGAGACAGTCGGCGCAACAGTGTCATAACTTTGAATGCATGGAATTGACTACTTTTGCTTCCTATAGCAATCTTCTAAACCTGAAGAGTCCCTTAATGTAATCCACCGTATTGGGTAATTTTGATTCCTCCCTCTACACACTCAACTCAGACACACCAGCTTTCTCAATATACGATTTATACGAGCTGAGCTTGCCCTCCAAGACACCTCCCTTGCCACAAAATTTCTCCACAATCTGCTCACTGCGTCCCGTATACAACTTGGCATCCAGCATCTCGTCGAGATCAGCCCAAATCGGCTTGAAAAACTCCGTGGCACGGATCCGATCGACCAAGTCATTGCTCTTGCCCTCGTTCTTGACTTGGCTGCCCGCTTGGTGGGACAGCACGCGGATCTGCTCATGGGCTTCCTGGCGCGACTCGCCCTTTGCGACGAGCTTCATGATGATGGACTCCGTGATCATGAAGGGGAGTTCTTCCTGGACGCGGGCGTCGACGCGCTTCGGGTACACGACAAGGCCTGATGTGACGTTGTCGAGGGAAAGCAGGATGGCGTCGGCGAGCAGGAACATCTCGGGTATGTCGATGCGGCGGATGGCGCTGTCGTCGAGGGTTCGCTCCATCCACTGGTCACTGAGTGTGTTCGCGAACGAGGCTGGTTTGGACATCAGCTCGCGGGATAAACTGTAAATGCGTTCTGAGCGCATGGGATTGCGCTTGTATGCCATGGCTGAGCTGCCAATTTGGTCCTTTTCAAACGGCTCTTCGAGTTCCTTCCAGGCGGCAAGGTGGCGGATATCTCCTGTGATTTTCTGCGCAGACGCACCGAGGCCGGTGATGGCGTTGGCGATGATAAGGTCGACCTTGCGGGTGTAAGTCTGAGTCGACACGGCGTAACAGCTGGGGAAGCCGGTCTTCTTGCACAACAGGTCATTTAGTTCGTCGCACTTTTTGCTGTCATTGTTAAAAATCTCAAGGAAAGAGGCTTGTGTGCCTGTGGTTCCTTGAGCACCACGGAACTGAAGGCCTTCACGGACATGCTCTATGGCTTCCAGATCAAAGAGGAGGTCCTGGGCCCATTGAGCAGCGCGCTTGCCAACGGTAATGAGTTGAGCAGGCTGGAGATGGGTGTAAGCGAGAGTGGGTTCAGCTTTCCATTGCATGGCGAAGTTGGAAAGGTTGGAGATGACTTTGGCGAGCTTGGGGAGGAGAAGGTCCATTGCATCGCGCATGAGGATGAGCTCCGCATTGTCGGTAACATAGCAGCTCGTCGCCTAAAACCCCAGTCAGCAGTCTTTCGTAAAATCCTGAAGGTTCAGTGTTTCTTGATACCGTTACTGATCGGCACGTGACGAGAAATACAATTGCCTCCCCGTCTCATTACAACCCACGAGAGAAAATGGTTGAAACAACATACACCGTAATGGACGATTCCAGCCGCAGCAGGCGCAACTGCGCCAAAGGCGTGTACATGCGCCATAACGTCGTGCCTCCTCTTCTTCTCCTCGATCCTCGCCGTCTCAAAATCTTCATTCGTAACCATCAAGTGCTCTCTCATTTGCTTCAATGCCTCGTCGCTGATTGTCTCAATTCCCAACTCTTTCTCCGCCTCGGCAAGATACAGCCACAGTTTGCGCCAGGTGGAGTGACGGCTGCGCTGCGAGAAGAGTTGGGACATTTCTGGGCTGCAGTACCGCCCTGTGAGGGACGTTTGGTATGAGTCGAAGATGGAGGGTGGATTTTGAGCCTTCATGGTGGAGATTTGACGCTGAAGGTCGAGGAGTGCCGTCTGGTTGTCGGCCATTTTGGGCGTGAGAAGTGGAAGACAGAAGGTGTGGTAATGAGTCGATGGTCTTCCTAATCTGGTCGAAAGGACTCGCTTGCCCGTAGCAACTGACGTATTTCTATTGAAGACCAAAGGTTACAGCGCGAGAGATGCCAATTGGATAATGTGGGCTCACTTTACAGTCTTTGTTGTCGACCGGTCGCAGGTTCCTTTTTATTCCGGTAGCTATGTGACGTTCCTCTCACGTGTCAACCAAAAGTTTTTGGAGCTCGCTAAACCCCACATTGAGCCTCTCGTCTTCGAATCGGCCCCTCCAGTTCACATATCTTGATGGCAAAGGTAATATCACACTGTCAATTTGGCCGATTCTCATGTGGCAACCTCGACGGTCCACAATTTCTCCGCGGTACGGATACTACCATCGCGCTATACTTGGACCTGCAATTCATATTGCGGAATGTGCATCGACAGGATTCTGCAAAACCTCATCGTCAACGAAGAGATTTCTTCCAAGCACTTGGCTGTAGAATTTCCGTTAGCAATCACATGTAGCAAGCATGACATCAATCTGCTCGAACATCTCACTGCTCATAATAGAACATTGATATGTATGCCGGGTCCACCCGACATCGGACGAAGCCCGTGGGATGCTCACGTCCGCGTGCGAAGGAAATCGCTCCTTGAATTCGCTCAAATCTGGCTTCGTACACTGTTTTGATGTTTGTTTTAAATTAATCTCAAGTCTAGACTGTTGGTATCCGCATTATCCACACAACTACGCCCGAATCAAAATGATATGCATCCGTCTCCGCCCAGTCCCACATATATCTCATCTGACAGACTACAAAGCTGGCCCCTTCCAGACATCCCTATTGATCTTGAATAAGTTGCTTTGCTTGTGCGGGAGACTGATTTCGCGCTCCTTGTAGAAGCCGGCTTCTTGGAGGTATTTTGCGAGCCTGTACAAGTCAATTCAGTGACATGACTACAGAAGGGGACTGCTTACTTCTCATTGTCAACTCTTGGCTCCAACATGACCTTCTCTGTCCTATTATCCGCAAGCCAGCAGTAGTGCACCAGCGCACTCAGCCATATCTTTACTCTGTGTGCGCCCCTGAATTCTTGTTCGCCAATCAGACAGTGAAACCCTCGGTCATAGTCGCCTACGATGGGTAAGTATTTGCCCAAGTTGTCTTCCTTGACCCAGTATATCTCGAAGTAGCCAAAAGGCTTGCCATCCCAGCAGCCTATCACCGGGAACGAGTTCTTGGACTGAAGACCATTCTTGAGGAACTGCTCTTGGTGTGACTGAGGTCCGGCTTCGCCCCAGAAGTGCGATACGCGTGGGTCGTTCATCCACTTGTGAAGATACTCGGTATCGGACATTTCAAGATTCAATGAGCTCATTGTAGGAACAACTGAATCTGAAGCCGAGATTCCACTGGTACGGTGGGGTGCAGGAACGTGAGTGGAGACTGGGCCACGGTGTCGCAGCGGCTTGGTCGAACACGAGGCGACTCGGAATGATAGGTACTGTGCAACACTGGGTATATAGCGCGTATAAAGTACCTCGCCCTGCCGCGGCGGCTTGGGTCGTATGGGGTGCCGAACGTGATTCGTAACAACATACTGCGCGGGGGGAGGCGGGTAGTAGGTCGGAAGATGAGAACTTGAGTGGAATGGTCCTGGTGCTGTAGGTGACCACAGACCAGGCGAGGTTTGGTCCAACTGCTGCTCTTTCTTCCCCTGTGCCCCCTCTGAGGGCGAGGACGGTCGCGACGGGTACGGTGAGCCCGAAGGGAAAGGTGAGTTGGCCAAGGGCGAAAGAGTGAAGAGGTAAATCCTGGGATCCAGTTGCCAGAATGATCGTCGACTGACAAACATCTTGGTCCATCCCTCTGGAGCGCTCTCTTCCTGCGCGCACCCCACCGTCGAGTCCTCACACGCTACCAATCCCATGCGCTCCAGCTTGGGCAGTACCACCTTGCCCTTGAATATGCCCTCCCTATTGATGTTGATCCTCCATTCGCCCTTGGGCTTTCCAGCGTCTGCCGTGTTCTTAGACAGGGCATTCGTGACCTGGAGCGCGGGCTTGGGCTGGTGGAAGTACCAGTAAAGCGTGGCCCAGAGCATCATGGCAATCTGTCGGGTAGGCGAGGCAGCGGCCTTGAATTCGCTGCTGCTGGGGTTCGATATGGACGAGATGTAGAGATGGTCGCCATTCAGCGTGGGCCTCCTGTAGCGGTGCACATTTCGCGCAGGGACCTGTTCTTCTTCTTCTTCTTTTTGCTGCTGCTGCTGCTCCTGCTCTTCGGCATTCAATTCATCCTCCGAGTTCAGCACAATGGTCCAGCCAGGCGGGAAGGGCGAGTGCGAGCTCAGCAGATCGTTCGACTTGAAGAAGAGACCACCAAACACTGGCGTCACGGTGAGATTTTGGCCGTTGGGCAGGTGGACGATGTTTGCGGGGGCCATGATGACGACGGCGGGGTAGCTCCAGCAGTGGTGGAGGAGCGATGGGTGGTGGGACCAACGCTGAAAGATTTGATGAAGCTTAAGGTGCAGGGCGCCGTTCAATTACCAGCGCATGGCCTGAGAAAGGTACAAAGCGACACCAAAAAAACATTGGCAGGCACGCGAACCATCAGAAATTTGCTGCTCCGATCGTCAACCCACGTCTTCGTTGACTGTCCGATAACCGCCGCGCGGGAGAAATAGCGGGGCGCCCACGAGCAGCTTCAACAATTCGAGCCGGCCGAGACGCGCGAATATGTTTACATTCTTCATGTCGTACTGTTGACTCATTGAGAGATTGACAATCTTCTTGCTACTTCGCGCACTCATCCATCATCCGGGAACATGTGTGGACACCCACGGGAGGCGCTCAGCCTTATTTTCGCGCTAAACCAGCCAGGGATGCGATAGCTCCTAGATGCGAACAAGATAGCCTCAGCTGCCAGCTTACCTGTGTGTCGGAAAGGAGCATGTCACCTATGGGCGCAGGCCGTGTTCGTATCAGCCCTGTATACTGCCAGAGGTCTCTTGGCTGTATCATGTTACAAAGCTTATGTGTAGTGGATATTCTCTGGGCATGCGTACGCTGGAATTCTAAGAACTACCCAGTACCATGTTCAGCCTGGACTCTGCTACCGGTACGTGTCTCGGGGTGGGACAGTGTCATTGTCGTCAAGATATTGGAACAACCATGGTGCTTCAATCGACATGTCTGCGCCAGCAGCACACAAAATGTAGTGGGACCTGCGGCCAACTTGTCGTACTGGAACCTCCTCACTCCGTAACTCTCGCCACATTAGTGGCAGCTTGGATAGATGCGAAACCCCCAATATGCGCATTCTTAGGCCATGTGAGTGCCAGCATTGTGGGCCTGCATAGCGGGCCGAACCTATTGGTACATGGACATGGTGTGTGACTCGTGGAATCTATATGTCTACCTCTGGCCACTTCCGCAATCAGACGTCCTCGAGTAGTATGCTTATCATGGACCATCTACTCGGAATTATTTACTTTTGCATCGCAAATTCATGTGGCTGGGACAGAAACCGGTCTCGCGGAGGACAGCACTACCGGTACTTGGCCAGTGTTGCTCGTGTTTCACTTCTCTAGCAAAAGAAGGCCCTATGTAGCTCCAGGGAATCTTGCTGCATGAACAAGCTTCTTACTGCCGACATTCTCCATCCATGATCGTAGTTTACCCCTTTCCTGAACTGTTCAACATTATGGAATGCCATGTAACGTAACGACCACCAAACTTTAAACATACAGCATCTGGATCAGTCCAATACCTCTCTCGGGAAGTAGCTACGCTGCAGATGCATGATGTAAAGGATAAAGCTCAGCTTCGGGAGCGGGACTTCTGCCGGTATCCCACCGAAGCTTGATGACAGGGCTAACTTGATCATGCACCTATCGGGAAGCCTGCCTTATTTGCACTTTTGAATTACCGCTACTTACCCGATGCAGGTCACAACATCTAACATGTCTTCTCGGTCCGAATGGCCCCATCTCGAGCTTCTTTGGAGTATACCTCGGAAAGTTTGGTATGGCTGCTGAGCACCCTGGAATGGTACCCTGATGGAATTCCTCGCATTCGGACAGAGGAGACTCGGAAGCCTTGCAAGGGAAACAGTAAGCTGTGCATATCATTGCGCAATCTTCTCTTTAATATTCCCGCAAAACCTCCCTGTCTCTTTCCACTCCGTTAGCACCCCGAAATGTCTAACATATCAACGTCAACGGAGGATGGGAGCGAGGACTGGAGAAGGCTGACTGACGCCCATGAGCGACGACGAGTACAAAACAGGATCGCGCAACGAAACTACCGTAAGTGTGGGTACATAGCTTTCTCCTGGAAAGCTTGGTATGAGTAGTGCGCGGCTAATTTCTCAGGACGAAATGTCAAGCTCCGACTTCAGCAATTAGAGGCTTTCGACCGGGTCCTCTCAAGTCTAACAGCATCCCCCGAACCGAAACAAGTCTTACAGCTTTTATCAAACTACCCAGCTCAACATGAACAAACACGTCAAAGTCCAATACTTTTACCGAATGCTGAGGCGCTGCCGCTTCCAATGGACTCGCCCATTTCTGAAGTGGCAACCCTTCTGGGAACGTCCACGGCCCAATTAAACTCTCCTTGCAGTATGGAAGACGCAGCCATGCTTTCTTCAGGAGCGGATAGGAAATGCAGCACTTCCACTTGTCATGGCCGCGTGGATAGTGTCACGGAATATGAGCCTGTAATGCCCATGATCGATCTGAAGAATGACTTTATAATGTGCCATATGCCGAATGCTGAGGTATGTTCAACCCTTCTACCAACAATGCCGGCCGCTTGCTCCAAACAAACTACCATATACACTACCAGAGAACTAAGCCAAATTTCCAGTCATCGACCAGAGGTCTCAACGCACTACAGAAAGCCATTCTGGGCGGCAACACCATCATTACAAGGCTTCTAGTCGAGAACGGTGCAGATATACATGTTATAGATGAGCTTGGAAACAACATCATTCATCTCGTCGCGGGAAATGGTGATGCCGCCATGGCGGCATTTGTTCTGGAAAACTACACTGAAGTGAATAAGCCAAACCTGCTAGGAAATACCCCCCTGCATATGGCAGTAGAGAGTGGCCATGAGGAGGTTGTTCAACTATTGCTAAAAGCCGGTGCAGACATGGAGTTGAGATCAGGGATTGGAGGACAAATCTAACATACTCCACAAGTAAAACCTGTGACACAATGCACTTTCATGCCGTGAGCAATGCATTCTGCAAGTTTGAACAATCGGGATCGCTGCTTCGGCCTCAATATGCCTGATTCGCTGAACAGTCAGATGTAACAGTTACATCATAAGTGGCCTTGGACCAGTCAAAATCATCTTCGGCAGTACTTGAGCACGGTCATATCAAGAGCATGCCAATACGCTAAACGGAGTATGTTTTAAGTCCTACTGTGCTATAGGGCAAGAGTATTGTTCGGTCCGATAAGTAGAAGCGGAGTCGCCTTTCTTAAAACTGCGACAAGGAGAAAGGCGCACATCCTGCCCTTGGTTTTAACGCCTCGAGTGATTCATGTTAAGCTGTTGAGCTACAGTCTCCCCTATTAGACCGAATAATACATTTTGACCTACATCCCAGTATTTGCAAGGATCTGTGGTGTTGCGTGCTGCTCGGCCGGAGATTATGTGCAGACTAACCTTATCGCTAGTGGGGTATGGACTTCCTTATCACACCTGTTTGCTATTCTGTCATGTGTGACTTGTGCTAGGGAAGACGGAGGCGGGGAGGAAGTGGACGGTTGTATTATTGTAGGATCAACATTACGAGCATAGGAAGTAGTCCTGAAAGATAGTGAGACGGCTATTTTATTGACATCACACCTTGCAGTTTCTTGCATATGCACGGGTGTCAATGCATGTATAATCTCTGCTATAGTTGCGGTATCACAAAATACCTTAAAAAGCTTAGGCATTTCCTAAACGAGAACGAGTCCAAACTGCAAAGATGGTGCAAGTCTGCTACCGCTGAAATGTGCAACCAAGTGCTATATAGACAACTTTCACCGCCGTATTGTTCAACCACTTGCTTGATAAAATAAAAAGTTAGGCACCACACAGGCTTGTTGCTCACTTGAAGCAATATACCTGAGGCTTTTGTGATGCACTAAAATCCCTCAATCTACGAAGTTACTCGAGCACGTACCTTAGCTCAATCAACCCCTGCAGCGTGTCTAGACACTTATGCGGGTCATGGCTAGACGCTCTACTGCAACTTTTGCTGCAGAGTAGACGGGTATCTTGCCTCCGTTATCCCCATCCTATCAAATCTGTACGTATTCTCATCAAGCACGTCATATGGTGCATTTCTGCAATGCAATCGAGCGATTCACTTGCAGCATATCTGGCAAGGTTTGAGCAGCTCTGCTTAGCCTAGCTTAGATTTCGGTGAATTAAAAGGCATTAGCATGTCACATAGACACTTGTAGGATTTTGAGCTAGCCAATAAGATTGTCTAGCAACCAGCTTACCTTCTACATCGGGCTACACCCGACAGAAGCCGCAGCTCATCCGCAACTGGTTATTCAAATAGGAAACTGATATCCTGATTCTCAGAGCATTATTACATTGAATATTGCCCAGGCCTCAGCGCTAAGGGATGTGGCGAACCACTGGGAGGAGATTTTGACACGTTGTGGAGACCGGAAAGTTCCAGGTTCGATTGTACAGGTCCGTGATACAACGTCGACGCCTGCCTTCAGAATTCTATCAGCGGTAGAACCTGATTTAGGAATATTCCCTAGATGGTGTATTTTACTTGCCATGATGTTGTGGCTCAAATGCCTTTATAGACGAAAAGTATATTTCTCTCAAACGAGATACATACTACATTGGACGTCTTTGAAACTCAGGCAGGAATATCGCAAGTTGAAAAGCCAACCTCCGTTTTCGTTCGAATCACATCCAAAGAATGTTTCGGGATGTCAAGTTGATCCAGCAATGTCTGACTGCCATGCATAGTCTGACTAAACATGAACACACGTTTGTCTAACACTCCAGTACTCCTGGAAACCCTTGTGCAACCTCCTCCACATTAACCGGCAATGTATCATGTGTTCGCGTACAGGTGTCTAATATATTTGCGGGGCGGCAAACTCGGGCGTTGCGTCTACAGTGAGTTGATGGGTCGTGTTATGTATGGTATTGGCTTACTACTGTGCTGTGCGCTTGAACTCCGCGAGGTTCTCCTCGCCAACGCAGGGCCGCGGCATCCAAATATTCGAGAGCACGTCGTAGGCGCAGTCGAGGCTGTGTGCTTAAGCAACTGTTGAGCCACAGTAAAGTGTTTTCATTTTGGGCTGTGCGGTAGGATAGACCGGAAAATAACGCCGGCGAGCGTTGTCAGTGCTATTGCGAGCACAGATCTTACGACGTGTGACATGACAAAGTTTCAGGATTGGAACCGCTTGGGTAGTAGGAGTATGTTCATTTTATCTGATAGATGTGATTGCCCTTCTGCAGGCGATAGAAGATCTAAATCTTGCTTGGACTCCACATGAGGAGTCACATCTTGATTTCTACGGATTCATTCAATATATTCTTGTGGTATGGAGGAAGATAAATTCTTACCCGAGGTATCCAATGCAAAGCTGTTTTGGGTAAAGAAGGAGGAGAAATTGAGAGTGACACTTTAAATTTGTTTGGCCGAATTATGCACTGTCCTGAGGACATTGTTGTGTTCCAAGGCATTAGCTTACCTACGCGCAACAAACAGACATGAACTTGCATTTCGCTTCAACTAATAATCAGAACAGTCAGCATTGCATCCATGGTTGTTTAGAAGGTCCCTATTCTCTTCTACTCTCAGCGTAAAACTGCCGATATATGCACCGTAGATGATGTGTTAGCAACCGTAGTCTGTCCGTACAGTCATCTTACAGTCAGCAATTCGATAGACACGATAGACAGGAAGGACTACAGCGAGCTAGAGCAGCACAAATTGGCTTTTAGTTCTGTGCTAGGAATAAATTGTGAGCGTCCTGTCAGCGGATTTACGTAAAATTTCGCCACAGTAGAGTCGTCGCCCGTTCTCTGTTTTGTTAAGCAATGATGACTCACTTCAACATCTCACTCCCATTTTCGGGTATGGTGAGTGTTTTTTTGCAGTGCATCATCAACACAAACATGCCATATTGATACGGGAAAACGTACTAATATGTGTATGGCTGTGATAACTTCACAATCTCAACATGCCACAGGTGGTCATGACCTGGTCACATTCTCAGTGAAGTTTTACCAAAAAAATGGCTGAGCCGCATTTGGAATGGGAGAGATTATGGATCGAGCATTGGCTTTTGTGCTATGGCCAGGAGTACAGAAGCCAGATGAGTTGCTTGTACCGTTACTTGCGGTGAGCGTGTTGAAACTACAGCGTAAAGACATAGGGTTCCCGCTTCGCCCCACAACAGGACATATACCTCCAAAACCCCTCGAATACCAGGGCAAAGCCGGGATTCACAGCGCTCTCATTGATGCAAATGAATTCCATGTTATACATGCCACGTGCTACTCTTGTGACACAACTGGAATTGGCGCTCTCAATGCAACAAAACCAAACCAGCCGTGTTCATTCGCGACTGATTTTGCGTTACGAATATAAATAGCTACTATTGGCTTTCGTATGAGTTTACATATAGATTATGGTGAGTACTTATGAATTGTTTCCAATTCAGGAAATCAACATGAGTATAGGGTTGTATTTGCCGATATGTCTCAGGTAGCCACTACCAGCAGCAATCAAGACTATCCTATGGTCACGACCGATCGAGAATTAATCAGTGCTGAAGACATAGGCATATAGTAAAACCGTGTAGGACTTCGTGATTATACGAAGCATGTTTTGCTGTTACAAAACTTCTCATCGATATCTAACAAAGTGGAACACTTCTGGTCGGACACTTCGCACAAAACATTACCCATTCGAGCTGTATTGGAATCTGCCATCTGCTTGAATACAATATTCTTCTTTCGATCTGAACATTACAAGTCCTCTATGGTTTTGTCTGCTCTCTAGAGCCTTTCCGCTCCGGTTGAAGCTCCTGAGCTCTAGGCAGATTGGGTGAGCATAAACCGTTGACCGAGGTTTGTTGTTGAGAAATTTCTGGCAGAGTTGAATTCGCCAGAGTCATGGGAAATAGCTTGCCTCAGAAGAAGATCAACGCTGTCGATATGTAGAAGCGCGAACCCCAGAATAAGATCAGAGTCATGAATGTCGAAGGACGTTTCTTGCCTGGGATGCAGAGACGAACAAAGTACGTCGTCGAGGCATATCCATAGCGCTGAGAAGGGAGCATGAACCTGCATCAAAGGGTAGACTCTGATTAGCTGTACTATTTTAGTTTAGCTAGATTGGAATTTAACATGTGCTTCCCTTAGGTGAGTGTCCTATAAGCTCGTCTTGAAAGGTTGATGGTATAAATGGCACTGGCTCTTGCATTTGCGCTGTTTTCAGTGTTGATTGACCAATGAATCGGCTCCTTTAATTCAATTCTCGGTCACCATCTGTAACTAAAGTCATTAGAAAGCTGCTTGTTCGGTTCCTTGCTGAGCGCTGACTTAAGTCTTCTGAGCAAAATGGTAATGTAAATCATCGATAGCGCTAGGGATGCGGCGAAAGGCCTTGATTAATATGCGTTCGGACACTCTCAATGCTCAGTAGATTGAGAATGTATGTTTAGGAGGCGAGTGGAAGGTGTTCTTGGACCTCCCACAGTTGTGCTTGGAGCGAGTGAGGTTGGACCTGCAAGGGCTGAACCATCCCGCAGAATGAAGCTGGGAGTAGCAGGTACACAGAGCGAATGACAGTGTGATGTAATACTACACATTGCGTTAGAGAATGAAGAAGATGCATGAAAATCTACATCATAATTCCTTAAGAAGCAGCAGAAGAGCGGAGTTGTACATCCTGCGCCAATGCTAAGACATTTTAGCGTGAAGCTACCAACCGGCAGCCCTCGGCGCTCGGACTTTGTGAAATGACGAAATGCGTACGATTATCAACAACTACGACCTAGAGCTCCAACGCTGATCCTACAAGACTCTTCACTTCACCTGAAGCTCAATTAGCCGATAGTCACCAGTTACACGCCCATAATGAACACCACACTGTTCCGTACCTCCGCCCTCCGCTCGGCTGCTCGAGCCGCGGTTCCCAAATCTGCCCGCGCTGGAGTAGCAACAACCTTTGTTCGCGGAAAGGCTACGCTACCAGACCTTCCATGTGCGACGCCTCCAATCCGCTTCCAGCTTCACGCCTGCTAATACTTTTGTCTAGATGACTATGGCGCGCTCGAGCCCTCCATCTCGGGCAAGATCATGGAGCTGCACCACAAGAACCACCACAACACGTACGTTACGTCGTTCAACAACTTCAGCGAGCAAATCGCCGAAGCCAAGCAGAAGGAGGATATCAAGGCGCAGATTGCTCTGCAGCCCTTGATCAACTTCCATGGAGGAGGCCACATCAACCACAGCCTGTTCTGGGAGAACTTGGCGCCCACAAACCAGGGCGGCGGCGAGCCCCCGTCTGGTGCGTTGAGCAAGGCCATCAATGACAGCTATGGCAGCTTGGATGCTTTCAAGGAGAAGTTCAACACTGCATTGGCGGGTATCCAGGGTAGTGGGTGGGCATGGTTGGTTCAGGACACACAAACTGGCAGCATCCAGATCAAGACATATGCGAATCAGGACCCTGTCGTTGGCCAGTTCCGCCCAATTCTAGGTGTGGATGCTTGGGAGCACGCTTACTAGTAAGTCAAGCATATCTGGGTGAGTGATAGAGAATGCTAACAATATTCTAGTCTCGACTACCAGAATCGCAAGGCCGAGTATTTCAAGGCTATCTGGAACGTCATCAACTGGAAGGCGGCTGAGAAGCGCTTCCAATAGATATGGGAACAGATTGCTCTAGTTGTGATTCAAAAGGCATCTTGCAACATACTGTATCAAGTTGAATGAAGCCAGTTTGGAATACTAATTGCACCGTGAGGCATATCTCATTAAGGAAGAATTGTAGTCGTGCCATGCCCCGCTCAAAACGCCTATGTGACCCACCCATCCCTAAGGCAAGATCATGCTGATGCTCCGGAGATCCCTCAGTTAAACGCGCCCTACATGCAAAAAGAGAAGGTATAGAACTCTAACAAAGAAAGCAGAATCATCACCAAACTCTCAAAAATAGATCCGTCAGAAATATATCCTAGTACTTGCGCCCTCTTCTCCTGGGCAAGCCCGACTCCATGCCTACAGTCGGCGGCACAATCACCTTCGGTGTTGGGATGCCCTTCTTCGGCGTCGCGTCGCCAAGACCAGGCCGTTGCGTGTTCTCTTTGCCCTCAGTTGCTATCGCCGACAAAGGCTGCGGAAGCATCACTTTTTTCGGTGCAGCAAGCCGACTCTTGCGCTGCGTAGACGGTTGCACTCCGACGGGCGCAACATCCAGGGTTGGAAGTTTGGTGTCTGCTGCACTCGAAATGCTACTGTCAATCGAAGTCGGGGCAACAGGCATCTTCTTCATCTTGCTGACTTTCGGCTTTGGAAGTTGTTGTGTCTGTGCTTGTGCTTGGGCAGCCTCTTTCTCCTCTTGTACCGCATCCGGCAGTAAAGACGTAGAGGCAAGAAGTCCTTTTCCAGGTGTGCCATTTGCCGTACCTAGGCCTCTCACTCTGCGAATCTTCGGTGTTGCATTCTTGGAGGTCTTGTTCTTTGTTTTGGACGTCGTTGAAGAGTCTGGCATACCAAGCTCGTCAGGAGTTGCCAGCGACTCAGCTTCCGCAAGCATATTCGCAATGGTCTCGGGGTTTTCTTGGTAGTATGCCAGCTGTTCATCCCACCGGATGTTCTTCCCAACTACCAACTCTTTCGTGGAATCATCAATAGGCGGAAGACTAGCGGCATCCACGGCGAGTTTAAGCAGGCGCACAGTGACACAAAAAGCCCCCTGTTTATTCTTGCGCGTATTGGCTCGGGTCAAAGTGGCCAACTCCTGCGCATCGTTCTTTTTGAGTACAACGACCTCGTTCCCATCAGCGCGGCGGATAGCGATCTTTGAGGCTTGTGCTTGAACAGTTGATGCTGGGGCGGGTAGTCGTGATTTCTTCGTTCGAGATGATCGTCTCGAGCCACGCAATGACTTCTCTGCTTCCGTGCCCTCCAGATATGCTTGGTCTAGAGTTGGTGATGCCAGAGCATCATTGGGCATACTAAGCGTCAGTGTTTGTGACAAATCCAGTGTCAAGTCGATGTCGTGTTTCGAAGGGGAGTTGGGATCCTTTTCTTCAAGCGCTTTTCGGGGTGATGCCAGAGCATGGCGGACAACATCCGAATCGCGGCGATTCTGCAATGATTCGCGTCGATGAGTGACAATGGCAGCCTTTTCAGCCTTGTTGGCCGCAGCGCGGCTAAGAAAGTCCTTAAGGATAGCCGTATCATCATCGATGGCAATGGTCATAGTCACATCGTCTGGTCCAGACTGTGGGCGGGGCGGTGGTGGCGGGGAATGTAGCTTTCGTGGTGTTGGATCTGTTGATGGGGCCTTCGCCGGCGTAAATGCAAGTGTCAGCCCATCTGCTATGTCAATCGCCTGCGTGTCAACAGGGTCTGGGTGTTGAAAGGCAGTTGATTCTTGGAGTTGCGCTGCTTCTAGGCGCTCTGCCGGCGCCGAGGGAGCCTCGACGTCTTTAATGGATTCAGCTTGGGCTTCCTCGGCCTGAGACGGAACTAGATCAGCTGCAACATCTGATTGACTCATAAAAGCGTCTGTTCCTGGAACTTCTACTTCTTCTTGAGCTTCCATAGGCACTGATTGTTCTTCTTGTCGCATCTCTTCATATTCTCGTTGAATATTCAACTGCAGAGAGGCTTCAGTGAACTCTTCGTCGGATGCTTCTCCTCCAGGCGAGGTTGTTACTTCTGCGTTGATGTCATTGTCATCCGGAACTTCTTGTTCAGAATACAAGTTCAGCGAAATGTCTGACATTTCGGTGTCCTCGTACTCATCTTTGCCGTCTTGGGGAGCGATTAGTGTAGAAGTTTCGCTGTTTGATGTTGGTAGAGTTGGGTATGCAACTTCGGTTGAATTTCCTGGCATTTCCGGGATGATTGGGCACTGTTCATGATGATTCTGGTTGTTCAAGAAAGTTTCACTTTCTGTCTGCGCATCGAGAGCGATCTCACAATTCCCGAATATCTCATTAATGGCACCTTGGGCACTATCAACCTCGTCACCACACCGAGTCTCTTCAGTAGCATAAAGTAGTTGGTTGACAGTCTCAGTGGCCGTCTCTTGGTCATCGCTCTGAGGTAGCTCAGGATAGTTAACCTTCCCTGGCGAGCCAGGCAAGTCCATCGTGGCCTCTTTGGTAGGCGAGCGGAAGAGATTGGCGATTGTGGCGTCTTCAGCGGGTGGGGATTCCGGGTGTGATTCGAATTGGTCGTGCCCATCCAAACTCTCATAGTCCGGGAGGTCTTCTACCGTTGGCGCGTCCATGATGAAGGTAAAGGTGGATCGTCTGTCATTGACCTCTGCTAGCAAGCTCTGGGCAGCTTCTACGGGAGGCTTGGTCGCGGCTTGTGACTCGGCAGAAATTTCATTATCTGCTTCGGTGGCATCGTCTTCATTCTCGTCGGCTTCGTCTGCTGGAGCGTCGACCATGCTCACAGTCTTTTTCCCTATATATCGTGTCAGTAAGCTCCATTTCCGTGCACAGGACGAAAATCCTACTGGGCAGAACACTCTTTCTGCGATCCCAACGCGTTGCTTTGAATGCATTTTTTTTGCCATTGAGCGTAGTGGTGGTTTTCTCCATAGCTTTGGGACTCATGCGTTGCAGCTTCTTCACTGCTCTGGACCGCGAGTCGTGCTCTTCCTCGTCGTCTTCTTCGGTTGCATTTGGGACACGCGACCTCAGATTGAACCTCCGCCAAATCTTCTTTGCCCTGCCTTCACCGACTTTCTTTACTTCTTGCTTGCGCTCCCAGCCTCGAGGTATTTTGGCGAGGGGCAGCGAACTCGTGTCGAGGAAAGCGGCATCGTTGTCGTTCCATGTTTGGTTGAATGCTTGTCTTGTTGTTGTCGGCAGCGGCGCGCGTTTGCGCGGAGAAGGGACCATGGCAGTGACAGTGAAAGAGAACTGTCTATAAATATATCAATGCTACAGAAACATGAACGCCAATTCGCCGCGTCCCGTTAGTGAAGTGGTCGAGAATGATGGTGTTGGTGGTTGGTCCGTTGTCAGGCAGTTGCGATCGTAAACAAAGCGTCCAGACAAGGCGCGCTAGCATGGATCAGGCCACTTCCGCCGCTAGAACTTTTGAATCGCATGCATGCGACCTTCACGCCGAGAACCCAGCGCACCCACGTCTTGCCAGCTCATCGACTATCGCATTCCCACACTGCCAAAACAGAGCCCAGAGAGCCTATCACAAAATGGTACCGAAGCCCCAGGGCAATGCGGTCCAATCCGTCACCCATCGACCTCTCCCGCCGCTCCCAAAGCTCCGCGTACGACGACCGAACAAGCCAGAATCGAATCCATGTCTAGGTGCAATGTCATCAGTTTTGGGTATGTGATGGGACTAGGGATCTACACTCTAGGAAGTTGGGATGCTTCCGTATGAGAGGAAGGCAAACAAATCGTCCTAGACGACGGCCAAAATGAAGCAACAGCTTTGGAATATCGCAGGACTATCTAGCTGACTTTTTCGACACAGGGTGCTGGGCGTCTTCAGGATACAGCGTGCAAGGTTGCGCGCAGCTTGAGTCGAAGCTTCGGCAATGCATGGATGCGCCCGTACGTGTGAACAGTATCGACCTGCAATCGCTAGCACTGACCATTATCGCAGCGCGATACGAATCAAAAGAAGAACAACATCAACTACCACTTGTCAAGGATGTACCCCAAGATCGTTGGTCCGCACAAGCGAAACTAGTTCACCCGCGCCTATCCATACAATTGTATACTACTTTTGTGAACATGATAATAAGCGCCATGTATCACGCATCAGCATGCGCGCATAGGAGGAGTCAGGTCGTCTCTGTAACATTGGGTTGGCGTTCACGTTAGGCTGGATCATTGTACATACACAAGGCCAGGAAGAGCTGGGTGAATTACGCATCTGGCAGACACATTATTGTAAAAGGTTCAAACAAGCCACCGTCCACTTGCTATGTTTCAGAAAGTCTGAGACGAAAGCGACACTGAGAATGGAGGACAGTAAGAAACCACTGTGACCACCTTACCGAATGTAACGAGACAACTCGCCCCGCCAGAGCATCCGACGAAACAGAGGCTTGCCATAGACATTGCGATTTCTCGATCCTCACTGAATCTTATGATCAGGCGGCACTGTCATCTGCGAGAAACAAAACATGGAGAGCATTCAACAAGGCACGCCCATTGGTGCTACGTTTGCCGTGACCCTACAGTATTTGCATTCAACCGTCCATGTCTGTCTGTACAAGCTATTTGCGGACTTGCTCTTGCCCAGAACAGGCAGAATTGGCCAACATTGCAGAAAAGTCTTTGAACAGCAATCTAGTGAGCGAGGCAGTGCAAACCCCACGTGGAAATCGATCGTGGAGAAGGGTTTCATCCTCACTTGACCCCAGTCCATCGCCCAAACAATCTTATTGTCCAATGGCAGCCATCGAAGTCATCAAGGGATTACTGCAGTATTACTCCGTCGTCATGGAGCATCGTTCGCCGAACGAGCTCACTTGGGCTATATTTGCAACAATTTGCAAGCCACATGTGCGCTTTGGCCTATCACCGCCTACCCCGCCTTACCGAAAGCTGCTCAGCCCCGGCTTGCTTATCTGGCTCTCACTGACCACGTCCGCGACCTGTGCCTCATGAGTGGTTACCTCTTAGCATGCCGCAGCACAGGGTCGAATCTCTGGTGTTTGATTGGGTTGAAAGAGGTATGTTTGGGATGCGCTGCACGCCTTCCCTGAACAACGTTGGCTTACCCGCATGATCGACCACGACGACACAAGATGGGATTGGATCGCCAGGGCCATGGCGTGGTCATAGCCAGGGAGCTTTAAACCTACCCTGCTCCCTGTGCTGGGAGCTTGTGAATTTGGTTCAGCCGCGTACTGTGTCAGCGCCTTAATAGCACTCATTGCGTAGCGATTTTCGTGAGCTTTGCTCTTTACACTCTACTTCAGCCTGCTATTGCTACCGCTAGTACCTACATATCTATTATCTCGGCGCCTAAGGTCAATCTTCCTAGAAGGAAGCTACCTTATTGAACATATGGACTCATGATGGTGTCCACATACTTTTTGTGTGCCTTCTTCGCACCAGCGCTCGTTCACGCAGCCGCCTTCCCATGGGCAATACCGGAACCGACGCTCTTCGTCCCAGCAGTGGATAGCTGGAGTCCGGCACCTACAAAAGCACCAGAACTTCCCAACTTTGAGCTGTTCAGGCGCCAACAAGGCGAAGGTGCTGACACATGTGGTTACCTCTCTGGAATAGCAGGTGCGCAGTATCTACACAATCTGCGATCAAGACTAATTCGAATAGAATCATCAATAACCTGTTTCGACACGAACGCAGTCTGTGCAACAAATACCTACCTGGGCGTACACGGCTGCTGCGACCCTTCTGCCCTCTCGTCTTGCATAATACCGACGACATGCATCCCTGCCACCGCTATGTCAGTCTCCTGCACAGACGCAGCGTGCTCCAGCAATCCCGCAATCGCCAAGTGCACAGGTGACGGGCTAGGGGAGTGCTATAAGTGGCTATTCGTGTATCCTAGAAACATTTTGACACAGCATGGCTGCGCAGAATCAGGTTTTACGTTGACTGCGCAGCGGACCTGGGGTGTGTCAAGCTCAAGTGTAGAGACTTCAATGACTAGCGCTTCTGCGCCACCTGCTTCTACACCAACCCCCACACCTTCGGGCTCGAATTCAAGTAAACCAAGCATTGGTGTCATCGTTGGCGGCACGGTTGGCGGATGCGCTGTCCTTTCCCTCATTGCTTTCGGCATCTTCTTGTGGTATCGGCGACGGAAAGCTCAGCGCGACTCTATTATTCAACCACCGAAGCCGGCGACCCACTACCACTCGCACTCCATGACCGAATACAATCCCACGGGATTCCAGAACACGGGAACGGGAACGTATGTTGAAGAGGACCACAAGTTGTGGCAACAATACCATCAACAGCAGCAAGAACACGGCGGTGTGTACAGGCCGCCCGCACAACAGATGCCGCAGTACCCGGGGATGAGACAGTATGGAGTTATGGAAGTGGATGGCATTGAGAGACCTGTCGAGGCCCCAACATGATCCATGATCCACGATCCACACTTCCTTTTCTCAGCAGAAATTTCCTCTTTACTTCTATCTTTCTGGGTTTTACTTGTCTTAGCGATGGCGTCCGTGGTAAGGCTTCACTCGATTTTAGCGTGCATTGGGCGGCAAATTACTTGTTTGGAAAAGCATCTGGAAAATTGGATATAGATTCTTTCGTTTGGGATACTACAACGGGTTCAACTGCTGGTAAGGAAAACCCTATATTTATTGCTTCAAGCTACATACTAGATTTGGGCAATTTGTACCACATGGGAGCATACAATCGCTCGTATTACCGCATGGGTAGTGTTCTACTAGACCATCTTCGCAATTTTTAAACAAGTTGCCACTCATTTACACGCCCTCCATCTACCTTTTATATGTTGAATCCAGATATCTGTAAATGAGTTCCACGGCTAGAAATATTTGGTGAAGGAATTGGAGGCTTCCCCTTTTGTAGATAGACCATCTCTTATAAGTCAAGATGCAGTAGAACCCTGCCATTCTACCACATAAAATTATGCTCATCAGACATCTCCACACCTCCATCGTGCACCAGCTCATCCTCACTCGGAACCATGCTGTTTACCTTGGGGTCAACATTATGCAGGTCCGCCTTCATCCTGCAGCCTTTCATTTGCCCCGTACATCCGTCCTTCTGGCAGATGTGCCCATAAAAGCAGTCGGATTCTCTACACTCACTTCTCCTCGGACACGGATTACACTTTAGCACATACTCCAAGACGTGCCTGGTTTCGGGCTCTAGCTCGTTGTGATCGTACGGGCAGTCGAAAGTCGTACATACGCGCTGGAGGTGGTAGCTATTGCATGGCTTCTTCTTATGAAATCGTGCATTGTAGATGCGCCATTCTTCGGTGGTGGGGGCGCGGACGTACGTGTCGAGGCGTTGGCCATCTTTGTTGAGCGGAAGGAAGCCTGCGACAGTGGCTGTAGGCAAGTGAACAGAGATGCTGGAACGGTCTGTGGGGAAGCTTGTGCTAGATTGCGCTGGGGCTTTTAGGTTCGCTGGGGCGTGCTGGGAGGTGTCATTAGCGTTCGTGAGGGTGTGTTGAAATCTGCATTTGTTTCCGAAGGGACAGACACCCTGAGTCTGTTAGTTTATCATGATGAAGGTCACGAAGTCGCGAACGCCGACCTTTATGAAGTATTTGCAGGGCAGTGTCCCTTTATGCGGCGCGGCAGGCTTCTTCCCATTGTCAACACCATTTTTATGGCCAAAGCCATTCGTATCTACCGGCATTGGTTCATTGGTACCAAATGTAGAGCCTGCACCACTTGCAGAGCCAGTTCTCCAGGATTCTTGTAGAATAGCCTGCGAGATAGGAGGGGCGGCTGGCTTCTGCGGTGTTACTTTCGCTTTCAGGCCAGTTATTCCATTGGGAGTTGAGGTCTTGTTGTTAGCACTAGCGGCCGTTGGTAGGCCTGACCATCGGAAAACCGTCGGAAACTGGGTCACATTCAAACCGAACTGATGAAATTCTGAGTTCCAGCCAGCTCCTTGAACAAGAGTGATCTTGTTTTGGATACCGCTGAAGGGTACGAGTTGGGATAGATAAGCGCTATCGTGACAAGCAGCGAATAAGATGTGACTACAAGTGGCATCCTCGGAGGCGACTTTAAATTGTTCTGTATTCATATTATTCGCTGCTGTTATACAGCTAACAGGGGCCACGTTGCACATACCTCTGATTTTGAACTTGGTGCCCTCTTCATCTAAAGCGTCCACGAAGTCAAAATGGCTGATAGCACGCGTAAATGCGGCCGAGAACGGAGCAACCGAGCGCTTTTCTAGCCCTGCTACCTTTGACTTTGCCAACTGCTTGGATAAGTTCGTGAGATCGGCGTAAATGCGAACAATTACGCGTGAGGCTCTGGCCTCAGGAACGCTTTGTTGTAGATATTTTTCTACTACGTCATTCAGCATTCGGGCAGCTCGCATACCGCCCTCTTCCTTCTCGCGGATCAACTCATCGTTAAACTGCAGAATATCAGCGATGGAATTGACGTAAATGCTGTCAAGACTGACAATGTAGCCATTTCCGTCAACAAGCACAAGAACATGAGAATTCTGGGCTGTCCCTGCGAGTAGTGTAGTTTTGGATGTAGTCCAAGTCTTGGTATCCTTCTCTTTGAATGCTCTCTTTAAGGTCTTGTAGTCGTCTAATAGTTGGCCATACTCCTTTAGTAGGTTCTAGTAAATGTTAGCACTGGCCTAGCCTATCGGGGACTGGAGGCACATGTCGGACCTGTAGATCGTGCTGCCTGCTCTGATCCTTTAATCTGAATTCCTCCAAACGAGTATCCAGTGAGTCAAGCTTCCCGTCGGCCAACATCTTGGTAAGCTGCGCCTCCAAGCCCAAATTTCTGCTCGCGAGGCGGCGGACGCTTGAAAGGGTCAGCGTTACAGTTCTCGCACTAGAATTTGTTCATGCTTGAGGGAGACAAACGCTACAGCTACGGAATGAGCGGAGCAGACTCCGATTCAGTCCACAAATTTTCTGGGTTCATTGAGTGATTGTCACAGCTTTGTTGGAGGGAGACGTGTTGATGCGTATGCATGCGTTTTCTTACCCAGTCTGTGCGCTGGCTCCGCCTGCTCACGTGTGGGGCCTTAGCGTGCACCGCGATATCCGTTACATCCGCCTTAACCTTTATCTGGTGATGTACTATCTCACCTTGCTGTCCCTGTTTTCTACAAGAAAAAAAACCCCCCGAGTGAAAGGTGCTGGATCTGAGGAACACTGCAAGCATGTCTGTAGCCGGCTTCGTGTGCCGTTTCATGTTCCACCACTTGCTCACGCCACGTCAATCTCACATTTTCGTTGAGATAAACACCACGTCAAGTACAATATTGGAATTATAAATGATGGTTACAGGCAGGATTCGGAAATCTGGGAGTATGTGCGAGAAAGCAGTATCATCCAAAGGAAAAATACGGCCATCAACCACAGGGAAACTACATTCTCAGCAATCTTTCCACTTTCCTGGCGTTGGCCATAGCTCATCAAACGCTTCTCGCTTCTCGCTTCTCGCTTCTGCTGTTGTTCCTGAACCGGATATGACGAGGAAAAGCGTACACTCCAAGTATTCGGCTTACAACAAACCTTTTAATTGAAGTGTGTTCTCGCTAACTGTCCAAATTGCTCCAGTTGCTAGAAGCAAGCTAATGCTTCTATTATTGAGCTCTTTTTTGCCTTCTGCTCCGTGCTTCAGTTGTTGCATTTTCAAGATAAATATCTTAATGCGAGGAACTACTGCAACGAGCTATGGGCAAGATGTGATGGCAAGGTTTCCTCTCATCTAATTTTGCAAGTGCAGATCAGGAGTTCAACAACTTTTGACATGAACACTATCTGCAACGCTAAAAGGGTTATGAAAATTCTCAAAATCACGGTTTACAATAGCAGAACGTGCCGTTAGTTAGAAGTATCTCTACGAGACCGTAGATGCACTCGATTCGACGTGGATAAAAGCCAGTCCGTAGAGAATGCCTTCTAGATGACATATAGAAGGAAGCAATGATGTAATCGAAGAGCCTAAGCATCAATGATGCAGCTATTAAAAGAAGTTGAAATTGTCTTTGAAATAATATGAATTTGGAAAAAAGCTCATATGCACAGAACATAAAATTACAGAGTGGATGATGAACTTTTGCAGGATTTGATAATCTAGCTTGGCTTTTTACTGTCCCAGGGGAGGTATCATCTTCAGGTCTGCAAATTCGGCCAACACCTCTTTGATAGCATCATTGGAATCAACGAACCCATGCCAACCCATCTTTCTTGCCTTATTCATCGTAAGATCCAGAGTTGTACCTAACAGTGATCCATCTGTGAATCCGAAAATACGATCGATGTCCATGTCTTGCAACTTGCCGCTCGTCAGGCTGTACTTAGAAGTGAGCTCTTCCCACGCTTTCTGTACTTTCTCTTGCTTCGCCCAATCTACCAACTTGAACCGATAACTGTATTTCCCTGGTGGTCCAAAGCCTCGGGGAGGCGGATCGAATTTAGTTGTGATGGTCGTATATGCACCCGCGTCTGTACTCGGCCTCTCATAGTCTACATCATACCATGAAGCAAACTTGGGCCAAAAGTTTCCCCACGTGAATGTTGTCCCATCCATCGTGTTGAATTTCTCATTCTTTGTTTCCTCATTTAGAACCGCCCACTCCTCCATGTATCCGTTCATCTTACTACTCGACATGCACCTGTTCGCCTCCCACGCTCGTAAGTCGCACGGAAACTCTAGCTTTGCTCCTAGATGCTTCTGCACGTTTGCATACACACCGAGCGGAAATACGAGATTCATGGCTGCATCCGGGACGGCGCCGAGGATACCAGCAGGCATACAGACATTCCAACCAATGTTGTGCTTCTTACAAAAGTCCCACAGGAAATCTTCTTGTGGATAATAGAAATTAGGTTCTAGAGTGACGCGGGGTGCAGGCTCTTCTTGGGGGACTGCAGAGGGACCAAGGTGGACGCCATAGTTTTTTGCGCCGGTTTGAAGCATGATTCGTTTGGGCTTGATGTTAGCAAGCGATAGCGATTCGCAGAAATTCTGAAGGAGAG
Source organism: Pseudopyrenochaeta lycopersici (assembly GCA_003313425.1). NCBI lineage: Eukaryota > Fungi > Ascomycota > Dothideomycetes > Pleosporales > Pseudopyrenochaetaceae > Pseudopyrenochaeta > Pseudopyrenochaeta lycopersici. The sequence continues at coordinate 743,278 of NHZP01000020.1, forward strand.
CCACTGAGTTGATCAGTCATTCTCTGAATGGAAGCTAATGATCGAGTCGGGATATACATACCATTAACTTTACACATCTCTTCAGCATCGCTCCATAAGCCTCCGCCTTCCTTCGGTTTGACTTGTACATAGCTATAAAAGAATACATATTCTGCTCTAACCCCGGTCTCTTTCAATACCTGTGCAATTTCTTTGGGGTCCTTCAAGAAGTCCAGAGCAATATGCTCGGCGTTCTGTGGTAGCCCATTAGGCATAACGGGAGGGCGTCTTGACAAGCAATATATCTTGCCCCAGCGTTCGGGATCCTGTGCTAATACGCGAAGCATATAGTTTCCAGATATGCCATTTGCGCCAGTGATGATGGCTGTCAAGCCTTTGAGCGAAGAGGGGTAAACGGGGAGGCCATGGTAGATGCCTTTCGATTGTACCACTTGTTGGCTGGACATATCTGACATTCAAGTAAGTTTGGCCAGGGCACGGTGGAGAGTCTCGGTTTTGGATATAAAACCTATTGACTAAAATTCTATATCGTAGCTTTAACTCGCTTTCCGTCTGATGTATATGTCAATGATTCCTAGACCTCGGATCATGACGTATTGCGGGGAAGAATATGCTAGCCACCAAACGGCACGTTTCAACGTCGAGTAGCACAAGACAAAGACCAGAGAAAGCCACTTCAGAAAATTCAGGCAAATCCAGAAACTCGTTCATGCGTGACATGGAATTGGCATTTCGATTTTGCACGCAGCGTTGCACATGGTCAAAATGGCACCGCTTGCCGCACTGCCGTCTCCTGGGTTATGGACGCCATCCACGATGTCTCACTGTTCTTACAAATAAGGTCCAATTCCAAAGCTCCTCACTTTGGCCGGCGCGTAAAGAAACACACCTGCGTGGTCTAATGGGGAGTGTGGTACGACATCGCAGGGATGTCTGTTCAAGTGCGTTCAACAGCAATATCAATCACGCGTACCATAAGGATTCGAGCTCGGATAGAAATGCCAAAGCACGTAAAACACACAGAAAATATACCAGGTGTTCGTAGCGGATGGATGGGTGTTGTCAAATTGAGAATTCAGCCGTACGGTAAACGCCTCCAACCGGGAGAAACTCGGCGAATCCCTTGCGCAACCACCCGCATGTCACAGCCTCACGTATCAACATCTCTAGCACTTGTCCTACACATGCTTAGCTCTTGGTTCATCCTGAATCCTCTGTCTTTGTTGCACACACTCTGCCCCAACTTTCCTTTTCTTCTTATTGGCGAGGTTTTCTCTCACAGCGGTAACCACATCCTAATACTGTTCTTAGGCACCCATCTTTCTCAGTGCGGCACGGACTTGAAGCAGAGAGCCCAGACCTGTATCTTCGATCTTCCCAAAACATAGAAAGCGCTGGTTGGGGCATGTCATAAGCGTTTCCAAGCCCCAGACCAACTTTTGTGTAGAGCTGAAGTGTAGCCTGGTTGAGGAGCGCTATAGCTGCAGACTAATCGGTGTCCTTTTGACACTCACATCCGCCCACACCATCTTCACCCAGTTCAATTCCAGGAAACCTTGCTAAAACAGCTACGCGACATCCACACATACCACCCCTCCAAATAGACTACTAGTTCGGTCAGCGACTGACTGAGAACTCTGATGAATTTTCAAAACTCGTTGCGTGCATGACAAGAGATTATACTAGGTGCTAGGTCCTCGATACGACAGACTTTCGTTACGAAGGGGAGCCAAATAAGAATTCCGCATTCAATCCTCCAATGGCGTCTCATACATCTAACAACGGAGAAAACGGCCATAAGGTTGTGAAGAAGGATGTTTCAAAACTCGTCGCCATACCAAATATACCTTTGCGAGTAAGACTTTCGAACGCAAATCCATCAAGCTTGACTTCGCCCATTGCAACTTCTTCAAATTCTGCGGCCCGCACTCGCTCCCCATCAAGTGCTGTTTCGACAACACGAAGTGCTGCGAATTCGTTGACAGACCTGCAAGGTCCAGTGAACCCGAGTGCCAAAACTGCTACTGTAGACGTCACGGAACAAATCAAATGGGAGTACGATGTCTATGCTAGGCCCTTCGTCCCAGCGGCTCTACGATCAATCAACACGGAGAAAGAAACGCGTATAATTTCAAGCAGGCCAAAGCACGGGATTGACTACCAAGCCTACAAAATGGAATTTGCCGGATTCAGTTTCATACCCGATCCGCCCCCGAACACCATAAATACTGAGTCTAAGCAGGCAAAGATACCGGAAACAGGACTCACTGTAGAAACCTACCTTGAATATTTCGATGCCTTGATGAATATCGAACGAACGGCCAAGGATCAGGAACACGAGACATATGCGCTGTACAGGGTGCCACTTCATCCCGTGTCAACACAAGAAGGCGATATATGGGCTTTGTCAGTCCCGGGTTTGAGGGAAGACAGTCCGTTCGTTGAAATGGGTGACACTGTGCGGATTCGTCAGTTATGGGTAGACGGCGCAGGGAACCCAGTACAAATGGCAACACCTCTAACTGGCCACCAGATGGGCTATCCTGGACAACCGGTCGCCACTTACGAACTCTGGACTAAAATTCAACACAATACCTCCGTATACAGCGTGAACAGAGCGCAGGAGACCATCTATCTCAAAGCAGAAGGCCTTCGATTCCTGTATGTGGGACCTGTTTCGGTTCCTATGATAGTAAATGTTGTTTTCCCCCTTAAAGCTGGTCTGCTTAGGGACCAGCAGAGAGCACTTGTAAGCATCAGTTCAAAAATAAGGCCAGTGATGTACCCACAGACCCCGGGTCACTCCACGTTCCAGAAAACTGATCAGAGTAATTTTGCGGAATCTCCTGATGCCAAGTACGCATCGACGATGGCGCTTAATAAGGGCGAAAAAGCAACACGGAATGATTGGACTCGCAGGGTGCTCTTCCCTGTTGAGTCTGATGGGCAACTTCAAACCAGGCTTAGAAATATCCCCCATCGTGATCTCTTCGACCACGCTATCAACTACGAACAGGCGCATGCAGTTAATGAAATTTGTACCAACGACTATGGTACGCTGCCATACCTAATTTCTGGACCTCCAGGTACCGGAAAGACTAAGACACTGGTTGAAATCACAATGCAACTACTCAACACCACCAAGATTGCACATATAATTATATGTGCACCATCTGAAGCAGCTGCAGATACGCTAGCTTTACGCCTCAAGGATTACTTGAACATTAAGCAATTGTTTCGACTCAATAGGCCAGGGAGGCCTGACATTGAAGTGCCAAGAGAGCTTATGCAGCACTGCTATATTGAGAACGACATGTTCTACTTGCCATCTTTCAAAACACTGATGTCATTCAACGTTATTGTCACATCATGCAGAGACGCAGCGATCCTGGCCGAGGCTCGCTTGACTAACAATGACCTCTGGTCAATCGAAAGGAACATGATGTCTGCTTTCCATCCTGAAGACCAAGTGCGAACCAGTTTCTTGCATTGGGGTGCACTTCTCATCGATGAGGCAGCACAAGCTACCGAGATTGATGTTCTTCCCGCAATCAGCGTTGTATGTCCACCCCTGGAATATTCACTTCAACTCCCGCAGCCACGGTTCGTGATGGCAGGAGACGAGAATCAACTTGGCCCTCGAACTGCATCTCGTGACACTCGGTTTTCTAAATCACTCTTTGCTCGACTATTCGATCGACCGCTGTTCAAAAATCATCCACTGAGTCGGTCAAATATCAAGCCTTCTACTGGCCCACCAGTACTTAAGAAGTCCATGTTGCCGATCATCTGTCCACCTTTTACGCTGCTGATACGGAACTATCGCTCTCACCCTGCTATCTTAAGCGTACCCAGCTCGCTTTTTTATAACGACACTCTTATACCCGAAGCCCACACGCCCTCTACACCACTTCAGCATTCCTCATTGTGGCGTGGTCGCAAATGGCCTGTCCTCTTCGTGCCGCATATGGGGCTGGATGAGATCGAGCGCGACGGCGGTGGATGGTACAATGCCTCTGAAGCTCGGCTGGCATGTTCGATCGCGGAACGACTTGTTGTCGAGAGCGAGGTTCAGCAAAGCGATATCTGCATCATGTCACCTTTCGCCGCCCAAGTCAAACTTCTGCGCGCTCTTATCAGGTCGAATATGTTCGGTCATGGAAAGGGGCTATGGGATGTCAACATTGGCCCTCTTGAAGCCTTCCAAGGCCTAGAGTCTCGCGTCGTTATCATTTGCACCACGCGCACAAGGGAAAGGTTTCTAGAGATGGATGAGCAGCGTGGCTTCGGTATTGTGCATCAAAAGCGCAAGATGAATGTCGCGCTAACGCGGGCAAAAGAAGCCCTTTTTGTGATTGGGAGTCCGAGGGTGTTGGCAAAGGATGAGCATTGGCGAAGTTTGTTAGCGTTTTGTTCAAGGAATGGATTAGTGAGCGATGAGAGCGGTTTCAGGGATTTTGCGATCATGGAGGTAGGAAATGAAAAGGTTGGAGTGTTAGAGAGAGCCTTACTGGCTAAGGAAGAAGGAAAGAAGAATGATAGAAGGGCACTGGGTGCAGGCGTAGCTAGTCACGATTTGGGTGGAGAGTATGAAGCTTGGGTGGAGAGCCTACGCGAAGCGCTAGACGAAGAGGACGACGCAGAGGAGGATAATTTTGAGGAAGAACAACAAGAAGAAGAATATGATGATGAGAAGGAAACCGTGAGCGGAGATGAAAACTTACGCAATGGGGCAAAAGAGAGCGGTAGTAATTAACAAGGGAGGTAAGCAAGACGATGCTTAGACGAATTCGTTCCTAGCCAACTTATCGAGAGAGTTAAGCCAGAGTTCGGGATAGTGAATTGAAGGTAAATATGTTTCGATCGATTTTTAGTAGCTCAAATATTAGGTAATTGCGCACTTCAAGAATTGCACCTCTTTCCCAAGTATTGTGATGACTTCGCAAACACCAGAGAGCCTTTTCAGCATGACCAAGGTGCAGTCTCAAAGATGGGCAACCCGAAATGACCTATTAAGTCTTCCTTCTCATGCGCCGGATTTCAAACAGAAAGGTCTGGGCTAAAAGCTTTTTTAGCCCACAACTAAACTCGCTAAAACCTTGATCAATGGAATTTCGGATTTAATCGTGATGTTGTTCCTAATACTGGCTTCATAAAATAAGGAAGCCATTCCTCAATAATGACTGCATACCAGATGGAGTAAGCATATGACAGACTTGACCGCACGTTTACACCAGTGTGCTTCGATGGCAACACGCTAATGCCCGAGAAAATTGCGCAACGCATTTTCCACGTGTTGATCTTCAGTTACCGGATTTTCCTGTTGCATCTGCACGGTGCGTTGTGGTTGAGCAGGTAGGCCATGAATGTAGCTTCCCGCACTTTCCGGCGCGATATTCACCGGACCTGTATGAATGTTTGGGACTTCGCGCTGCAGAGGCCCAGACATATGCCCGCGCTGCGGTGGACCTGAGGAGGCCATGTTATTAGCCCCTGAAAGCGGTGCCTGTGGCTTGTACTGTTCCTGAGGCTGATTACGTCCATCGACGTTTGGTGGTCCTGCAGACGGCGGGGTTGGAAGTGGCAGCCCATTCTTCAACGCCGCAGCTTTTTCCCTATCTTTCTTCTTCTGCTGCACAAGCGTACCTTTGACACCGCGGAGATACTTCATTGCGGCTTCCACTAAATCTTTCTTCTCTGGTGAATTCTTGAGTGCTTCCAGCATCTCGCGGACTTGAGTTTCGCTCTTGATATGGGGGCATGTACGCGAGTGACCAAAATGCGCAAGCCCACAGAGGCCACAGTATTCGACACCCGCTACTTTGAGTTCGCATGCGCCTTGTGGATGATTCTTACGGCAGGCAGGGCAGGCGTAGTTGCTCAGAGAGTCATATGTGGGCCTAAAAGGGGAGCGAGTGGGAAGTTTGGCACGTTGGAAGGCCTTCACATTTGCCCCGTTTGTCGTTGGTGCTTTTGAAACTGTTGATAGTGAAGGATTAATGAACCTGAACGGTACGAGATGAGCAGGGGCATTGCTGAAGGGTGCTGGAGGAAGGCTGGGCTGCGCTCGACCCGCAGAAGGAAAAGAGAAGTAGTCAAGGTGGTGACTGCTTTTGTTTGGTGGTGACCGCAACGACAAAGTGACATCGGGGATTCTGGGCTCTAATTTTGATGAAACTTTGAAAGGTACAGAATTTGTACTTGCAGTAATGCTGCTCGGAAGAGGATCCAAGACTTCGTCAGCATCGAGTTGAATGGGTTCCAAATCATCCTCACTCTCTTCGGTGTTGGCGTAGAAATCGGTATCACTTTCTGAGCTAACCTTCTTCTTGCGTTTCTTGTTTATTTCCTTGATAGGCGAGTCAGCAAGAGCGTCTTCAAAGACATCTTCTCCAACACGTGAAGCAACCCCAGTACTGTCCCTTTCGGTCGCATAATCAATATTCTAGTCACATTAGCGATCGCTGCTGTTTCGAGCAAGATAACACACACCGCTTTCGCTCGTCTTCCTCTACCCATAGCCTCTGCTCGAGCAAGGGCTTCTGCTGCTGCTGCAGCACGACGTTCTCTGAGAATCTTGTCCCAAACGCCCGGGTCGGGAGCAGCTTCTTCGTCAACAGTGTCGAAATCGTCTTGCAAACCGCCTTTATCATTTGCCCAAATGCGAGCAAAGCTAAATTGCGACTCAGCCGAATTATCACTGCTTGTCCTTGTGTTTTCAATCTGACTTCGGTCAAGCAACTTCTCAATAGACGCGTCATCATAGCGAATGTCGTTCTCCGCACCATCGTCCTTAAAGAGTTCTGCTGCACCAAACCTTAAGATAGACTCCACGTCTTGCTCTTCAATATTGTCAGTGTCCATTTGTTCGACAACTACATGATCAAGGGCCATTTTCTTCCTGCCCATCTGCATGATCTTTTCCTCGACAGATCCTCTCGTCGTCAATTGCAGACACAGTACTTTCTTCTTCTGCCCAATACGATGTGCTCGGGCAATTGCTTGGATATCTTGATGTGGGTTCCAGTCTGGATCGAGGATGATAACTGTATCGGCAGTAGCTAGATTAATGCCAACCCCACCAGCTCGTGTGGATAGGAGGAAAGCGAAGAGAGGAGAGTCAGGAGCATTGAACTGATCAATCCGCTTCTGCTTTTCCAAAGAGCCCATTGTTCCATCAAGACGCTGGTACAAAAGCTGCATACCGTCCATGAAGTCTTCGATGACACTAAGCATGTCAAGGAACTGGCTGAAGATGAGAACACGGTGACCGCGTTCTTTGAGCTTTGGTAGTAGTAGTTCAAGAAGGGTAAGCTTTGCGGATGCCTCGACTAGGTTGCGATGGGAGACAGCAGCAACGTCAGTTCGCTCTTCAATCTCGCGACTGTAGACAAATGGATGGCAAAGACACTTGCGCAACTGCATGAGAATGTTGCTGAGTTTCGCCCGTTCCTGTTGCTTGAGTTTATCTGACGTGAATAGAGCCTTCAGGAGTTCAGGGCTCTTGGATAGGATTGACTTGTATAGCTGCTTTTGCAGATGGCTCATGGAGATGGGCAGGATAATCTGACCGAGCGGCGGAAGGAAGGTCAGTACTTGTGCCTTGGTTCGTCGAAGTATGAATGGCCGAATCTGGTCATGAAGTTCCTTGATGTTCTCCGACGTCATCTCCGCATATTTCTCCTCGAGTTCAGCAGCCTTGACGTCCTCGTCCAGAAACTGTATCAGATTGAAGAGCTCACGAGCATTGTTCTGCAGAGGTGTGCCAGTCAGGAGTAATCTAAAAGGAACCCGTACTGAAGCTAAAGCGGTGTACAATTGACTCTTGTCGTTCTTCAATCTTTGGCCTTCATCGACGATAAGGCCTGCCCAGTTGACACTCCGAAAGACCCGTCTACAGCTATCATTGGTAGCAGCTTCATAGGAAGTAACGACGACATGGCATCGCAGCTCCTTCGTTCCCTCTGGATACATCTCATGCTTGTAAGCCATTTGGCGAGACAGAGCTGAGCCAAAATATGCAACGACGCGTAACGATGGTGCCCATTGCTTGATCTCTCGCCGCCAGTTTGCACAAGTCGAATTTGGGACCACGATGAGGAAGGGGAAGCAGTTATGCTCCCGAAAAAGCGTGGCCATAAAGCCGATAACCTGAATAGTCTTGCCAAGACCCATCTCGTCAGCGAGGATGCCATTTTTCTGACAATACCATTGATAATATATCCAATTCAGGCCCTCGATTTGGTATTTCATGAGCTCACCACCGACGAGATTTTCTGGCTGCTTCTCCCTCTCGAGCTTGGCAAATGGGGTATTGCGGATTTTTTCGAGACGGCCTTTTAATGTGCCTTGCTTGGGATATCTAACATAACGGCCTGTAACCCAGTCGTTGTAGGCTGTTACAAAGTCCAGCCATCTATCGCCGTCTTCCGATGTAGGCACCTTCTCCCACACTGCATCTTCATATCCTAGACCCTTGTATTTGATGAGTGCCTTTTCTACCTCTTTAATGCGAGCCTTGTCAATTTCTTCGCTGCGGACTTCGACATAATTTGTGTATTTGATGTCTAAAACAATATCGATGCGTAAGTATTCTTCAGGTATAGCGTCTTCGGTTCGCATCTTTGGTCCATCCTCGCGCTTGAAGAAGGCCTTGCGCATAACGGGGGCCGTGACACCCCACGTCCAGGCCCCGGAGGACCATGTCGCCCGAAAGTAGGACTGGTCCTCCCATTTAATCAGATACTGCTTGTCATCTTCGTTGACAAGATCGCAGGATGTTCCAGGGCGGTATGTCTCCACATCTGATGGTCTCCAGGCGATGATAGCTCCGACCTTCTGTGTGCCTGTGTCAATGCATTCTTTGCAAAGCCACTTTCCAGAATATTCCCTAAATCGCTCATCTGCCATCTCAACGTCATCGCGGTTGACGTCCATCGCATACTGGGATAGCGGTGGTAAATGGTAATAGTGCCAGGCACGAGAACACTTGGTACACCTGAACAGCACGTTTTGGGAATTGTTGATAAGCTCAGCTGGGACATCAACGACGGGATCTTCACCGCCATTGTTCTCACGGTCCTTCATCTCCTGATGAGTTGTCCTTCGTAATCTGAACGGTCTGCAAGAAGCACCGGATTGTTCACAATCCTGACACCGCGACAAGTCAGGGGCTGTTGCATCTTTCTTTCTGTAAAAGTTGATGCACCGCTTGCATTGTAGAACGAAGTTCTCATCGCCAACTTTAGATACGAGATGGTCACGAGTTGACCGGTTGCCTAAGCAGTTCTTATGATAGGCGAGAGAACAGCCTTGACAATAGATCAATGGAGCAACGTTTGGTCCGTCGAAACAGACTTCGCAACCTTCGGCGTGACGGGAACGAAAGAGGTTGCTCCTGGGGAGTTTTGTAAAACTCTCGCGAATCACAGTGACCTTCTGCGCCACCACTCTAGGCTCAGAGTCCGAGCGATAAATATCGTCAATGTCCGCTTCTTGCATGTTGTTCATCGTGCGTGTTGAGCGGTCAGACTGCCGTACACCAATTCTGGGCACTTTTTCAGTCTTCGAGGCAAGTGTAGACCGCCGTTTACGTTTTCGACCCGGTACAACGTCTGAGCGCAGAATATCTGAGGAATTTTGGTCGTATGAGTCTTCCGCCTCCTCGCCTTCGTCTTCGTCATCGTCGTCGTCGTCTTCGTAGGCGCGAACGTTTATTGACTGTCTGGTGGACCGACGGGTTGGCTCTTGCACGACTTTTCGCTTTCGGCTTTGTTTCCTGCTACTGAGATGTGAGTCATCGTCGCTGGTAGAGAGCTCGATCATGTCACTTTGGCGTGAACGAGTCCGTGAAGAACGTCCACTGTCAGCCCTATGCTTCGCCAACATACGCATGCGGCCGATGCGATGTCTCCGTAAATGTGATTCCAGCTCTTCATCTTCTGAGGACGAGAGAGTAATAGTCGAGATATCGACGAAGCCATCTTTGTTTGCCCTCGCGGTTCTGCCGCGGAGTCTCATATCTTCCCCGTCGTTGTCTGCGCTGGAAGAGGTCGCATACGAATTGTTTTTTGATATGAATTTATGTAGTGCTTCTGGGCCACCAGACAGGTGTAAAAGACGATCAAATGTGATCTGTATCACGTCAGAGGCGCTTGAGGTATAGATGGGTACTGAAAAAGAAATCAAGGCTGTATAACCATGAAAGTCGTGTTGAGCGCTCTAGGTTTCATCATTCGCTCTACTAATGCCTTTACCAACTCCTAGAGACCCTCTCTCATTTGCTTCTACAAATCTCACTTACCACTTTAGTCTTGTTGTCCCATAGTTTGACCTCGTACATGGAGGTTCCTCTCGTGGAGAAGTCCCGGATTATGGTGTCCACCTCCTCCTTGGGCTCGTAATACGTGTATTCGTGCTTGTTGCGGACTGGTAGAGCTCGCACATACATTAGCCTTCGCTTTGCCAGCATTGGCTCGACTCTCAGAGCGCGTCCCTCCTCTACTGATCCATCTTCCGAAATAAACTCAGCTGGTGAGCAGGAAGCCTGGGTTGCCAATTCCGGGCGAGGAGCACTTGGTTTATTGCTAGGCCGCTTCTGGAAAGAAGCCATAAGTTCGGCGCCATTTTCGTCGCTGCTCATCCTGTACTGGGAGCCAATATTCTTCCTATCACCGGACCATTAAAGGTTGTGCGGACACGAGCGGCGGGAGGTTTGGCGCAGACTTGGGGGTTCCGTGAGAGGCTCAGAAGTATCGATAGAACGCGAGGCTGAAGAGGCGACGCGCAGGGGCGAATAGCATATGTGCCGGCGTTTGAAGGCGGAAATTGTTGGTGAAGGCCAGCCACAATGCGATGCGACAAGGTACAAACACGTGATCACGTGTTCCGGCTAAAGCTTAGCGTGACCATGGGCTGGAACTTTTTGTTGCATCTTTTATGCACCGACAATGAACTTAGAAAAGTGCTTCACGTTCCACATCACACTGTAATGGTATATCCTCTCCTTCTTAGTAGCACGCTACTTCGTACACAGCGCACAAACATCCCACGCATATTCAATCGCTACAAGTCCATCACTGCAGCCATCGAAAGAGGCAGACAGGGCAGCCCCGATCGTCCATCACGACCCGGCGCGCACAGAAAATTTGCAGATGCGGGGAATGAAAGGGTGAAAACTCGCCGGGAGGAAAGATTTGAACGCTTTGGTCCGCCCAGAGCTGACAGCAATGCACCGCAGAGTTCTCGTGAAGAGCGCTCGAGAGGGGGTCGAGGGGAGAGAGTGACAGCACCTCAGAGTAGCAGGTTTGGGCGTGTTGGTCCACCTCGGGCTCGCGATGCTGCCTCAAGTAGGTTCAGGGAAGACAAGCCACAAAGGGATGGGGATGAGCCACCACGACGCTTTCACGAAGAGCACTTCAAAACTACACCAGATAGATCTGCGAGGTCCGGCGGGACGGCCGGACTTGACCGAAAGCCATGGTCAGGTTATGCAGATACTAGAGGATCTCGAAGTGAGCGACTTGATAAACGCAGTAGCATAGCCCCACGAAGAGAAGGACCGTCAAACACCAGAGAAGATAGAAACTTTAAACGAGTCAAGAGCTTCGACAACCCTAGGAACTCGTACTCCGCTATATCACAAAGTGAGGGCTCTGGCAATGCAACCGAGCGTCTGCGAGAGTCACGGTTGTCTCATCGCCCCGACTCCAAAGGAGCCCGCAGAGAACGATCCGGGAGAGAACATACTCGTGAGTCTGCACAAAAGCACTCTGACTCGTCATCCAGCACGAGAACCACTACGGACACCCAGAACCCCTCGGTGCGAGGACCAGAATCGCTCCCCTACACGACCGCCGCCTCTGAGTTTATATACGGACACTCCAGCGTTCTCGCTGCTGTCAAAGCAAACCGGCGCAAATTCTACTCTCTCTACGTTCACTCGAGGGGCGCAAGTAGAGACGGTCTTATGGCGCGCATAAGAGCGAATAAGTTGTTTCCCATCACAAAGGAAGTAGGAGACGAATACTTGCGCGCCATGGACAAGGCCAGTTGTGGGCGGCCCCACAACGGAGTCATTTTGGAAGCTTCAGCTCTTCCCGTCCCTCCCATCACCGAATTGAAGACCGCGTCTATCGAGGATGAGAGTTTCAGCGTCTCTCTTGATAGCCAGAGCGCAGAAGATGCTGCCGTCAATGGCAAGCAAGAGCTATATTCATACAAATCGGCGGGTTGGAGGCATCCTCTGATACTGTATGTTGACGGCGTGGTAAGTCACCTCATGATCCTCACTTCCTTACCTAACACTGCTAGCTCGATGAAGGAAACCTGGGAGCCATCGCCCGCTCCGCATACTTCCTCAACGTTGATGCGATTGTAACCCCTACCCGACAAACGGCGCCGTGGAGCCACATAGCCCTCAAAGCCTCCGCGGGTGCTGCAGAAGCTATCCCGCTCTTCAAAGTGGGAGAGCCGACTGACTTCCTTGGGAAGAGCTCACGGGCGGGCTGGAGAATATATGCCAGCAATGCTGTACCCCCAGCCCTTTCCGTCTCAGCCTCTAACCCAGAGGGCCAGGACCAGGGGACAAGTAAAGTAGTTTACACGGTTGCGAGGAGTACAAAACAACTTCCGGCAGGTCATTGCCCGGTGGCAGAGCACCCTACTATCTTAATGATGGGCGCCGAGGGAACAGGGCTGAGGAGCAGCCTGCTGAACTTGGCGCATTACAACATTGGCATTCCCCATGGGCGCAAAGTCGATGAAGTCGGCGTTGACAGCTTGAACGTCAGCGTAGCAGCATCCTTGCTGTGCTACGAGATGCTGCAGAAGCCAAAGTTGCAACCGTTGCGCAACCCTGAGGAGATGCTTTTTTAATGTGTCGATGGTACACTTTTTGCCATGTAAACTACTTGTACACAACGCTTGACTGCTGCTAGGATGGCATGGATAGACGGCTGTCCTGTCTGTCAATCCCCAGCCGTGCCCAGCCTGGGACAATATCAGCATGCAATTGCGCCATCCAATGAAATATATTGATGCGCAAGCCTTATCATCAATCAACGCCGTATATATGCAAGACATAGCCCGGCGAATGTGTAATGTCCACTCACAGCAGCAGTTGATATCAGTGGCTGCAGGGCGTTGCAGGGTGGAGTGCATCCCCCGCGTTATCGACTCCTTCTGTTGCCAGGTCCCGTGTGTGCTGAAGGCCAGAACAGCCTTATCGCGAAACCTGTGTATCTCACATTGACAGTGCTTGCGTTGTAGATGTGTTCGGTCCTGCTCGGTTCGTCCTGCAGAGCATGGCCAAGTGGGTAGTCTTAACTTCATCGGCTGACATGTTTTGTGGATCGGCACTGCACCGCCGACAATCAGGTTTTGAAATTCCATACCAGAGGCGATGGAAAAGTTGCCCCACGTGTTCGCACATGCTAACGCTGATCGGTGTGGCTGGGTTGGTGTAACCCACATAGAAGAGGGGGGCTAGATTGAGTGTTCTTCAGGCATAGAGGGGAGGTAAGTCTGGTTTCAAGGAAACAAACTTCTCGACAAAGAGTCTTGGAGCAGTTTACTGTGGAAGCTGGAAGCCCCGGCTGTTCGAAGCTAGCAAGGCATTGCGCTTCGGGAAGGGTCGTCACGTCCAACACTGCCTACAGCCCTGTTCCTTGACTGCAGCTCCTTGTTTGTTGCGATTCCTGGCTGTGTTGCCATCCTGTGGCCAGGAACACGTCGGGCAAACTGAGGAGACAGTCACACATGGATATCGTGATGCTGCGGACATGAGCGCTAAGCAGGCATTGGAAACCGCCACTTGCAAATCCCACCGCGACCTCAGTGATGCGTAGAGTCGGCTTTCACTTCCAGATGGTCGTTTCAGCCCTGTTGGATGAAAATGAAGCGAACATGCTGATCGCGAGCGCTCTACGCGCTATCAATTCATGGTGTTGGATTAGCGGTGAAAGCAGTAGCCCACCAAAGCCGCGGCGTGGGGACGTTGCCAAGCAAAATACGCACAACCCTGACCTCATCGCATCTCTTAACCTGTCTAGTGGCACACGAAGGAGGGAGGACGACCAGGTGTGGTGCGGTAACCAACCCTCAAGCTTTTCTGCCCCCCATCCCAAAAGAAACCATGTGCCTGCTTGTCTCAACAGACTGCCTCTAGACGGCCTCCCCACCCTTCTTGCTCGGTCGCATACCCATACACGGCAGTAGCCTTGCCGATTGCCTTCATACCGCTGTCGACGATCCTCAACATTGCCGCTCGCTCGCTCGCTCGCCGGCACGCGATCCAGACGGCACAGCTACATTACACTCGCCTGCCCTGCCACACATTCCAACCCCCTTCTCTCTTGCGCTGCTCGCGCTGCTCTCGACCTGCCCTCCACACTTCTTTTAGGAAGTCGAAGATTTATCAGTCGTTCATCATGACGCGAAAAATCGTATACGGCGTGGGGCTCATACTCACTATTGCCTGTAAGCCTTGGGGATGAGTTTTTGGAAGCAGCAGAAACTGACGCGCGCAGCGACAATAATGACCATAGCGAGTATCGCCATGCCTCGCTGGGTCAGCTATAGCCCCGTACGCTCCTGCCCTCCCATGTTTATTCAATATTTCCTCTAACAACTCCCATCAGGAAGGCAAGCGCGAATACTCGTACGGCCTCCACAGCCGCTGCTCAGCGCTTTCCGGTACCTGCGTTCCCTTTCCTCGAGACAGTGACTGCAGCAAGGATCCGTCCTTCTGCAATATGTGGCGAACAGTTGGTTTCCTCATTTCCTTCGGTGTGGTTGTTGAGCTGTGCACACTGGTCAGTTTTGTCGTCATCATTTCGGGTGGCGTTCAAAGAAGAGCGGTTGGCTGGCAGGTTGCTGCCGGCATTTTGGCGTTTAGCGCTGTTGTTCAATGTGCGGGCATGGCTATTGTGGTAAGTTCTCACTTCTCCTACGTGCTACTACCCGCAACTAATGGTCCACGTTTCCAGGCCTTCCTCTTCGACCACGACTCCCGCTTCTGGGATGGCTGGAACCTCGATATTTCGTGGTCTCTCTGCACCGCAAGCTGGACTATTCTAACCTTGACCTGCCTCGGCATTATCGCGTCCGCTATCTACCTCCCTGTCGAGGGCGATTACGAGGTCATACCTGACCAGTCGCAGGTTCCACCAGACGATCAGTGAGCGCCACCGGTCACTATATTCTTGTTGAGCATGATTTAATGTCTTGCTAGGCTTCTTTCGCGAATCGCGGCTTGGGACAATGGCTACAAGGGCTCTGATTCTGGCTTCCAGTATAGTTATCAGAGAGATGAAGATGGCATGAGTGACATTTCGGCCGCTGCGAGCAGTCGGCGATAGTTGGAGGACCAAGGAATGAACCGAACGAGCGTATACGATGCACAATTTACGGACGATGCAAAGATGAGAAGCGATACACATAATGGAGCGGTAAAACTTGACAGCAAAGGGATCACGGGCGTTTTGGGTTTCTTACGCTACCGGCTGGTTTCCATTGCGGCTTGCGGGCATGTTTTGTTTTGTTTTTGTTTCCTACGATACCCTCTGCTCTCCCATGGGGGGTTGGGCATATTCTTACTAGCGATTTGGCTAAATAAGCAACAGAGCATGCAGATTCACAATTGAAACGCCTTTTTTATAAGAACAAAACAATGCATACAACGGTGGTTAGCAACGTGGATAACGGCGCCCGGACTATTTAAGATCTACACGACCTCGTTCACTAGATCTTCACAGCTTTTCTACTTTTACTTACAAGCTTTCTAAATATTAACAGGTCTATGATGAATTTCTTTTTTCACTATCCCTTATTACAAAATGATGATGTCTCCTGCCCTCCGCTCGGGTTCAGAATCCGCCAGAGCCGACGTCACAAATGCGTGCTTCGTGGCGCTCTTCGATACTCACCTCGCGAGACCCAGAACGTCATTTTGGCATACGAAAAACCTCAGCGAAAGCACTGGGAATAAGATGTAAGAGGAAAAGGCAGGGCCGGGGAAAGAATGGATGTACATGCACTTCCACGTATGATTCTTGTCCATCGTAAGTTGATGCGCTGTAGACCGGACTCGGATATTCTATTTAAAGGCTCAAAGGCGGAATGATGGAAAGTAGGCATACACAGCCCCTTCTCAAAGTACCCTTATGCACTGATATGTATACACCTGTCGCTGTGAACCATAGCGCAGACAGGCTCCCGTATGCCGCACCCACAGCCTAGACTCTCAAACTCACTCATATATTATTGCTCAATATCTTGCTATGCAAACTTTTGAATTATTCGTTCGTTCAAGCGGAATCCTCCTTTACCGAGAACTGTCGCACACCCTCTAACACGTGAGACGTGCGTCGGCATATTCGGTCATATCAATCTTGAGGCCGGCAGCCTATCTTTTAGTGGATTGGCGTGTACGAGTAAAAGAGCGAATTTCGCTCAGCATCCTTCGCTTTTACACTCTTACGCCCCCTCTCCCGCGTGAAGTTTAATAAACGCTATTCACTACCACATTACGCTTTCAGCGTTCGACACTTTTCTCCCTGATGGACGCGGCGATAGTGAGAAGTCTTGCATACTCGGAGTTATCTGTGCATTTTGGTTTTTCTAAATGTTGTGTCTCTTTCATTTGTTATCCATGATTGAACGTTTTGATGCTGTTGTTCTCTACGAGTCTGAATTCGCTTTGAGAAGGCAACGGCACCATTTTCTCGGATGGTATGCTCGAATTACTTCGATTAATCAATGCTAACATCCCAGGGACACTATCGGGCTCGGAGGGGCTACTTGAGATAAACACACACAGACTCGTCGTTTACCTGCCTTTAAACTTCAACACAGTATCAGGCGGGGCTACAGTGGTTGCGATTCGGTCAATTTCCATTGTCTAACTCGACTGGAGGGCCGTCTGCCATCATCAATCATCTTCATTCTCTCAACGGCGTCCGAGTAAACAGCTTAATGCGCGATATAAAGAGGTTTGGGTAGAACCGGCTTGGATCTAATGTAGAGGTTACAATGAATAAAGGGAACAAGAAGGTATACGTCCACTCCTTTCTATGTTTATGTCGAGTTACGGGTTGAGCGGACCTGTCAGGTATGACGACATTCGGTTTCGCGCCTATAAGAAGATGCCACCCAGTTGCAGGGAAGTTCACATAAACGTTTGCAAAGCAGTCGGAAGGATGCTCATCAAATCCGAATGCAGGTACGTGAATCATAGCCCTCTTATATTATGCTCGGGCCTAAAGCATATTTTGGTTCCTGTCTAATTCTTAGGAAGTGCTTGAAAAGGAAAGTAAGGAACGGAAAATTGCCACAGACCATGGTCCTGCAATCCAAAACAGCAAAGGGACAGGGCATTCAAGATTCTTTCGTCTCTTGAAACTTCATTACTGATATATTCTAGGCCATCTGAGATGAGCACTTTCGTTTCGAAGCCCCATTTACTATCCAACATCATAAGGGTATCCTGAAACCTCCACAATGTCACACGGTTGATACATTCGAATGGAATTGTAACTAAGACAGTCACTTCAACGAAAACCCACCTGACGCATCCAGAATCAGATTTGGATGACTTTGGAAACTTGCCAAATGGCAGGGGCTTTGAGGCGCAAGACCAGCGCTCTTGGCATGCTGACATCAGTCCGAACAGTGCTTTTTGTCCCCAAAAAATATTGAAGGGATGGCGGAGCAGAAGCACTACTTTATGACTGCGGACTCTTTAAGGCTACATGATTCATGTTACTTACCGGTAATCCTTGCAGATGCAAACCACAATCCCTTTGATGGATAATCCACATCGATCATCTTTCCATCAAGCCCCGCGGAGCTCTTGGTGATCACCTTCGCATCTGAGAGGGCCGAAACCCTGGTTCTGCATTGGCTGCATCTGAATCATCGCCCAATGGGGGCCAAATTTGGGGGGCCGTACGTCGACCTTGAGCCTCAAAGCTTTGCCGCTGCCTTGCTTTTGCAAATCTTCTGTCCATAGTAATTCTTCCCTTACTTTCTTGCATATAGCAGTTTCGCGGGTTTTCAAGAACGCACCACAGGGCATATAGCATTTCTGGCGTTTGTGCCATTCGTTATTGAACCTTTAATACGGATAGATTTTCGTGCCCGACTGCGCTATCTGAGCGATTGCGATGCGATGAGATTTTCCCAACGCTTCAAGAGAATTCCAAGCGAGGACCCAACTACGCAGCAACATATTATACTCTCCGAATACCCATCGCAGAGCCGGGAAGTACTCGATAGCGACGGCAAAGGCTACACCCCCCGCGAAATCTCTCCAGAGAACTCAAAGCCAAAGGACGCAACGGGGAGAGGGAACACTACACATACTGTCTCTCGTCGCAAAACCTTCGTTGAGCGATTAGAAGCCCAAGAGAGCCGAAACTTCGGGGCTCGGTTATTTATTTCTTTTCACAACACTTTTGTCGCAGGCTGGCGCGCTGGTCTTCTTCGCGCATTCATTTTCAGCCTCATAGCTTTCCTCACCAATGTTGCCGTCTATGGATGGCTCTTCGCAACATACAATGTCCCCGGTGGTACCGCAACGGTCATGGCTGGGGAGTGTGGTATGATACGAAGGGCGAATACGGGTATTCATGCTGCACTCAATGTGGTGTCGACTTTGGTATTGAGCGCTTCCACATATGCGATGCAAGGTTTGACTGCACCTACGAGGGAGGAAGTTAACGTGGCACACGCAAAAGGCAAATGGGTCGAGATAGGAACTTCGAGTGTACGAAACTTATTTCATGTGAGAAGAAGGAACATATGGATCTGGATTCTACTTGCTGTTACGAGCCTACCATTCCATCTCTTGTGAGTGTTAAAGATCATCTCCTGATGATGTGCTAACTGTAGTCTAGCTTCAACGCCGTCTTCTTTACAACGAGTCAAACGAATCAGTATGCGGTAGCTGTGATTGATCAAAACTACTTCGACAATACAAATTTTGAACCTTCGGAAAACAACTCATCACCAAACTTGTTCGAGCAGTGGGAGCCTGTGAAGGAAGACTGCGATGGCAAAGATTGCTCATTCGATATCGTCGACATATCAGTCGTGATCCAGCTCCTCCAAGATGTTCGAAATACTTCAAAGCAAGCCGAGTTTGTGCGTATGGAGCCTTCGGAGTGCATGCAGAAGTACTCTTCCGGTTTTATGCGAAACTACAGTGATGTCGCTGTTGTGTCCTCTCGCGTAGACACTACATCCCCCGTTCATTGGGCTCGTTATCCACAAAGTTCCATCAGTAGGGACAAGGAGGATTCCAATCAAGACCCTTTTCATTGGGTGTGCCATGACCTCTTCCCACCTAATCGCACAAGTTACGATCGTTGTAGCCTGAAACTTGCGGAGGAACGCTTCGATTTGGGGAGAAACTGGTCAGTATACAATAGTCCTGTAAGCCACTGCTTCGCACGTGTCGCCCCTGACACTTGCGAGTTACAATTCAACGAATGGCTTATGCTTGCTGTTGTTGTTTTCGGCGGCGTCAAAGTCCTTACAATATGCTATCTTGTCTTCTGGCGACCCGCTGGTATCTTCCTACGCACACTGGGCGATGCCATTGCCTCCTTCCTCGAAGACGAGGATGCTACCACTAAAGACATGTGTCTCGTATCATCAAAGCAGATCCGTAAAGGTGGCTTTCAAACGCACTACGAGCCGCAAATATTCACCGGTGCCCGCCCACGCTGGCTTACCAGCGCGAACACGACCGAATTCTTCGTTACCATTGGAGCCTCAGCCGCATACATAATTATTCTCTCCGTCCAATTGTTCATGGCCATCGATGGCGCCGCAGGTTTTGCTTGGTCCATCGGCCTCGGCGTTGCCGATATTCAATCTCTCGCATCGTTCCAGCGAGATAACACCCGCTCCTCGGGCATCGTACCAACACTACTCGTAGCCAATCTTCCCCAACTCGGCTTTTCGTTCTTGTTTGTTGCGTATACGAATACTTGGAGCAAGCTACTCGTTGCACACGAGTTCGATCGCTTGACAAAGGTCAAGAAAGGACTAAGAGTTAGCGAGCGACCGCGCGGTATGCAACGTGCAAGCCACTTCTTCACACTCCCAATGCGATACGCGCTGCCTTTGATTGGTTGTAGCGCCGCACTACATTGGTTGTGCTCACAGAGTCTATTCATGGTACGCATCGACGGTGTGGATATACACAGAAAGGTCGACCCGAACGACCAGCTTGTACGCCTGGGATACAGCGCTCCGGGCATTGTGGCAGTTATTGGAGTCAGTTTCGGAATGATGATCACTACTGTATGCATGGGAGCGTTCCGAAAGTTGCAGACCGGACTCGGTGAGACAAGCATGAGTGTGATCATTAGCGCAGCGTGTCATCCGAGACGATATGAACCTGAGGCGTGGTTTAAAGCAGTCCAATGGGGCGATGTGACTGAGAGCGTGGAGAGCGGCGAGGGTGACGAGGATGGCGTCAGACATTGCGCATTCACCTCGAAAATGGCAGAGCAACCTATCGAAGGTCAAGCATATCGATAGCCTGGATGAAATGACTTGCTAGTTGTTCTAATAAGAGACTAAAACAGCCAATCCGTGATTTACGTTTTGCTGCATTGCTTTTCCTTCTATTCTTGGATGGTTACGGCTCTCCAACTTGGTGAACCTGCTTGGCTATTGCTGACTTGATGAGAATAAATCTCTTGAGCTAACATCCCGCCCCATAACGCTAGATTCACGTCAATAATTGAGCTTTCGACAGCAGATAAAAGTTGTATTTAGCTAAAAAAAAATAAAATAAAAAAATAACATGGCATGAAGTCAAACAGACAAGCGGAAGGTTATGAATCGATCTGGTAGTCATGAAATGTAGAGGGGCTGCAGGCATAGCTCGCTCATCATGAACCTTTACATACGCACATATATGTATATATATATATATATATATGCAGCGCTGAAGAGGAAAGAATATCTAGCTCGTTTTTTGCATGGCCGCATTCAAACCCGAGTATTCTGAAGCGAGCTAGTCGTTCTCCTGATCTCATGATTTTCCTTGAAAATATCCAGCAACCTCATGCTAATGTTGGTTTTGGTTTTGATCAGCCACAGAACCAACAATCAAAGGGTGCATGCCAGAAGTCGAAGATGCAACTGAGCGCTATGTCATTGCTTGATTCAAATAACGCTCTCCTTAATAATTCTTGAGAAGTCACGAGCTGCGAAGTTGGTTATATCACAGCCATCTGGTATTCTCTGGGTATGGTCGCATCTTGCACACGTTTTAGTCGGGTAGCTCCCCGGTGAGCGCTCAATATCATTCATGTAAGTTGTAAAATAATCTTTGCCAGTATCAGCGTCTTTGGCATAGAAAGTTTGCCTTCTTAAACCCCTCGCCTCTGCACATGCTCGCTTCTCCAACACCGGTAGACATAAACTGAGCGTCAAATCTTTGTTGTTTGGCTAAGGATTCCCTTTTACAGAGAAGGTTGGCTGCAGCCGATAACTTGAACAATTGCATGGCCATGAGCACAAAAGACTAGTTATGCTTCCGAGTTTTGGTTCTCTTTTCACATGCCACGATGTGATTGCGGCAGGTAGAGACGTTGAAATACAGCTGTGGACATGAGGCCATGCTATGCTGAGCGGAGAACAGTTGGTGTATTGGACTCCAAAGCCGGGCCCGACTTCAGTTGCCACAAGGTCGAACTTTTTGGAATTCCGTCTTCGAGAAACCCTGCCAGATGCCTTCATGGTTGTGATGATGCATGCAAACTCAAGAATCAAAATTGGTGACGAGACCTGTTAGAGAGCTCAATCCAACGGACGGATCCTCATCCGACCACAAGAGCTTGTTCTCCAACGAAATACGACACTACTAATGACGATAGGAGCATTTATAAGCCAGATTTTCGCCTAATTATATGCTCGGCGCTAATAACCTTTGTGTTTGCAGCGCGACTCTCCTGAAGTCAGCCTCGACCGTACGTTTGGTTGTAAAGTACCTATTGTAACACGGTCTGATACGTGTGGCTGTCTGAAGGATTGGGGACGCGTCAGAATCAGAGGAGCCTTTCTGTAAGCCCGACCGTACCTAATTCCGTCATAGCATAGTCCTGAGACTGATATCAGCGGCGTGGGCGGGGTCACCAGGTGCCGCAATAATTCGTGAGACGTTTTCTGCTGAGGTAATCAACCCCGCCAAACCTAACCTATCTCATCTCAACAGTAAATATTTATAAGGCTATAATAATATAAAATTACGCTTAAATAAAGTATATAATAGCTTATTTAAAAGGCTAAAGACTCCTAAATAAAATCCTATACTTAAGGTACCTAATACTAAAGAGCGCGCCTACTTTTTCTAGTATATAGACTATAGACAACCTAGTAAGAAGATTAAGGATATATACGCTTAATATAGGATAAGTAGAGCTATAAGTAATAGATAGCGTAAAGAGTATAAGAGATAGAGTAATACTTACTATATAAGAAAGAGGGAGAGCCTAGAAAGGGGTATAAAGCTTAAGAGGCCTTAGTAGGTAAATATTTAAAAGTTATAGGTACTCTTAGATAATTCTACTAACCTTATAAAAGATAAGCCCTATTAAATTTAAGCTAAAGTAAATAATATTCTACTCTATTTATAATCTATAGAGTATAACCTAGTAAATAGAGTAGAATCTTAACTCTATATAGCTAGCTATTCTAAGAAGATTTAGTATTTTAATAATAAAAAGAGAGTAAAGTATAGTAAAGATTATAAGAATAAATTACCTCTTAGCTAAAGAGGCTTTTAAGATAGAGTATACTTTATAAATAAGGCTTATCTTAACTCTATAAAAGATTTTTAAAAGCTTAAGATTTTTAGGAGAAAGGAGGTTAAAGAGAGACTTAAGCCTAAGAATATTAAATAAAGGAAGCCTATTAAGAAGTCCTTACTTACTCTATATATATTTACCTCTATTAACTAGTATTTTAAGAGTAAACTAAACTTTTATAATAATAAGAAAGATATACTAAAGATACTTAAATTACTAAGAAAGCTAAAGAGATTAAAGTATTATATAAATAAGTAATAGGCTAAAGACTTTAAGGAGTAAGAGGCTCTTTGCCCTCCTCCTATTAAAGGAGACGTTAGTAGCTATTATATAAATTAGAAATACTACGTAGAGAATCTCCTACCTAAGTATATTAAGGCTATTTATTAGGCACGACTTTAGAAGCTATGTAATTAGTATCTTTAAGAGGATAATAATCTATCTTATAGTACTAAGAGCTTAGATAATATAGCTATTAAGAAGAAAGAGGCTAATTAAATACCCCTAATTATTTACCTAGCTTAGAGTCTTAATCTAAACCTAGTAGAAGGTATATAGCTTATCTTAAAATAGAGAGTTAAGTAAAAATTATATTTACTTCTACTACCCTTAATCTTATAAGATAAGACTAAAGCCTACTTTTAAGTAATCTACTATTAAGAATAAGTATATATATTAATAAAGGAAGTTAGGAGTTTAATCTTTAAGATACTTTAGTAGTGTAAATAAGTAGCTTTAAATAGTAGAAGCCTTATTTACTTAGAAAAATAGTAAAATACTAAGAAAATAATATATATATACCTCTATAGCTCTTTAAACAGCCTTATAATTATATCTATATACTTTATTTACTATTTTAGTGTATAACACTATAGTAGGGTAGAAGCTAAGGCACTGCTTAGCTTAGCAGAAAAACGTCTCACGAATTATTGCGGCACCTGGTGGGGTTGTCTCTAGCACTGTCGATCCCGGACCCTGATGACCATTGAATGTGCTACTAGCAGAACATAACCCTACGCTTGATAGCCTACCCAACAGTGCAGTTGTTCCAAAGGCAGGAAACACCTGTGAAAACCTCAGTGCAACTTTTCTTGGTCGTTGCGACTTCATCAGCGGTAAACAGAAGGCAATATGCTCTATTACTCTGTCTAGCTGCTTGATTCGCGCTGAAGTCTTCAGGCGATTCCAAGAACACACCTTGTCTCAAAGAGCAACAATGGACCCTAAAAAATTAGTGCAATGCTTGAAAGTGCTTGGCTTTCCTTTAGGCAAGCCGCATGAAAGCTTAGTTGGCGCCGACGCATGTAAGGTATTTATAAGCCGGAACTTTTTTCTCGCATCGAGACTAAATCTGGGTCAGGTCCACAACAAATTGTCGAGCTTGGTAAGACTCAACTACTATACACTGAATTTGGCAGCACCATGAGCCTAGTTTGGTTGCCTTTTTACAAGGCAACGTCAGCGGCTTGGTCATTATTCTCAACAACATGACGATTATCTTTGCTATGTCGATCACTCTGCCCCAATCTGGCTGGGATAGCAGACAACTATAGCACTAAACTCCGGAACCCTAAATCTAGACAATTCTTTCAAGTCTCCATATGCGTCACGTTGCAGTAGATTGAAGTCTGCTTAACATTCACGAAGATTAAACCTGACTTAGTTTTAGCCAATATCTTGTCCCCCAGGAATATATAAATGCGTTTGATGGCCAAGATGAAATGTAACATACTCACCAACAACCCATACAATCTGCGCAAGTCAATTAATTAGCTTTTATTCAAAACAATTTGGCGAATCTTTGGTGCTTCACTTCTATACTATTATACGCTTTTCAACATGCGTTTCGCCTCGCGGACCATCTTGACGCTTGCCTTAGTCACATTTGTAGTGGCTGTACCTACTCCTCAGCTTGCAGGTGAAGGCCAGGCCTTTGATAGTATCTTCACAGGTGCTGACAATGGCATTGGTTATGGCATCGAAAATGCGGAGAACAATATCGCGGCCACAATATCTTTGCTTAAGGGAAACAATGCGCAGGACGCCACACTAGCTCCCCCGACGACCCGCCGTCAACTCGACAAAATCAGTAATGGATTTCAGGAAATTGCAAACTCCTTGGGAGCTGGACCATCGTTTACTCCAGTCACTTCACAGCTCGATACACTCGATGGAGATCTGACAAGCGGTGCGGCCGACCTTGGTGCGCACATTGGCTCAACCGAGGAGAGTACGTTGGAGGACCTTGGTAATTCTGTCTCTAAGCTATGACTCGTGTTTCAATTCAGTGAAACCATCCTATGCTTTGCGCCAGTACTTTCGCTGGAGACGGTGTTTCATGGCTCCTTGGTGCTCTTACGTAGTTCTGTACTTTAAGTGTTCTGACAAGAAAACTCTCTACTATTTAAAATAATCCCAAGAACTTCATCGATGTGTGTTGGTAAAGATCTTAAAGAATCATCAACTTATTATCTGTTAGCCAACACGGTTAGCTCCTCACGTGCTCTGTTATATAAGCATCCACAGGGTATATAGTTCCCTTGTGTCTCATTTGATAGGAATAAACCTAGTTCCTCCTGCCTGCTGCCCGCCAACATTATCACAACCTAGAAGTTGGTGGCGAATAAATCCTAGATGCAGGTTAGTGTCAGTGTTTGTACCCCATCTCACTCGGACCAGAAATTGAATCGAGATTAAAAAAAAATTCTGCTTTAGCTGTTTGTCTAAAGATTCCGAACGCAAAGGGGAGCATTGTAAGTGACCACATGCGTAGTATTGAGAACATCGAAGCCTACTAACTTAAAATACACTACCACTAACCGCAGCCTATGAAACACACCAAATAATCTACTAAGATTTGAAAAATGCTTTAATAATTTGGAATTTTGGCGCGAGGGCACTTGCGGAAAGATCATGGATACGTGAGATGGTTTCATGCCCAAGCAATTTCAATTTGGTACGTCAGAGAGGTAGACTGTACTCTTTATGTCCATATAGCCTTAAAATAGATGAATACAGGCAATATAAATTCCAAGTGTTCGATAAATACAACGTCGGATCAACCTTGACTGGATGCCAACAGCATGGTGATTATGGATCACTTCCTTCAAACGTGTAATTTCCCAACCAATGAAGTTTGTCTGCTTACCTATTTTCTTCTGCTCTTTTTCATTTCGAATTCGAAAAAATCAGGAATGTGAGGCTAGAATCGCGAATGCGTGCAGAAGCTAGAACACTTTTTATGTTGTGACCGAGGTCTTTTAGTGGAGTCTTTAACAAGGCAAAGCACACGTATGCTGCTTGAAATACAGCTGGCAAGGGACCATTGAACGAAAATTGAGAGAGTCAGCAAGCATAAGTGTGAACAACTAACGGAAAGAGTGAATGCAGAGTGCCATGGTTCAAACTGCATCAAGACTTGTTTGGACGTGAGAGAAACCGGCCCAGTCAAGCTTGGCCGAGCCATCACTGTGCAAGCTTCAGTTTTCTGTAGCCTATGCTGCATTCTGCCATGATGTAAAGTGAAAATGGAACAACGCACCCTGCGCTCCCTAGATCCCTTATGCGATGCCATAATCCGTGCCATCTTCTCACTGCCCTCCGATATGTGTATCCTTGCTGCGGCCTATTACCATGCTAACAACTGATTGTATCCCATCAATGATGACCGGGTTGCATTTATTTAGCCAACTGAATTCCGTGCACAGAGATGCTTGCTCTGACCAAGGCGCCAGAGCCAACATCAAAATTGTCTTCCTTGACCATACTGGGAGCATCAAGTACATCCTGGAAAGACACATCAATACTTCCAGATGTGTCGGTCTTGTTCATCAGCGAGATTGTGAAGCTTCCCATCTCGGCAGGATTGGAGACCATGTCTGGAGTCAAAGGAATTCGGAATGCCTGATCGAAAGATGGGTTGAAGATGTCCACTCCTGGGCTATAAGTTTTGACTGCGGTCTGGAAACTTTTATCGCCCCATGTCACCTTGATACTGGGGTTCAGCTGATCCCGCTGGCCTGAGAGACCGAGAGCGCTGGCTACTAGAATGGTAACAAGCCCGCAGATCTGATTCTTTCCCTGATCTTCACTCTTCTCTGCGGTTAAAAAGTATGCATCCGCGACGAAGTGGTAAAATTTTGCATGGAGTGTCAGCTTGGCTTCGGTGGGGTCGCCTTTGTGGGTGAGACTCAGCTCCTGTGAACCGCCATTCATCAGGACTTCCTTGATCGTGGTATAGCCGAGGCCAATATCGTCATCGCCAGCCAGGTCATCGTCCTGGATGTCCAGAGCAATGGCTTGCTCGTAATCTGTCACCAAAAAGTCATGAGTTTCGTTCCATTCCGGATTGTGGTCGTTTTTCTGGACCGACGTGCGCCATTCCTCTTCAGCACCAATGTTAACCTTCACATAACAGTCAGGCACATCTTTGACAAGTTTTGCCAGTAGCCTGGAAGCACCACTCTTTTTTGGAGCGGTTATTCCTGTTGCTTTCTCGACTGTTAGACGTAGAACGCCATGGTGATGTTGGTAGGTTTTGAAATAATCGTTGTTGGCATCTAGTTTGACAAGGAACCGATTAGGAAGGACAGCCATGCCCGATATGATGCTGAGAATGGTGTTTCGCACTGTCTTCTCAATCAAGAAGCAGTCAGCAATATTAGCAGCATCGGTGAAGTCTAACTTCAGGCTTGGTGGGTTGATGAAGGCAACTTGGGCCGCCCCAATCTTTGTTTCTCGTTAGTGATTAATGCTTCGCGGCATAATAATTAGACGAAAAAGGGCTCATACCAGAGGAATGATATTTGTCAAGGGACAGAGTAAGATAGTGAGTCTACCTTTCAGCTGGACTTTTTCGATGCCCTATAAATTGGTTGTGCTTTGATCAGACGCCACTCCAATCCAGGATATTATCGAGGGGAATAGATTTACAATCTTAGGAATGTGATTCCCTTCCAGCTCGATGTCACATACGCCTTCCCAATCCAAATTCATATCGAGCTTGATGCCCTCACCAGGCGACTTGTGAACGTCCACATGTGAGAAGCGCATGGGGACATGTCCCAGGTCAAGCTTGATGAAATGCAGACTAGATAGAGGACCTGGAAGTGTTGAGGCTAGGATCGGCTCGACGACATCTTTTGCGATTTTGGCGCCAGCCACGCATATATTAGGCCACAATTGCTCAACGATGTCATTGAGGAACCCTGTTGTGTTGGTTTAGCTAAGGCCAAATCTTAAAATGTGAAACCCTACCTGCTGGTTCGGTGCCTCCAGAGGCAGTCAGGGTATCGATGAGTGATGACATGTTGGATGGGCTATTGGCCTACCTGAGCGTAAAGTTTGGGGAGATCAAGCTTGAGAAGGTGGGTGAAGGCAGTACCCAGTTTTCATGCTCACAAGCTCCGCTTACCCCTGCTGGGCTTGGCTGCATAAGCGGGTTGACGTCACCTGTTGTACTGCGGAGACAATCCACCAGGGACAGCCAGAATTACACGTTATCGCTTGCTAACGTATCGATTCATGTATTAATAGTGCTACTACCGCTCTGCACATAATGATTGGCTTTCTCGTTAGACATAGCGGAAGGTAGTGGCGAAAGGAAACCACGCTGAACACCTTGTTTTCAAAAACACAACAGCGCCTAGATTCTTTGCTAGCTATATTGCGAGTATCACATACGATCTAGACTCCGAGATAACTTGCCTAGCTATTTTCTTTCACAATGAATATATGGCTTTCCTGCTGATTTAGTACACCTGAACTTATTTTGAGTAATGTAGCGGTACGAAGGTGCGTAAAGAAGTAGTTGATAACCTCGACATTTTCTTTGATGTGTACCAGTAGTTAAGACCCAGATTAGAATGCAGGCCAGGAACTGGGGAATCCTTTACACTGGAGGTTGAGCAGGAAATCAAGCAAGCCAAAAGCAAGCTATGGAGCGATATCTGGAGTAGAATATCTAGCAAGGTCTCGAGCACAGTTTTAAAGAATAGATGGCGTACAAAGGCGAACGAGAGGTACAGCCGAGCGACGGATGGTCTGAAACGCAATAGATTCTCATGTAAACTTTGGGCCCACATGTGGCAATCTACTAACTGTTTCAGGCCTAAGTTTCTGCTAGCGTTTCCCGAATGTGATTGATTGATTCGCTCGCTCCGCGCTCCGCGCTCCGCAATTTTTAGTTGCCTAGCGCATTGTCTCCGCACTGGGCTCAGTTCAATTGCTCACTAAACCTGTTGCTAGACAATGTATACCACGGAGGCTCATCCTTACCTTACCTGGTAGAATTGCTAGCGATTATTTTATTACAACTCATATGAGTTAGATAGGTAAAGAAAGCTAATCTTTATATACATCATGCCATGGCCCCATCCATCGGAGCGGCTGGAACGATAGCACATTTTCGGGCATCAAAAACGGAACTAATGCAGCTCTTCGGTGCTTTCCCATGAACACGTGTGTCGGCTTTCCTAGATCGGATCTTGGCGAGAAAATCCACGTTGTAGGGCGGTCAGTACCTGACTGATCGTCGGGGAACCTGCGCGACAGTTTGTGCGTATACGTTTTTAGCATGTTAAGTAATATTTCCGTGAGCTCAAAGGTGGCTGCCAAAATGCAGCAATATTTCTAGAGACCTGATTGTGATTTAGACTGCAGAGAACAATACCCGTCTGTTTGATAATGCATCTTGACTGTACAGTTTAAGGAAATTGAACACTAGTCGAGAAGAAAACGCTACGAGCAGCAGAGTGTACCGTGGTTTACCCCGTTGTGCACAGGACGGCGTTATGCACGCATTTCCTCACCAAAATTCTACAAAACTACCTACTTTTAAAGCTTAATATCTTTTTAACAGGCACTTTAAATTTAAAACTTCTAATATATTTTTTATAGATATTATATAGGAGATTAATATTATATCTTTAGAATTTTAAATTTACTAAGATATACTTTTTTCTAAATTTTTCTCTAAAAATAGTAATTAGCTATAAAATTTTCTAATAAGCTAAAAGTTTTAAAACTTAATAGTATTTTCTAATTTTAAATAAAAAATTAAAAAAAGCTAGTAATTCTTTAGTTATAGCTAAATATGTATTTTTACACTTTCTTAAAATACACTTTCTAGAATAACTTAAGAACTAGATAATTTTTAAGAAATCTAATTTAAGATTTTATTATTATATAAAAGTCTAAAACTTTTAGCTTATTAGAAATCTTTATAGCTAATTACTATTTTAAGAGAAAAATTTAGAAAAAAGTATATCTAAGTAAATTTAAAAATCTAAAGATATAATATGAATTTCCTATATAATATATATAAAAAATATATTAGAAGTCTTTTATTTAAAGTGCCTGTTAAAAAGATATTAAGCTTTAAAAGTAGGTAGTTTTGTGGAATTTTAGTGAGGAAATGCGTGCATAACGCCGTCCTGTGCATAACGGGGTAAACCACGGTATGGGAGGCTGTGACCAGGGCTTCATGGAGCCAAATGAGACCCTCGCAAGAACACTAAATTTCGAGAGTATCACTTCAGGAATATGGAGAACGCGCGTAATTAGCTAAATCTTACCTATAACTCCGTAACTGGTCAGAAAAATGTTAGGCTAATTTCATTTGTCCCTGAATCAATGGGGTTGGAGTTGATTTGCACTATACCCCATTGTAGTATTGGCGCGGATGTGGAGATACTGTGTGAAATTAGAGCCGTTGAAAGGAGGAGCTACAGCGCTCGTAGGTATGATAGTTTATAAGATCAACGTCTTCGGATTTAACTCTGGCAACGTGTCATACGCTGCTCTCACCAGACGCTTTATTAAGTCACCGAACGTGATATCGTCGCCGCTCTACATGCGCTTCAGATGGTAGTTTGGTTTCCTTAGGCATGAGAGTGGAAAACAATAGATCTTATTGACGAGGCCTCTGTTCAAGAAACGACTGATGACCAAGCTTGACCTGTGAAAGTTTTTATTGGTAGGAGGTCTATCGTCAGTAAGATGTAGTAAAGGCCCGACGTGAAAGATTCAAGGAGGCAGTTGTGAGGGAAACTGACCCAATTACTTAGACTCACCTATGAATCTATGATGAGGTCTTCTCGCACACCTGTAGACAATTATACCCTTTAGTCATCACAATGATTGTATTGTATTTGGCTGGCTACGCGATCCCTACTGGACACTTCCTGCGCTCCTTCAAACGAAATATGACCGCCATAGTCGGCATAATCATATTGAGTTCGTGTTCACTAATGGATGATCGCTTTGCTTATTGTGCAGTAGCGCATAGCATGTTGGTGTTGTGGTCGCTCGCGAATTTCCCCGAAAGCCCGAACATAGTAGTAAGATCATGCCTGGGAATCGTTCAACCGAGAAATGTAAAGATAAAGGATTTCACGCCAAATAAAATTTAGCCTGGGGATCGGGGTTGTAATGCTCCGCACAATCTGCCGTGAGCGAGGTTTTAGGAGCCCTGACCGCTGGTATACAATAATCACGTGAATGTTTCGGAAATGTCTGCGCACGTTGCATCATAAACGTCAAATGGTTGGTTTTTGGCCTATTGATGACTGAATATGCGCCCCAGCGACTGGCCGAGACACTAAAAGAACACAAAATGTTTTTTGTAGCATCTGTGATTGCGGAGTACCGTTCACAAAGTTCGAAGGATTGAAGTACGACTGAAGGATTTAGGCGTCCTACAGCCATTGTTCCGCTGCCCGAACATGCTAGAATGGTCCTTCGAGAGAGCTTGAGACGTAATAACTGAGTATAAACACTCGTATGTCTTGCCAAAGCCAGCATCATTCACAACCTGACCCACCGCAGTCCATTTATTTGTACGTCCGTCTCACCACACTCGAGAAACAATCTACTATAAAGATGCAGTTCAAACACACCGTCCTCTTTACTATTCTTGCTGGCTTTGCCTTTGCTGCTCCGTCGGCCGATCTCGATAAGCGCCAATTCGATTGTGGGGCCTGCAGAAACGGGCGCCAGTGCTGCGTTAATGGAGTACAAGAGATTTGCTACAACTGCTAAAGTTTTCCTAATGATTTATCGGGGGCATAGACTTGTATGTCCTAGTGGTAGTGTTAGAATGTGAAAGCACGCTTCGACTGACATTTTTCAATTAGGAAGTCCCATCGTGTAACACAAAATGCAAAATGGGAAAAGGCCACCGATATAGACATGTTTCTGAGTAGAGTGCAGTATTTTGAGGCATTGAAGAAGTAGACACTCGTGGATATGAATATATTTCTGATGTCCAGCATTTTCCGGCTTATAAGCATTGTGCAATTTGCCATAAAAAACTAAATGCACTCCAGGGCTGTGACATACTTGCATGGAGGTATATGAATATGTTGATTAACATACCCATGCTGACCGCAAGATTTTGGAATAATGATCTTCGATTTGAGTATGATCGACCTCGAGAGATGCTTAGCGACGACGCGCCACAGGTCTGGATGGAGGTGCAGATGGTGTCTGAGGCGAAGGAACATCACTAGCCAAGTTCTCAAGATTTATTCAGAATGAAAGCTGTGGTACATATTCTCAATCCTATTCCTCAAAGGCTTCAATGAGAGACGTCTTGCTAATAATGTGACTTCTGAAATAATCATATTTACTCCAGGCTTTCGATCAGTCTCTGAATGGCTTGGTCTTCCGTAACAAGCTGTCCAGCAATCTGAAGCAGAATGGTCCTCGCTGAACCTTTCAAGAACCAACAACCGCAACAATCGGCCCGCTTGACCAAGAATGCCACCCAATGAGCCAAAACCACAAGCGCGGCGGGGCTGCCACTTGACACCATTTGGTGAAAATGATTTGGCACATTGGCTAAACACGTTGCCATGTCTCGAAATGCTTTGCTTGCCTCATTTGAAGCAAAGCTAGTTGCGCAACAGTCCACCAACGTCGCAATAGCTGACAGCATCACCAAGACGTCACGGATGTTGTCAGGTTTTCCCAATGCCTCTGTCATACGCGAAGGGAGTCTATTCATACGACTGAGTACTACCGACAGCTTGTTTTTATTAATCGTCGTCTTGATAATCTTCGCTGCGACTGCGAAAACTGCGTGTGATGTATCGCCTGGTCGGCGCTGGCATGAGACAAATTATCAGCAACATGGAAACCTCAAATAGTGGTCATGATGGATAGTACCTTTACTTTTTTATATTAAAATTACGCTCTATTATAACTAGAGGACTTCTTCTAGTATACTTGCGTTTATCTAACTATATTAAGCCTTATACTATTTATGTAACCTTTTTACTATAGCTATAAGTTTGTAGTATTATTACCTTCTATTTCTTACCTAGTTTTTAAAAAACCTACTCTTAGTTTTGCCCTAAGCCCTTCTAAACTAGGCACTTATCTAAGAAACTTAACTGTGCGCTAATACTATAGGAATTAAGAGTACTCCTTACAGAACTTAAGGCGCCTTAATGCACGCGAGTAATTAAGCTTAGGACGTTTTTTATAAGGTTAATTAGTGAGGCCTTGTCTTTTAAGGAATTGTGCTAATATGTTATTACTAGGTAGCTTTAAAGAGGTTACTATCTAGATTTATAACTACTACTACTTTAGCTAGCTCTTTATACTTAATTTTTAGCTGCGCGCGTGCTTTGTAATAGATAATCTTCTTTTAATAAAGGGATAGTATAGGCGGTTAACTGCTGCGAGGTTTATCTACAGTTGTACCTGTTTGTTAATATTTTTTCCTTAGGTCGCGTATAGCGCTTTTGCTTTAGTAATACGCGTTAGTAACTTAAGTAACTATAGAACTACTATACAGCATCCTAATAATTTAATCCTGCTGCTAGATAGTTAAATTAGGACCTCTACGCACATTTTAGTCTATTTCTTGTAAAATTTAGCGTTGTAGTGGCATAGTTATGATACATGAAAGTTGAGAAGGAGATGTTGTGAGGGAACGCGTCGCGCTTGTGCAACGGAAACTTTTGCGGGGTCACTGTAGGTCTCCACTCGGAAGTCATTGTTCATTGTATCTTTCCATCCGACGAAAAATCGCGAAGACCAATCAACCGATCGATAGTAGTGGACACGTTTCATGATTAAGTCGCTGCGAACGCGGCCAAACGGCACGCGGCTGTAGCTAGTAAACCACACATGTGCTATCGCTGCGTAAGGCTCGAGGAATGATGTTCGACTGCCAATACTGCGGAGCTGGGTGAGTAAACCCGGCATTAGGAAGCGTAAGACTCGTCGAATGAAATGATGGAAATATGCCAATGTCTCTAAATTGAAGTCGATTGGAGAAGATTTGGAGGTTTTCTCAGGTGGTGGTGGTGCCGGAATATGTAATGATGGTAGCGAAGTTGTTGGTTCCTCATCATGCATCTGCTCATCAAGCTCTTCGTCGCTATATCCTTTGTGTTCAAGTCCATCCTCATCGGCACCAGTGGGGGCCTATGGTGGCGATTCAGTCAAGGCCGCCCCAGCGGAGAGGGCGACCTCGAAATTGGAAAAATGTCTTAAGATGGGCGGGCCTTGTGAAAGAAGAGAAATAGGAATATTCGTTGAGTTTATGGACCTCAATTTGGTGGCTTCTGGTCCTCTCAGAACTGGCATATAAAGTCTCACAACCAACCATTGTACAACAAAAGCCAGAGATGATTGGTAGGGGGCACTCTGGAGAAGGTAGGGGGATGTGATGAGGCTCAAACAAGTTGAGTTGAGCGATGGAAGCCAGTAAGAGTTGTCGTTCATTCCGATAGATCTTGTGTCGGAGCAAGTGGCTCTTCAGCGCGCTCTTCTGGATGGCATACTGGCACTCTCGACAGATTCGAACATGGTGCCTCTCATCATACTCGAGCAAATCGCGCAGACCGAGCGTTATCGGTGGTATAGTTCTTCAACGCGATGATCATCAAGTTATGTAATTTTTGGATTTTCATTGTTCGCCGTTTACTTGGGTGGACCAACTACCTAATATGTCAGACAATTTGGGGGGGGGGGGGGGGGGTGCACTATCAGGCGGGCGCTAAACTCGTTTGGTCGGGGAATGGCATACCGAGGCTCACCTCGTAACGCCCGGTCCCTCGTAACGCCCGCTCCGAACATCAAACCCATCAACAAACTTAAGGCTATTGAGCCTCATACTATAGCTATTATCGCGATTTTTTCTGGTAGATCGATTCATATGGCTAGTAGCTATCTAGAGCTACTGGTACTTGATAGGAACTTTGATTTCGCGGCCGCCACGTGACAAAACAGGCGGTAGGCCTGATTCTGCACCTGCGGCCTTCTCACCACTGCGAGGCCTCACAACCTGCCTTTTTCTAGTAACAGCCTTTGCAGCAGTTTTAAGGCTGCTCTTTTTCCTTTTTTGGGACAATTTGAGAGCTTGTTTGAGTCGTTTTGCAGCCTTGCGAGCAGCCCGCCTGGCGGCCTGATTAGCAGCTCGATCTGCCTTTTCCCTCTGCCTCAGTAACCTAGCCTCAGCCCTAGCTACTTGCCTTACTTGAACTATCTTAGCCTTGGCCTGCTTTTGCTCCTTACGATGCTTAGCTGCTTTAAGCTTTTAACGTTGCTGCTCCTCCTCCTTGCGAGCTCTAGCCTCCTGTCAGTTACGTGCCTCCTTTACTTTCTTAGGTGACCAGAATACTGCACTACTATAATAGTCCTTATCTAGCTGTAATAGGAGGACCTTGCTCTGCTTCCTGCGCTTCCTCTTATAGATAAGAGCGCCTCTTATAGCTGTTACTTTATGCTTAAGGATAGCCTTTTTAGTGCAGATATAGTAAAAGATCCTGCTAAGCTTTCTAGCCCCTTTATCCTCGCGATGCGTAACAACGTAGCGTACTAGCGCCTCTAGCTCTCTCTAATTCTCAGCACTCAGCTCTAAGGACTCACTATCGCTTATATTCCCTTGCATAACTAGCCTAGTGTTAAACTTTTTAAGGATAACCTTAGGATTAAAGGGCGATAGGCTAGTTACCTTAAAGGCCTTAAAGATAGTCTCCTTTTTAAATAAAGCTGCCTAGGCTGCTTTAAAGAAAGGATAGAAGTCTCTTTTACTAATAGAGACTAGCCCCTAGCTTCTCTCTATGAACTGTGAGATCTCCTCTAAGTACGCGAGTAAGAGAGGCTTAAACATACTTACGTTAAGTAGCTATAAGCTATAGGTTAAGTAAGGAGGATAGATAGCTAAGAGGATCTTATTTTAGTCGCAATAGTTAATAAAATCTATAGAAATATAAGATCTATAGCTATTAAGGATAAGTAATTAATAAGAGGATTAAGCTTTTGCCTTAGTGTTATAATTAAACACCTGTTTTAGCTATGCTAGGCCTATATTATTATTTGTCTATCCTAAGGGAGATAAGGTAAAGCAAGCTTGATTATCCTTAGGATTAAACTCTTACAGCTAGCTGTCCTAGATTAAGCATAAGGCTAACTAAAATATTAGGGTAGGCTCTAGAGATAATCTATCCGCGCAGATATAGGCTATTAAGGTAATCTACTCTCTGTTACTACCCTAGATAAAGGATCTATAGTTCCCCCGCTCATATAAGGTCCTACTAAATATCCTCTTTAACCTGCCTATTACTCCTAATAGGAACCCCTTTTTATCTATATTATATATATACTAAGCTTCTATCTTATATTACTTAATCTTATTATCTAAAAGCCTAAAATAGAGGCTATACTTATTAACAGAATTAGCTATGTAGCGGCTGTTATCTATACTAACTGCATATTAAGAGATAAGATAGATACTGTGCTGCTTAATAAAGCGATTAACCTAGTTCTTTCTAATCTCTTTTTTAGCTATTTAAGACGCAAAGTTTTAAATCATAGCCCTACTAGGTGGTAGGCCTCGCTTAGTGAGCTGGATGATGTACTGGATAAGCTCCTTTTCTTGGTGTGGATGGAGATTTTGTTGATTTTGAGCTTTAACTTCTCGCGAGGTTAAAATAAGCTAGTGCCGCCTTGCGATCGTTCTAGGGTCAACGCCATAGGTATTCACCAATTTTGTGTAATTAATATCTTCTCCAGACTCCAAGGAGTTGATAGTTGTAAGCGCATCTATAACTGGGTCCATATTGGTTGAGATACGTGGTGTTAAAAAAACCGTGCAATTGTTGAGGAGCGGGCGTTACGAGGGGCCGGGCGTTACGAGGTGAGCCTCGGTACCGTGGCTCACCTCGTAACGCCCGCATTTCCTTCCTAAAATCTACTAAAATCCTATCTTTATTTCTATTTTTTTTAAGCCTTATTCAGAAAGTGGAGCTTACACTACTATAATGA
The DNA here is from genome assembly GCA_003313425.1 of Pseudopyrenochaeta lycopersici. Taxonomy (NCBI): domain Eukaryota; kingdom Fungi; phylum Ascomycota; class Dothideomycetes; order Pleosporales; family Pseudopyrenochaetaceae; genus Pseudopyrenochaeta; species Pseudopyrenochaeta lycopersici. The sequence goes on from NHZP01000020.1 coordinate 780,384, forward strand.
CATAGTGCATCTGCCTCAACATCAATCAGGTATGTGTCTTGTTGGCTGGCAAACTGCCTGACTGCACCTGGAAGGCAATTCTTCCGCTCACACGCGCATCCTTCTTGTCTTTCAATTCCACCGCGGGAAATATCTCCACTATCCTAGAATCTTGTCCTAGACCAATGTCTATGGGTTCCGCACTGATTTACAATCATACAGTTGCTTTGGGCTAGTGCGGCCATGATAAACGAGCCTGCATCTATACAATACTGCATCCTATTTTTCACACCATCCAGCCAACAAAACCTGCTTACTGTAGTTAAACATTATCATTACTTCACATTATCGTTCCATAACGATCGAAACAATGACCGCCCCTAAGAACCAAGCTGCATAACTCACCAAAGCCGGCCCTGGCGAGATTGTGGTGAAGAATGCTGCTGTTGCTATCAACCCGCTTGATTGGCACATGCTCGATCATGGTGTTTTCGTTCAGCAGTGGCCTGCGATCATTGGCTGTGATGTTGCTGATGATGTCTATGAAGCGGGCGCGAATGTCAAGCGTTTCAAGAAAGGAGACCACGTTATCGGGTAGGCCAACATGATTTACAATTTTCAAAAGCTCCAGTATTGAAATTGACATTGTTGCCATTATAGTCATACTGTGAACTTAATCAGTGGGCGTCCACAGGATGGTGCATACCAGCTATACACGATGCTATCTGATAACAAAACGGCTATCCTTCCCAACGCTATCTCTTTCACTGATAGTGTTTTGGTGCCTTTTGCTTTGGAGGCGGCGTTCTGCGATCTCTCTCTCTCTCTCTCTCTCAAGAGTCCTGCTGTGACTATGCCCGGTGTCCATGGCTTCCAACAGTACGTAGTACAGTAGCCTACGGTACAGTCCTACAGCTTACATAAGTAGTACGTAGCGTAGCTTAGGCTAGATTATAGCGTAGCTATAATTAAATTAATTTTAAAGCTATAGTTATAGCTTATAGCTAGTTTTTTAGTATTAAGCTTTAAAGCTAAGCCTTAGTATAGTAATTTAAAAGCTAAGATTTAGCTAAGGCGCTTATAAGTTTATAGCTTTTATAGAAAAGGCTCTAATAGGTAGTAATTTTAGAGATTTAAGAAATAACTTTAACTTATTTAGTACTATAGAAAATAAGAAGCTAGTAAGATAGCTAGAAATATAAATACTTAGATATTTCTACTTAAAATTTATATTTTTACTATTAATATTTATTACTATAAACTATTTTATTTCTTAATTTTAGTATACGCCCTCTTTAGCTCTAAGCTTAGCCTTATAAAGCTTACTTAGTAGTATTACTCTTACTAGTTATATATTACTATTTTAAACTACCTTTATATCTTTATTTAATATTACTATATCTTATACTTATCTTAATAGTAATTATAGCGTCCTTAGTAAGTATTTTAAATTAATTTTAAATATATATATTATAATAAAGAGCGCTTAGTCTTATCTTAAGTAGGCTATTAGTTAAAGTATAAGAGTAAGCTAAGAGGTAAGTGTTACGAACAGAAGTGGGAAGGGCGGCGGTTATGAGGATGTGAGGGGAGGCACGGACAACCAACGAAGAGACCGAGCCTCTAAACTAACCAATGACGCCAGGGTCACGTAATCCTAGAAAACCTACGCTAAGACAGACTATGTCCTATAGGATAGAGACAAACCTGGAAAACCTAGAGGGGGCCTTACAGGAATCTTATAAGAGAATTACATATATAGACTCGCATAATATAGCCCCTATAGCATATTATAATTAACTTAAGATAATCTATAAGTATACTACTATTTAATACTTCTATATTTAACTAACTTACTACTATATATTTATAGAATACTCTAAAGAGCTTACTAGTTAACACTAGTTACTTTATATTATAACTACTTAATTAAATCTTTAATATTTTAATTACCTTTAAGATAAGTAGTACTAGTAAATACGTAGCTACCCCTAACTCTTTAACTATAACTACTAAAGGTTATCTAATTAGTAAACCTACTACGTTTAGTAGTAACTAATAACACCTTAAAAAATAGTTACTCTAACTTAACTTATACTTCTACTTTTATAAAAATATTAATAAAAGTAATAAGGCGCCTATTATAATTACTTACTTTATAAGTAAAGTACTAGACTAAGTTATACTATAATTAGAATAATATATAAACTAAGGAATTATTAATAAAGATAATATAGAAATATTTAAGGATTAGAATAGGTTTACAAAACATATCTAATAAATTTTTAGTATATAGATAGAGAAAGTTATAGTAGAATAATATATATAGGAACTAAAATAATATACCTCTATTACTAACTATACTAATAAGTTTAAATAATACTCTATAATTATTAGATAGGATAATAAAGCCCTTAAGTAAATATTCTAATAAGGCCTAAAACTATAGGTTAGGGAGGAACTTATAAGAATAAGATATATTATTAAGGACCTTAATAACTTAATTAATAACTATATAAGAATTAATAATAACTTATATAAATTAAACTAAGAACTATAGAGCTATAGGAAAGGAAAAATAATATATATAGGTAAATAAAAAGGCTATATTTACTACTCTAAAAATACTTATACTACTAGCTACTATACTTCTAATAAACTAGAACTAATATATTTAGATAACGTTAATAAAAAGTAAAGGAATAGGAAGGTAGGATACTAGAAGATAGATATAGAGAAGTTAAAGAGTAATTACTATAATTATAGGAAGAAAGGATACTTTATAAAGAATTATAAGTAAAAGAATAAAGTTACTTAGCTTAAAGTTAATATAATTAATATCTTAGTGTAAAGATCTTAAAGGCTATTAGTAAGGATAATTAATAAGACTATAAGGTTAGTTCTCCGGGATAGAGTAAGGGACTATATAAAAGGGGTTTTAATACTAAGACAGTAAGAGGGTGCTTCTATAAAGAGTACTAAGGTTTTAAGAATAATTAGTATTGCTATTACTATACTGTAAGGTATAATATTAAGTTAAACATAATAAGCTATAAGGGTTTATTGCTGTAATCTATATACATAGAAGTTATGCACGTTACTTAGTGTACTTAAGGCGCTTAGTACTACTAATTATACTAATTAACTAAGTACGTTACGTAATCTTAACTATTAGTCTAATGTCTGCAGGGTCTAACTAGAGTCGCTAGGCATAGGATCTTAGCAGGATCGTAACACTATCCTCCTCCTATCCTAGCGCTGTCCTTAGTGCTTATTATATAACGCAGGCGCTTCCTACTTTTACTGCCTTATGTCTTGCTATGCCTAAATATCTACAGGTGTCTAGCACTATTTATTATTAACGCCTTTATAATTTTATTAACTCTTTTAAGAAAGCTATAGTTTAGAAGTATATAATATATATAAAATATAATTAGGTATATAGAGTCTACGTTTATTTAGGAAAATACAGTAAGTGCCTTTATTAAAGATAACGTTATAATATATAAGTTATAGAGTCTAAATTTAAATAATTAGTAGATTAAAAGATAAAGCTTTAAGAATAAATAAAAGAATCTAGAGACGCGTAAGAGGTTATAATAAAGGCGCATAAAAAAGCTCTAGAAGAGCTGCGCGTTACTTAGGCTTATAAGGAGCAGTTATAATAATAAATAAATTTAATTAATTAGCGCGTAGAGGAAGTAATAGCTATAGAAGAGTAGGATATTAAGGAGTAAGAAGCGGCAGAGGCCTTATTGCCTAAGAACGCTTCTAACGCCTTTAGTTTTAGTTTATTACCTAGCACCTAAGGTGTATTTAAGGGCTTCCCTCTTAAATACTAGGAGGCCTTAGTTAGTAATAGGCTATTAGTAGTAAACTTAATAGTTTCCTCTAGCTCCTAATATTTCTTAAGGTTTATTTATTTTTTCTTCTTCTTTTCCTCTCTTTCCTAATATTCTCTAACTTTTTCTTAGTAGTTCCTTAAGTATTCCTCTAGTTCCTATATACTCTCTACGCTTAAGTATCCCTTCTATTTAACTAGGTAACTAAAGCTTAATTCTAGGTTATTAACTCTTCTATTTTATTAGTATCCCTAGATTTTCTTAACTTTAAACTTATTTTCTTCCTCTAGTTTATATTAGAATATTCTCTATAATAGCGTTACAAGGTTAGCTAGTTCTAACTTAGAGATATAGAAGTATAAGTAGATCTTTATATCTAGTAGTAGCTTAAGTATATAATTTATAAGTCTGTTTCGTTCTTTAACTAAAAATAGTCTAACTTTAACGTAATTAAGTCTCTTACTTAGTTACTTATTACGTAGGTTTTTTATAAGTAAGTATGCTTTATCCTCCTTCTTTAGCTAAGGTGTTATTTTTCTTTTCTTATTTTAGTAGGAAATACTATTACGTTATACTTTCTTAAGGTTCTCTTAGAGTTATTTATGCATTTTCTTTATTTCTTTAGCTATTTTTATAGCTGCTTTAGCTTTTCTACTAAGGTATGTCTTTATAAAGAGATTAGGGTGTCTCCTGTAGTTAGCAAAGAATAGTATCTTTCTAGTTAATTCTAATAATTTATTATTATAGGCTAGTTATACTATTAGTAATAGTAAGACCTAATTATTTTATTATTAATTACTATAAATTCTTAGGTAGGTCTTTATTATTCTGTTTATTCTTTCTATCTATCCGTCCGTTTGTGGGTAATAGGCTGTTAACAACGTTCTTTTTATTCTTATCGCAGCTATTAATGTAGACTAGAAGTGTTAGGATCTCAGATCCTGGACAGGGAGGAAGAACCTCAGAAGCTGGCAGCCAGTCAAGAAGCGCCAGTGTCCTACTCTGTCGCATGTCACGTGACCGCTCGCTCTGCCAAGGACGAGCGCTCGCAGCGCTCGCGGCGAGCGCGATAAGCGCGTTGTGTATATAGATCACCACAATAAACCCTTATAGCTTATTATGTTTAATTTAATATTATACTCTATAGTATAGTAATAGTAATACTAATTATTCTTAACCCTTAGTACTCTTTACAGAAGCACTATCTTACTATCTTAGTATTAAACCCCCCTTCTATCTAGTCCCTTACTCTATCCTAGAGAACTAACCTTACAATCTTATTAGTTATTCTTACTAATAGCTTTTAAGATTCTTTACACTTTAAATACTCTTAAGATAAGTAATACTTATATAGAAAACCCGGCCTACTATACTACTAGACTAGGCAACGCTGTTGCTAAACTAGACCTCTTCTATAGAGATTAGTTTAAGCTTAAAGAATAGCTACTCTAGTTTAACCTATTCTTTAAGTTTAATGCGACTACTATAGATAATAATAACTAAGCAGTACTTATAACAAGCTATATAAGGGGCGAAGCTGCTAAGTAGGTAAAGCCTTACTTAGTTAAGTACCTAGCTAAAGGAACTAAACCTAAGGAGCTAATTAAGATATTTAAAGACATAGGAGAATTTAAGACACGCATGTAATAAGCGTTTAGACTACTAAATGAAACTACTATCGCAGAACGTAAAATCTAGAATATACAATAAACTTAGTCTATAGCTAATTACGCTAACAAGTTTTTAGGGTATACTAGACAAACTAACTAGAACAACGATACCCTAAAAACTATATATAAATAAGGCTTAAAAGTAGACGTCTAGACTAAACTAATACGCTCTAGCATAGGTATTAACACGCTAGATAACCTAATTAATAAAACTATCTAACTAGATATAGAACTCTATAAGCTCTATATGCGACTTAAAGGATAACTACTAGGATAAATAAAAGAAGATAAGAAACTTTAAGGGGGTTATCGTAACAAGCCTAATAACAGTTACCTATAGTACTAGTATTAACTATAAGGAGTACCTAGACAGTATATATCTAGGGGCCCTAAGGTAATACATCTAGGTAACCTTAATAAAGAAAAGTTAGGTAAGGGCAGGAAGAAAAAAGAAATAACTTACTTTAACTATAATAAGAAAGGCTATATAGCTAAGGATTATAGATAAAAGAATAAGGTAACCCCCTAGATTAATATATTAGCTGTAAAAGAAGAAAATAGTAATAATAAAATATAGGAAGTCGTCGCTACCTAAGAGGAAAGGGCTTAAGATACAGAGATATTACTACTACCTTACTAGGAACCTACTAAGAGAAGGATCCCTAGAACCTAGTATAGCAAAGATAAGGAAGAGAGTAACAGCTCCCTATTCTAAGTCTATAAAGATATAGAAGAGAATCTTAGTAATACTATAGTACTCCTAATAAAGAAATAAAAAAGAGAGAACTTCTAAAACTAATATTAACTAGGAACCTTAAGGCTATTAATACCTATAGAGGTAGAAAAAGATATTATAGAACTTAACTACTAATTACGCGCATAATATATATATAAAGTATAATATATTAATGCGCTTACCTTAGAAGAATAGGAAGCAGCTATAGTATAAGGAATAAGTATAATTATTCTAGCTAAATAAGTAATATAAGATATATTGCGGGAACATTATAATTACTCTAAATATTATATAAAGGTAATATAAGAATAGGCAGAAAAAGCTAAGGAAGCATAGCAACTCGTAAGCGTTAGGGATGCACTACAGAAACTTTAATAAGCTAGATAAACATAGGCACTAGAACCTCTAGTAGTTAAGACCCCTAAATACGTATTATAACGCTAAATAATGCTACTACTAATATAGGAAGATACTTTCTATATACTAAATACTAAGGACTTAGTGCGACAAAGGTACCTTTAAGTTAATTCTTACAGCGAGATTATGCTTATAAACAGTAAGAAATAAGACATCTACACCTAGCTTAAATAATAAATACATTAGGAAGACGACAAAGAGAACGTTAACCCTAACTAGCTTCTTACAGAGGAAGAAGCCAGAGACTATTACAAGCGCGCAGAAGCAGCTTAAACCCTACATACTATATATAAAGGACTACAGAAACTAGTACTAAACTACTTAATAGACCCACGCAATAAGCAACACAGTATCATCTACTAGTCTTTTTGCACTACTAACCTATGCATAATCTATTACTTAAGTAAAACAGAACAGGGATACTTCCCTTACTTATTTTACTAATACAAATACTAATAGTATAATTATCCTAAAATTAAATACGACAACTACCTATAAGATAAAAGGACTATCCTCTACTTCCTAGGAAATAATAACCCTGTAGCTACTATAGCGATGTAGCTAGTCTTTAATAGAGAATATAATTAGTAATAATAGCAAACGTGCCTTAACTCTAACTACCTTAAGCACAAAGATATTAAGACACTAAACAGGTATTAAGAGGAGCCTTTTTTAGAGTCGCGCCCACTAATAGGTAAGAATCGCGAACTCTATATGCAACAGGCGCACAAGGACTCCTTAAGCTAAATATTAAGCTTAATAGAAGCTAGATAAAGGCACTAGTAGATTCTAGAGTATAATAAAGCTATATTTCTGCGCGAGCGATAGAATAAGCTAGCCTTATCCTATCATTAAAATTAGTACTATATCTATTAATAGTAGCTAATAGACAACTAATACTATCAGAGTCTGTAATTACACACAAAGTATAGAGCGTGCAACTTATTATCTAGAACTATAGAGAAATAATTAACCTAGACGTCTTTAGACTATTATAACATAATATAATACTAAGACTCTTATAGTTAAGAGAACATAGTCTAGACATAAATTAGAAAAAAAAGAAGTTCTCGTTTAAATACTGTAGAACAAACGTAACTACGAGCAAGCCTACACTACAGCTAAGTGCCTAGGTAGATAAGAAGATAATAATTAGAATCCTTACTTTAAATAAGGATAACCTTAGAACATAAGGGTCTAACTTAGCAGGTACTAATAGGAGGCCCTTAGACTAATAAGCTAGAGTTAAAGAGTAAAGCGTAACTCTAGCAATCCCTAACAAGTATAAAGAATATAAGTTACTCTTTTAGGAAGAGATAACTATAAAAGCATTACCTAAATATTAACCTTAAGATTATAAGATTATCTTATAGGAAGGAAAGTAACTAACTTTCAGCCTAATTTATAGTTTATTAGAAAAAGAACTTAAGACCCTACGTAAATACATTAAGATAAACTTAAAAAAAGGATTTATTAGAGAATTATAATTACTAGCAGGATACCCTATACTATTTATACTAAAGAAAAATAGGAAGTTAAAATTATACGTTAACTACTAGAAACTTAATAATATTATAATAAAAAATTAATACCCTCTACTAAATATAGCAGAACTATAAGATTAACTAGCCTTTATAAAAGTCTTTATAGTATTAGACTTAAGAGGAGTGTATAACCTTATTTATATAAAGGAAGGCGAAGAATAGAAGACTGCGTTTAGAACACGCTATAGCTACTATAAGTATATAGTAATACTCTTTAGTCTTACTAACGCACTAGCTATATACTAGGCACTTATTAATAATATGTCAAGAGAACACTTAGATATATTTATTATTATATACCTTAATAATATCCTTATATACTCTAATAATCTACAGGAATATATTAAGCACGTTAAAACAGTTCTTACCTACTTAGGAAGATTTAGGTTACTACTTAAACCTAAGAAATATAAGTTCTATAAAAAAGAAGTTAAGTTCTTAGGATATATAGTAGGTGCATATAGAGTAAAGATAAGTAAAGAAAAAATAAGAGTAGTAGAAGAATAGCTTAAACCTAAAATAGTTAAAGATATATAGTTATTTATAGGATTTATTAACTTTAACTAATAGTTTATTAAGGACTTCTCTAAGAAATCTATCCTACTTACTAAACTTATAAGAAAACAGATAAAATAGGAATAAGAAAATAAATAAAGAAAAGTATTCTAGATGCTTAAGGAAGCCTATATTATACTACTAGTATTAATTATATTCTAAACAGGAGAACCTTTATAGTTTAAAATAGATACTTTAGACCTTATACTAGGTGTAATAGTAAAATAAGAACGCAATAGGAAATAGCACCTAATTACCTACTACTCTAGGAAATTTACAGACCCTAAGGAACGCTACAACGTGCATAATAAAGAACTTATAGTAATTGTTAACGCCCTTAACTACTAGCAGATCTACGCAGAGAGCTGCTTAGATCTTATAATATTTATAGATTACAAGAACTTAGTTAATTTTACTACTACTAAAGATTTAAACTAAAGACAGGTTAGATAGGCTAAAATATTAGGATAATATAAGTTTAAGATTGTATATACACTAGGAAAGGATAACAGCAGAGCTAATACTCTTAGCTGCAGATTAGACATCGTAAGAATAAAAGTAATAATTAGCAATGCTATCCTTTAAGTAAACTAGGACAGAAGCCTAGGACCTAATAAGTTATTAAATAATACTATAATAATTACGTCTAAAGTACCTAAAGAATTATAAGAAGTAATTATCTAATAATACTATAATAACCTAGTACATAGTTACCCTAGAATTAAGAGAATAATAGAACTAATACAGTAACACTATAGCTTTAAAAACATAAAGGCTAAGGTTAAATAGTTTATTAAAAAATGCGCAGACTATTATAAGAATAAACACAGTACTTACGTACTATACAGAGAAATGCAAGCTATAGAGCTACCTAACAAACCTTAGGCAGATATTTCTATAGACTTTGTAACAGAGTTACTACTATCTAAAGATCCCGCAACAAGAATTAAGTATAACGCTATCTTTAACATAGTCTGCAGGTTTATAAAACCAGCAGAGATAATACTATTCAGAAATAACTATAACATAGAACAACTAGCGTTTGTTATCCTAGATAGATTAATATAATACTATAGTATACCTAAGTCTATTATAAGTAATAGAGATAAGCTCTTTACATCTAACTTCTAGTCCACACTAATAGCTACGATAGGGACAAAGAGAAAGTTGTTAACAGCCTATTACCTATAAACAGACAGACAAATAGAAAGAATAAATAGAATAATAAAAACCTACCTAAGGATTTACAGCAATTAACAGTAAAATAATTAGGTTTTACTATTACTAATAGCATAACTAGCCTATAATAACAAGTTATTAGAATTAACTAGAAAGACACTGTTCTTTACTAACTACAGGAGACACCCTAATCTCTTTATAAAGTTATATCCTAGTAGAAAAGCTAAAGCAGCTCTAAAAACAGCTAAAGAAATAAAGAAAATACACGAATAACTCTAAGAAAACTTTAAGAAAGCATAACGCAACAGTATTTCCTACTAAAACAAGAAAAGGAAAATAGCACCTTAGCTAAAGGAGGGGGATAAAGTATACTTACTTATAAAAAATCTACGTAACAAGTAACTAAGTAAAGAACTTAATTACGTTAAAGTTAGACTATTTTTAGTTAAGGAATAGAATAGACTAGTAAACTATACACTTAAGCTGCTACTAGATATAAAAATCTACCCACGCTTCTACATTTCTAAGCTAGAACCAGCTAACCCTACAACACTACTATAAAAAACATTTTAGTATAAACCTAAAGAAGAAAACGAGTTTAAGGTTAAGAAAATATAGGGGTACTAACAAAACAGAAGGATTAACAACCTAGAGTTAAGCTTCAGCTACCTAGTTAAATAGAAAGGATACCTAAGTATAGAAAGCACGTAGGAACTACTAGAAAACCTAAGGAACTGTTAAGAAAAAATTAGAGAATACTAGGAGAGAGAGGAGAAGAAGAAGAAAAAACAATAAACCTAGAAGATAAGAGCCTGCCTAGGCTCCGCTAGGGTTACCAGCTAATCCAAAGCGCCTATAGTAGACTATACTATTAGAGAGAAACTAACTAAAGCATTAACAGCCAGACAAGGAGCTTCCTTAGCAAACTCTAACTCTCCGTTGTCGTGCATCTCCAACGCAAGACACAACGCCTTCTTCCACGCCCTTTCTTCCGCCTACTTTAAAATCGCCTTATTCTAAAGCAACTAGGCGATTATAGTTACTAATAACTTCTCGTTATTATCTACCTTCTTCTAGTACTTATCGCGAGTCTTGTCTAGAGAAGCCTAAGATATGTTTACACACAGCTTTCCTAAATAAGTGTACTTAGCACACTTTAAATTTAAATTTAGTATAATATAATAAATAATATTATCTCTAAAGCACTTATTATAGGTAAATTTAGTAATAGTTTTAGTATAAAGGATTTTGTTATAAAGACGCAGATTACGAATCTAAGACTTAGACAACATTTTATCTTATATTGCTACAGACGCGGGGTACGCTGCATTTAAACTAATCTAACTACACATCACGTAATTCGAGACAAATCCTAAAGGAGGAAGGGGATAGTGTTAGGATCTCAGATCCTAGACAGGGAGGAAGAACCTTAGAAGCTGGCAGCTAGTCAAGAAGCGCTAGTGTCCTACTCTATCGCATGTCACGTAACCGCTCGCTCTGCTAAGGACGAGCGCTCGCAGCGCTCGCGGCAAGCGTAATAAGCGCGTTGTGTATATAGATTACTACAATAAACCCTTATAGCTTATTATATTTAATTTAATATTATACTCTACAGTATAGTAATAGTAATACTAATTATTCTTAACCCTTAGTACTCTTTACAGAAGCACCATCTTACTATCTTAGTATTAAACCCCCCTTCTATCTAGTCCCTCACTCTATCCTAGAGAACTAACCTTACAATCTTATTAGTTATCCTTACTAATAGCTTTTAAGATTCTTCACAAGAAGTTAGATATAAAGGGCTTATCTCTATTACTTATAATAGACTTAGGTATACTATAGTATTATATTAGTCTATCTAAAATAATAAATGCTAGTTATTCTATATTATAGTTATTTTAAAACAGTATTATCTCTACTACTTTTGTAAACCTGTAGACTATGTTAAGGATAGTGTTGAATTTAATTCCTATCGCAGGATCTTTAGATAGTAGTAACCCTATTATAAAGTCTATAGAAATATCTATCTAAGGTTTATTAGGTAGCTCTATAGCTTGCATTTCTCTATATAGTGCGTAAGTACTATATTTATTCTTATAGCAGTCCGCGCATTTCTTAATAAACTATTTAACCTTAGCCTTTATATTCTTAAAGCTATAGTATTACTATATTAGTTCTATTATTCTCTTAATTCTAGAGTAACTATATACTAGGTTATTATAGTATTATTAGATAATTACTTCTTATAATTCTTTAGGTACTTTAGACATAATTATTATAGTGTTATTTAATAACTTATTAGTGTGGAGTTAACAAGGTAGTTCGGCACAATCCCGCAGTTCTGGTGTTGTGAATGAGAGGTGACGCTGGAATCAAACGCGCGTGAATAACAGGAGCAGCCCTGCCTGTGCAGTCTGCTAAAAACGAAGGTAAGCATAGAGCCTGATTAAAAGTAATAAACAAAATGGTCTGAAATCTTATTGAATTAACGTAGCTAATACACTAGCTACTTTGCAAAATCTCAGTTTTGAAGTAAATTATCGTAGTGTGCGGTGCATGAGGTTTTTTGCATGAGGTTTGGTGCATCTCCAAGTCTTATCACCAAATTTCGCTGACAAAGGAAACCTATCATCACCTAATTGCCTAGGTACCCTGTGCAACAGCACAAACCTCCCCTACTTTAAGCTTAGTCCTATTAAGCTTACAACTCCTACTTATTATTCCTTCTCCTTATAGGCAGAACTACTAGCAGGAGGAGAAGAGAACTAGAAAAAGGAAAGAAAGAAAGAAAGAAAGAAAGAAAGAAAGAAAGAAAGAAATTGTTGCCCTACGAACAAAGGGAAAGCAGCATAAGCTGCATTTCTGTAGGAGGAGCAGTCCTCGTACTTGTGCAGGTTCCTTTATAAACTCTCGCACTTTATTATTAAATCTCCTAAAGATAGTAGGAAAAATAAAAGAAAATGCGCCTTAACCTTACTATTAAAGACGCTAGTAAGTATACTATTATCCTAGTATCCTTTAGATAACCTAGAGGTACTTAGCTAATTAGAGCCTGTTAAGCCTTACTTAGTAACTACTAATTAGTTAGGCTCTTAATAGTATAGCTAAATTATCCTTACTTCTTCTTCTTAATCTCCTTAATCCTTTTGCTACAATAAGGAGTCTGCGACAGTATATATAGATTTAACGCGCTTATGTTAGGTTGCGCTTGCCTAGGATAAGAAAGCGCGAGAGGAGGTCCTATAGGTAACTAACTAGGCGAATATTAACTTAGCGCCTGTTACTATAATAATAACCTTTATAAACTAGTATAAGTTAAAGTCTGTAAAGACTTAGTTACGCTTTAGATAGATAGGCGCCTTAGTTTCTCCTTCCTATCTAGTATCCTAGCAGCCTTACTATTAGGATTATTAGAAAGCTCCTTAAGAACCTTATCTAGGGCAGTGCGTTATTTAACTTACCTATTATACTTCTACTACTTAGCTTCTTAAGCTAGATTTATACCTTTATTTAAGAAGAATAACCTGTTAAGTATACTAAAGTCTTTATCTTCTTTAAAAGCAAGCTTCTTATAATACTAGCAGATAACCTAATACTTTTTAATTATCTTTACTGTAGCCTTCCTAGTATCCTTAATAAATTAATAGATTAAACTAAGGTTAGGCTAATCTATAAATAAGTTAGTTAGTTCCTCTAAAACTAGTAGAGAGTCCTATCTTAGCTAATAGTTTACAGCCTTAGTAATGTTTAATAAGTATACTAGTATAATATCTCTAGGAAAAGCCTACTTAACGCTACTATAGTAATTTAAGTGTCTAGAAAGTAACTTTAGCGCGGCAGTTAAGCTTTAAAAGGTAGTAGTAAGCTTTTAATAGGAGCCTATCTTAGGAATCTCTATTATAGTTATATCCTCTTCTATCTTAATAAACTAAGGTAAGATAGTTTGTTATTACTTAGTTATAGGCCTAGTAGATCTATAAGGTAGCCTAGGATTAGAGATATAGACGTAACTAGCCTTGCAAGGCTAACTAAACTATTTAACGTTAGGGAATTTCGCACTGTAACTCTCTAGCTAGTCCCTCTTATTATCCTATCCCTTAATATAACTAGTAGAGTTCTTAAGTCTTAAGTTTTCTTACTAGTTCTAGTACTTATAGATAATATTATAAAAGCTACGTAGTATCTGCGTATAGTTATTTTTATCTTTATTATTAAAAGAGACGCTTCTTTAGATAATATCTACGCCTCTGCCTAAGTATACAGCTTTAAAGATATTTAAGTTAATATAATAGAAGTAAGTCCTATCCTTAGGCTTAGTGTATTTTATATAGTAAGAGTAGGAAATTAGGTTAGGCTCTTTTTATAAGACTGCGTATAGTAGCTAGTATTTAACGTTACCTCGCATAAGCTGCTGTATTAACAAATAATATATTACCTAATACTAGCTAAGGTTACTCTTACTATTAATTAGCTGCGTGTAGTAGAGGTATATATTAAAACTTTAATTAAGGATTAAGACTAGCTTAGGATCCTTAAAAATCTAGCTAAAGGCGTTGTAGGTAATACTACTGTATTCCTTAAATGCTTTAATATATACTCTCTAGTCAAGAGCCTTAGTAACTTTGTCCTAGTTAATTTAGACTTAAACTTTTACTAGGCGATAATAATAGCTCTTTAGGTCTTAATGCGTATAGTCTCCTTAAAATAGGGCTAAGAATAGAACTTAAGTTACTAGGTCTAATTAAAGCTAGCCCTATTAATCCTAATAATAGTATAGTATCTTAAGTAGCTAAACTATATTTAAAATGCTAAGGCTTTAAGTAAGTAGGCCTATCTTACTAGCTACGTAATAGTAATGTTGCTAGCACACCCTGCGATAGTTAAATACCTAACTACTCTGCCTATCCTTAAGAGTGCTAAAATTTATATACTCTGTTGGCGGGCAGCAGGCAGGAGGAACTAGGTTGATTCCTATCAAATGAGACACAAGGGAACTATATACCCTGTGGATGCTTATATAACAGAGCACGTGAGGAGCTAACCGTGTTGGCTAACACACCCCCCCAGCTTAAGTGAATGAAGAGCAACGAAAGCTGTAAATGAAGGTCCTTAAGCATCTGCCTCTACTGTAGTTAGTAGTACCACCCCCCCAGGTCCTGCAGACTGAGAGCAGTACTCTCTAATTCCTCTCGAATCCTTAATAGGTCACTTAGTCCTAGCTAGCGTACGAAGTCAGCGTGCTTCTGTCGACTAAGGATCTTTGTAAGGCCGTCAGCTAGCATCTCTGTAGTAGCCTTCCAGTCTACCTGCAGTCTGCCTTCTGCTACCTCCTAACGTAACCAATAATGATGTACGTCCACATGCTTCAGCTTCGTCTAAAGCTTGTTAACTGCCTTTATCACAATTAAGACAGTCTGCTAGTTATCACACCACAGTGCTGGTGTAAACTCAGGGTCAAATTAAATAGCTTAAAAGAAGCGTTGCCACCATTCCATCTCTAATCCTGCAAGGGATAGAGATAGTAGCTCAGCCTCAGTAGTCAATTTTGTGACTAATCGTTGGACTGTTGCCTTCCAGTCAATAGGCAGTCCATATAGTTTAAAGATGTAGCCTTAAGAGCTTCGGCGAGTTTCAGGCTCATCTGCGAAGGCCGCATCTAATACACCATAAAAGAGAGGTTCTTAGTCTAGCTCCTACTAAGCTAGCGATGTGATGCTAGTTATACTATGCTAGATGTCCCCTAACGCTCAAATAGCTAGGTGCTTTGTACCTATTAGGTATCTCCACACATAGTTGGCAGCGTGCAGGTGCTTTTGCCCTAGATTCTATAGGTAGCGTGCAAGGATTAAGTGCGCTCTCGCGACGTCTAGTCGCGTCAAGGTTAAGATATACGCCAGTAAGCCAACTAGTTGCTAATACCTTTATGTTCGAGCAGCACTTAAATCCTCTGTTGAAGGCAGGAGGACGTTGTCCCTCAGGGGTACGTCCAGGCATCTCACGCTAGACCTCAAGGTAAACTTTACTGCAATCTTATCAATAAATAAGTCCTGTACTAGGTAGATTGATTGAGTAAGCTCCTCGCGGATTACACGTATGCCAAGGAACCACTTCAGCTCGCCTAGCTCACGGATCTCGTACGTTCCAAGCATCTATTGCTTAAACGTTTGGTAGTAGCTCATATTGAGCGGATGGACGAGGACAACGATATCGTCCACATAGAAAAAGACGATCAGACAGTCGTTCGTGTATAGGCACGGTGCTCCTAGCACAGGCCTCAACCCAAGCTTCTTTAAGGTTAATAAGAGCTCCTAGTACCACAGTAGTAGTGCTTCCTTAAGGCTATAGAGCGCTCGCTAAAGCTCAAGAAGCTCGCCAAACTCGTCTGTAAACCCTTCAGGCATACAACAGTATATCTTGCGTAGTAGTTAAGCGTTAAGAAAGGCGTTTAGGGCGTTAAACTAAAACATCTTTAGGTTAAATACTGCTGCTAGTGCTACAAGAGATTAAAAGATCTTAATAGCTAACGTTGCAGCATACGTCTCACCCTATGCCTCCTGCAGGTCTCCTCGTACGCATATACGCGCCTTAAACTTATATAGGTACCCGTCTTCGTCGAACTTATATAAGAACACCCACATTAGGGGTAGAACCTCAGCATCTACTGTTGTTGCAGTAACCTCCGTACGCTTAAAGCAATCTTTTAACCAGCAGCTGTTAAGCTCTGCTCGTGCTGCCTCTCTGAACTTAGCACTAAATAGATAATCCTTCACTTCCTTCCATCGCTTTAGCGGCTCTGGCAGTTAGTCACGATGTAGCCTTAACCTAGGCATCTCACCTGCGAGCTTCAAAGAAGCTATTAGATTCAATACTACTGCGAATGCTCTGTAGTATGTAGCTAGGGCCTAGTTAGCTAGCCTCCTAGCTCTCTTCCCTTCTATAATGTTGCTACTACTTCCAACAGCAAGATCAGCTATCTTTAGTGCATTGTTCTGCTAACAATCAGGTACATAGTCGTCTATATTGCTCCATCCTCTAGGCCACTCAGATAGTAGCTTTCGTGGTCAGCCTCGCCTGCCTATTGCAGCTAGCCTAAGTAGTCCATCTAGCCTACTTGTAACTGTAGACGTGTCATCCTCATAATGTGTCTGCAGCTCATCAAGCAGCTGTTCTTGAACCTGTTCCTCAGTGCCTTAATCTTCAGCACTAACCTATTCTACTAGCTCTGTAGCTTAGTCTAGTTCTCCATCGTCGCCTGCCTCCTGTTAAGGTAGTGCAGTACCACGATCTAATAGTTCTAGTGTTAGTAGAAAGCCCCAGTCCTTATAGAACTCTGCCACCGTGTTGTTTTCAGCTATCTCTGTAGAACGAGCTGTCTCATCGTTAAGCTGGTGCATCTAGTTCTGCAGTATCTCTTAATTAGCCTCTATCTCCTGTACCTGAGGTATATTAAGATAGTCAATATCTTCTCGTACGATAGCTTCTCTCTCAGCTTTCTTGTAGTCGTTAAAAAGGCTGTTCTTCTAAAATATCACGTCTCTCACGCGTATTACCTAGCTCTTCTTTAGCAGCTAGATGCAGAAGATATTCGTTGAGTCGTACCCTGTAAGGTATCCTATGAATGTACGAGACTCAAGCTTATCTGCTTTCTTCAGCTTCTTATTCAAGACATAGGCTTTGCAGCCTATCTGTAAGAAGTAGGCAACTAAAGGCTGCCTGCCATAGACTAGCTCATATAGCGTCTTCCATGCGATTAACTTAGTAGGCGTGACATTAACAATTCGAGCTGCTGTAACTGCTAGCTCATTTGACAGCAACTTTAGCAGTCCTGCCTTAATTCAAAGGGATCTTGCTCTTATCATAATTACGTTCCCTACTTGCTCTGCAGCTCTTAGCTGTTCAGGCGTGTCAGGGGCTCAAAGCTCAACCTTAAGGCCAGCCTGCCTCGCAATCTCATAGAGCTGTAAGCCGTACCCGCGATCGCCGTCAACCTTAAGGACAACAACAGTATGTCCATACTAGCGTTCAATCTTGTTTATCAGCGCTTGCAACGCTGCTATCACAACAAGTAGTGTTTTATTAGCAAGAGTCGTCGCCTCATGCCACCTTAAGAACTCGCATACAGCATGCAGGAGGTAACGATCTCCATTATAGCACGTTTCTCCTGTTAGGATCAGCTGTACGAGATCAACTACAATCCTATAGAAAGGCCTTGTAGCTCGATCGTCTGATTGACGCCTGCTGACCTGAGCTGTCAACTTTGACTCAATGCAGGTCTCGCATTCTCGCAGCTGTGGTGCTCGAGCTCCTTGCTCAAGGTTGATTCCTCGTACGTTCGCATTTAAGTAATCAATTGCCTCCTTGCTCGCGTGTGCAAACATCTCATGAGCTTCAACATAAGATGCGGCAATTAGACGTCAATCTTCCCGTGAGACCTTGTACGCTCCTCGAAGAGCTGTTGCGAAGCTACTCAGTGCTAGACGATCGTTCTCGTCAGCATCAACAATCCAGTGTCCTTCTCTATACCTAAGTAAGCATGTGACGTTTAACAGATGCTGCTTGTATATGACATCTCGTCCTAAGTCAAACTAAATGCCTATTTCTCAGCATCTTAAGAGGCTTACAACGTTTGTAAAGAAGCCTTCTATAAAGGCCACATTAGTCAGCTTAATCTAACTTATTCCAGACAGTTAATTAACCTTAAATACGACCTCTCCCCAGGCCTATATTGCTAGAATTAAGTCTCCTGCAAGCACTGTTTCCTAGGCTGTAGCCTGCCTTGTCTCTTGCTAGCCAAACCTCCTTAAATTGCATATATAGATGTTTGAGCCTAGGTTAAGGATCCATTAATTAATAATCGTTGGCAGCGTTTTTAGTTGCACCTGAGTGACAGAGAAGGAGCTGTAGGTCGCAAAACTGCCCCCTTAGCTCTCCTTTCCACCGTCAAGGCTTATTAGCTCATCCACGCCCTTAATTTTCTTACCGTGACGAGCAAAGAGCTTATTAATCCTTTTAACCTGCTCTAGGTTCTTCAAGGCCTCAGCTATCCTATCCTATACAGCTTTAACAGGTCGAAAGCTCTCTAGTCTCTTTAGATGATCTAGAAACAGGTACCAGCACTCCCTATACTAATGCATGCCTCCGCAGAGACATTCTAGCTTATAAGCTAATTTTAATAATCTCTGCTCCTTCTAGTCTGTTCTGTTTAAAACACCGAGTGTTACAAACGTGCCAAGCAACATTGCACTAGGCCCAATTCATCAATAATAGACCCTAAACTAAGCTATATAGTCTGCTAGAGGTTAAATCTCATTTGTCTTGTCTAAGGTCTCCTTTTTAATAAGGTCATAGTGCGACGACGCGGCCCATTCAGGGGCAATCGTCCTAATAGATGTCAGGAAATCCTCTTAAGCTCAATAACCTGTTGTTTCAGGGAGACCTGCCTCCCCGCCTTAGTTAGTAATGTAAATCTAGTTATTAAGCTATTGCTCAAGATCTCGACTCTAAGGACCGTCCTGCAGAGCTCAATATTTAACAGTCAGCTCTCTACTTCGTAAGGCAGCTATTAGCGCAAACTGCTTCTTAAGAGTGACTAGTTAATCGTACGCCTTATCTTTTCCACTAATAAGGTAAAGGTGTTGAGCAGCAATCGTACGGCTAATGTCAAGAAGGAGCTCACCATCCTTCTGCTTAAGTTTCATATACTCTGCTCTTTCGTATCTCTAGTCTTAAAGGAGATCACTGTATAATGCCTTTTCAGCTGCGTCTAGCTAGCTAATCTCTGTCGCTCCTAGCTGTATATTGCTAGGTAACAGTCTAGTTAGTTCTCTAAGCTTTAGTAGCTTATCCTTTAGTTTTAAGATGTTATGGTACTTCTAAATGCCATCTACAACAGCTTTCTCTCGTCGTAGCTAGAACTACAACTCCCAGTCAGCTAGTTTATCTAGTAAAACAGTCACTCGTGTGACTCCTGCGTCGTTGTACGACATCGTAATCTTAGTAATCAATCACCAAACTGATCTCTATGCAGAGAGCAACAGTTCTAGTTAAATAGCAACACTTGTCAACTATATAGGTCTTTAACGCTGACCTAGCTGTTAATAGACACAACAAGTAAAGGTAAACGTAGTTGTTATCAGTTACACGTCTAAAGCTATATTCGTGCAGAGTTGCGTAGCTTAGGAGGTGCAAACCAGGCTCATAACTGTTGGCGGGCAGCAGGCAGGAGGAACTAGGTTGATTCCTATCAAATGAGACACAAGGGAACTATATACCCTGTGGATGCTTATATAACAGAGCACGTGAGGAGCTAACCGTGTTGGCTAACATACTCTTAATACTAAGTATTAATTAGCTAGACGCGCTTACTATTATTTAACTTCTTAGATATAAGTAACGCAGTTATCTTAACTAGAGTAGACTGTTTATTTATATAGTTGCATTCTTTCCGCAATTTTACTGCGATACTAGTTTTAAGTAAGATATCTTCTTTAATTAAGTCTTAAATATTAATACTATTATTAAGTGTTACTAGTAGTATTTCTAACTCTTTACGTAACTACCTTACTAACTCTAAGTCTCTTACGTAAATCTTGTCTAGAGTAAGAGGCTGCGTAGAAGGAAATCTCTAATACTACCTAAGACAGAATTTCTCTTAAAGGGCCTCTACTACCTTAACTTATTATTAAGTGCGCCTATTTCCTTTTAAATGTTATTCTTCTAGCTAGATTTCTTAAATACTTTTAGCTGTAATAGACAGCCTGTCTGTTTAAGGCTCGCCTAGCTTCTTTAGCTTATTCTAGATATTACTTCTAAATTCTTTACTTATGCGTTAATAACTAAGACTAGAAGGCTTAATAACTTACGTGTGCCCTCTAATATTTAATAAAGTAGTAGGGCTTTAGCTTTTAGTATGTTTAGAGGTAGTTATTACTAAAGCTATTATCTAGACGCTAACCTTAGTTATAGAATTATTCTTACTATTACTAGTAGTAAGAAGAAGTAACTTAGTCTACTTATAATATCTAAAATAATTCTCTTATAGCTACTTAGGTAGAATAGGTATATTTAGAGGAAGCTTTATCCCTACATATAATTACTTTCTATACTATTTAATTACTTCTATCTAGAATATTTAGTTAAGGTACCCTTATCTAGAGCGCGTGTCTATATTATTAGCTGTAATCTTAAAAGTAGGCATCTTATGCTTATTAATAATACTGCGTAACTTAGCGTTGCTGTCCTTATAATACTTCTTTATCTAAGTAAGTATATTAGCTATCTACTAATATACTTCTTCTTAGTTAGTAATATTAATAAATCTATTCTATCTCTTCCTTATAGATTATTATTAATAGTAAAACTGTTTAGATACCTTTGTCGCCGCTAAGATACTCTTCTACAGCTAGCCTATCCTCGTTAAGTAGTAACTAATTTGGAGGCATGCGATAAGTAGGTGGCTTAGGCTTATTGGGCTGTCGCTAATAAAACAGATAAGCGTCGTAGTTGTTAGGGTACTTAGTTGCCGGGTGCCAGGTAGGTTTCAGGTATCTAGTCTATTTAATTAGGTACTGCCACTCGCGCTTTCAGCGGCCTTTAACGCTAGTTTACTAGCAATCAAGAAAATCGTTAACAAGCTACTTATCTTAAACCTTACTGTTAGGATTAATCACCTTAACAGCTACTAGCTGAGCTAGCGCTTAATCTAGAAGCCCTTTTAAGGGCGCAGGCCAAAGAAGCTTAGGGTGAAACACAGGAAAAACTCTGCTACCTAACATGTCTGGTAGAAGGTCCAATTAATACGCCCGGCTGTTATGCACAACTCTTGTAACGCTGTAAGGCCCTGCCTACTTAAGGTCTAGCTTCTTTAATTCCCGTTTAGTAGACTAATTAATCGTGTTAACTATAACTTAGTCTCTAACAGCGTACTTTAGCACTAATTAGCGAGAGGTGTTAGCGTAGTAAGCTTATTCTTGTTAAGCCTATAGCATTTATTCTTGCAAATAAGCGACTAGGTCCGTGTAGGTGTTCATAAGCTTGTCTGCCTAGATTTTATTACTAGCTGCAGCGCTACTAAGCTTTTCATTGCGGTTTTCCCCTAGGTGTATGCTACTACGAGAGTAATATCTAAGATCTGCAAAGAATGGCGTTATACCTGTAGAGGCGTTAACTGTATTGTTAGCCTAAAACTCAGCGACGTAAAGCCAGGCAGCCTAGTTAGTTTGTGCGTAGTTAATGTACTAACAAAGATAAATTTCTAAGGCTTAATTTACCCGCTTAGTCTGCCTGTCTATTTTAGGGTAATAGGCTGTTAATAAGCGCTGTTAGATACGCAGTCGCTTATAGACCCGCCTCTAAAACTAACTAACAAAATTTAAACTATAGTTAGAGATAATACTAAGGGGAATGCTATACAATTTAAAGACCTCTATAAAGCACCTAGCGGCTTCAGCTATAGTACAGCTATACGTAGGGAAAAAGTGCTATCTTTTTGTAAGGCGGTCTATAATAACAAGGATATTCTTAAAAGTACGGCTATCTAGCTAAGAGGCAAGTAAATCTTAAATAAAATTAACTAAAATTTCCGTCTAGCGTCTATAAGGCACTAGTAGTAGCTGTAAGTAACTATACTTGCCATCCTAAGGGCTTTTTATTTAGCGATAAGTAGCGCACGCGTCGCAATACTGTTTAATTAACAGGTGCATCTTTAGCTAGTAATACCGCAAGTATATAAGGAAGAACGTGTTGCGAGGGCCCTTATAACTAGCAATTTAATAGTCGTAACACAACTCTATAATACGTTAGCGTAACTGTAGGTTAGGAGGCACGTAAAGCCTAGTCTTGTCTATCTACAGGCGTTAGGAAGCTCCTTTACCTGTGCTTAACAGGTCTGCAGCAGAGAAATAGTAGCTATTCTTATAAAACTATAATAGTAATTTAGCAGTTTCTATGTTAATAGCTTTGAAGGCCTTTTTAGCTATAGCGTTATTAGCGTACGCGGCGTCCAGGATTTCTTCTGTTAACTAATAGTCGTCCTTGTAGCAGGGTAGCAAAGGATCTATTGTACTGTTAATAGGCGTAGGATTATTATTATTATTATTAAATTCTACAGGAAAGTCTGTTTTACGAGCGCGGGTAAAGCAAAATTATACTACCTTAGCTTGTTCCTAGGACATTTGGTCTAGGGACTTAGGTTAACTAAGGGCTAAGGCGCGTAAGGCTGTTATAACTACTAGTTGCATGCCTAGGGAGAGCACTTAGGGTCTAAGAATAGTAGCCTGTGTACTGTAACGAGGGTCTTCTACGTCTGTTAGGGTATCCTAAAGTCAACGGCTTAAAGCGTCCGCTTTACTGTTAGTTTCCCTAGGGGCATAGATAATCTTAAAGTTAAACTAGCTGAGAAATAAGGACTACTGTACTTACTATTAGCTGAGTTTTTTAATTATTATAAACTATTCCAGGTTCTTATAGTCTGTTATTACCTGTATTAGTTAAGAAGAGCCTATAAGTTTAGGCTCCTATTCCTTAAATACTTATATAATTACTATAAGTTTAAGATTGTAGATATTATAGTTACACTCTACTAAGGAGTGTTTCTTTAAAAAGAAAGTAATAGGTTATAAGACGTTCTTATTATTATATTACTTTATAACCCTGCCTAATACCTATCCTAACGCATTAGTAAAGATGTAGATTTGCTTAGCAGGATTAAAATGCTTTAATACTACGCTTACACGAAATACTGCTTTAAGAGCCTTAAAAGCTTTTGCTTCCTCCTCCTCCTATATAATTAGCTTATAATAAACCTTCTTATAGGCGGGTTTATTAGGATTACTACTTTTCTTTTCTACGACAGTAGCCTTAACAAGGCGTGTGAGCAGTAACGCTATCTTTAAGTAGCCTTTAATAAAGCGCTAGGAGAAGCTAGTGTACTTAAGGAAAGCGAGCACATCTTAGGCAGTCTTTAGTGTTTCCTATTACTGTACAGCCTTAATCTTCTTAGGGTTAATTTTAATACCCTTATTTATAATTATTATACCTAGGAACTTAATACAGTCTGTGTAAAATTCTAATTTGCGCGGGTCTACATAGAACCCTTTTTCCTTAAGGCGCGTAAGCACCTTTTTTACATGCTCTATGTAGGCTTCTACTAATTCTAAGAAAACTAAGATATTATTTAGATAGGCAGTACAAAACTTGTTAAAGTACTTAAAAAGAGCACTGTTAATTACTCTTTAAAACGTAGCTAGAGCATTACAGAGGCCTATAGGCATTACGCGGTATTAATAAGTGCTCTAACGCGTAGAGAAGGTAGTAAGCTACTCGAAACTAGGCTTTATGCGAATTTAATAAAAAGCGTGCACGACATTAAATTTAGAAAAGATAACAGCTTTATTAAGCTTAGCCAAAGTCTTGCAGAAGAAAGGAATTAGGTATTAATCCTTAACAGAGGCTTTGTTAAGGTCTTAATAATCTACGCAGACTTAGATACCACTACTAGGTTTAGCAATAATAAGTAAGTTATTTCGTGCAGCAGAGGGTCCCTAAAAGATGAAATCCTAGGCCTCTATCTTCTAAACATATTACTTAATAGCTTCAAACTGTTTACTAGAAAATAGTCTTACTTAATAATTAGGCACCTTAGCTTCTAGCTTAAGCTTAATCTTATAGTTATGTTCTAAGTAATCTAGGAGCTTAGCTGCGGCTGCTTTATTAAATATAGGAATAATTAAGGCATATTCCTTAAGTAGGTGCGGAGGCAGGATATCTTTTAACAAGACTTCCTTAAGAGGGTTAAAGAACTTATTATAGTCCTTTTGTGCTGCTGCGTAACGGATTTTCTGTAACGCTCTTAGTAGTAAGCGACGAACTATTATAAATAGAGGGTGGTTTTTTTATTTAGCAAACGCCTGAATAGCTCTTAGCGAGACGACCTTAATGCCTACCGCAGGTTTAGTTTGCTAGTGTAGTACTTAGTGTTCGTCGTCTAGCTTTGCTAGGGCTGTAGTATCTAACTTTGCCTGTCGTTAGCTAGTCTTACCTTTATTCCTGCTATCTATAGAGGAACTAGGCTGTATAGAGGTGTTAGGCGTAGCTCGCTCGCAGACGACTTATAGTGTATGCAAGTGTTGCTAGCATTCTATTTAGTAGTATGCGTTAGAGAATTTAATCATACCCTAACAGTAATTAAAGCGTAGTGCGTGTAGTTTCCTCTAGTAGAATCCTAACACTAGGTTAAAGGCCCTACACTAGTTAAGAATATAGGCAGAAGTATACTTAAAGTAGAAATTAATTTTTATATAGAATTTAACCCTATAAGTAATAGATTCTAAAGCAACGCCTTTATATCCTTTACATATAATAGGCGTAATAAGAAGAATTAGTTAGAACCCCTAGGTAAGCTAGAGGAACCGCTGTAAGATAAAGTTCGCATCTACTCTATCGTCTGCTAATGTCTAGGCGACGTGGGGGGCGTTTTCTTATTATCTAATTATGCTTAAGAAAGCGAACTAGTCTAGGCTGTCTAGACACAGCTTATCTTTCTAGACAGCCTGCGTACGTCGCAAGAGTGCTTGCGCTACAGGCTTGTGTATGCTGCTCTAGTAAGTAGCAGCCAGCGCGGTTTCCTAAGACTAATTATTAACCCTAGACAAAGAACTTTTATCTAGGGTTACTCTTCCCCTAAATAAAGAACGTCCTCAGCTTTATTACTGTTGCTGTTAGAGGCTTCTTTATAGTTAGAGTTACTAGTCTCTAGGCTTGCGTGCACGTAACGATTAGTAGCTAGGTTACCGCGCGGATTTCCTTAATACTAGTTACGGCTAGAGTCCGCGTTATAAGGCTTAGGACTGTTAGCTAGCTTGTAGTCACCTATTCTATTGTCTTTAAACAACAGACGTAGGCCTAGAGCAGGCTTACTAGCTTTCTTAATAGGCTTATCCGCCGCCGTCCTTAGAACAAATTTACAAGGCAGTGCCAGGCTTAGTCTAGCTGGCGCGTTACGCCCCTTTATTTAATTAGCGAGATACTAAGGCAATTACTAGAGGTCGTAGCTCTAACATACATTGTTAATTATATTGCAAAGAGATTAGAAGTTAGCAGCAGTATAGACAGCGGGCGCGCTGCTAAGGCTCTGTTAGAGATAGCCTAGAAGCTTAGCCTAAAGCTTATACGCTTAAGTCACAGCAATCCATCTAAGCTAAGTAGCGATAGCGTTAAACTCTGTCTAGAACAGAGCCTATACTTTAACTATAGTAGAGTATTCTAGCGAGCTACGTTCTAGGAAGACTAAAGTATTATATTACTATTCTGCTGTAACGTAGTAGTTACAGTTGCTAAAGATAGAGTTAAGGACATAAAAACACTTAAAGTCGTCCTTATATTAACATAAAAACCTATTAGACTTTTACAGCAAGGTTTAAGCAGAACTACTAGTAGCTTAAAAGATAAATTATGCTCACATATCGTTATATTACTAGTCTAACCTATTATTTTTAAAATAGTTAAGTATCTTCGTAATCTACCTATAAAGATTAGGACCCCTAGAGTATACTAGAGGCACCTGAATTTGCTTGTTCTTTATAGACAAGAACTAATATAACCCCTTAATCTTATAGTAGAGCTTAGTTAGATAAGGGCTTAGCGTTACTATGTTGCCTAGGAATGTTTAGTATTCGCGAGTAAGAGGAAGGTTAGTTAAGAGCGGAACACGCTAAGGGGAACTAAACTTATTAAGAATACCGCCCGCTGCGTTACCTTGTAGGAGGATTTATATAGGCGTACTTATTCCTCTTAGCAGAGGCTTATTCATAGCTCCTAGGGCTAGCTGTAATAGAGTAAGTCTAGTAAGGCCTAAAACCTTAGGAGAGCTAGATAACAGACAGTCGCGCAACGCAGAGTTACGCTTATTCTTAATTTCTTGCAACAAACCTTCTAAGGTCTTGTAGTCAGCGACAAGCTTATTCTACTGCTCGCTAAGCTTATTATATTCTTTAACTAGCTTATCCTTTTATTAAGTAAAGCTGCGTTGTTGTTTAGTTAGTTCCTGCTTTAGAGTAGAAGTGTTAAGGTAGCGTGTCTCTAACAACTTCTTATCCTTGTTAAGAGCATACAAGGCACACCTAAATAGTGTTGTTAGGCGTGTAAGTAGCGTAGGCTTAAGGCTTAAGAACTTACTAGGGTAGTTCTTTACAAGCTGGATGCCTAAGGGTGCTAATCGCTAAATAGAAGTAGGTAGACTTAAGCTCGCGGATCGTAGCAAACCTAGAAGGCTACCTAGAGGAAGATAGTTATTAAAGTCCTTAGGGAGACCTAGATTAGCAGCTTCCTTACGTAGCTATATCTAATAAGCTCTTATAGCACGCTGTGTTGTATTGCGAGAGAAGGAATGTAGGTTAACTTCCTTAGTTAACAAGTTAGCACAGGAGCTTGTTAGCGTAAATTTAGGGTACTCTACGTCTTTAACAATAGGGTTTTCTAAGATAACTAGTTCTGAATCCTCTATAGCCTTATTCTTGTTCTTCTCTTAGCGTTAACAGGCCCTTTCCCTAAGTTAATTACGAGCCGCCTGTGTTTTAGCTAACGCGTCGTCTTTCTAATAGGCTTAAAATTTAGGCTGCTAGCTAGAGGACCCTTTATTATAAGAGCTGTCTGCTATTAGGCTAAACAAAGAAGGTTAGATAGAAGTAAGAGTAGATGTAGAGGTAAAAGTAAAAGTTAAAGTAAAACTAGAGGGAATCCTTAAGCTTTAGTAAGCAGACTTAAGATTTAACTATTAGTTAAGTAGTATTATTAGTTAGGTAAGGTTACTAGGACTAGGAGAAATACTTAGGAGTGTCGTGCACAGGCTAAGTTTAGAGAATTACCTAATTAGGAAGTTTTAGAGGGTAAATGCGTGCTTAAGGCAGCACGTGCGCGTAATTAAAATATACGCACAGACTGTAGTGTGTGAAAGTAGGAATAATCCCTAGAGTGTTCCTATTTAAGGAAGGGAATAATAGGACGTGTCTTGTTAATAATAATCCTAGCGTTTAGGTAGCGCAAAGCGTAGGTACTAAGGTGCGAAACAGGTTACTAGCAAGGAAACCTAGCAAATTCTAGGCTATTCTAAAGCTTAACTAAGAGGGAATAGCTTATAAAATTTTAGCTAAACTGGTAGTAGAGGATAGCACTGTAAATCGACTATCGTGCGAGGGCTATCCTAAAGCTTAACTAAGGGGGGATAGGATCTGGTCCTAGTACGTTAGTACCACCTTACTGTTAAACTTACCTAAGAGGTAACAGCTTAAGCAACTGTGTGTTAACTACAGAGAGGAGCCAAAGCGCTGTATGATCTGCTATTATGTAAGGCAGTTAACACGCATAGTTAGGACGGTCTTAGTTAAAGAAACTCAATTTAAAAGGAAATGGATAAAATAGCAGATATCTCTTACCTTCGGGGGAGAGGTGCTGCCTATATACATGAGCTAGAGCAGGCTAGTCCCGATCCAGTTACCTAGCTTGGTGAAAGGTAAGAGGTAACAGTTACCTTTCACCTGCGTCTAGTAACTTGGCAGGATCGTTACCTTTCACCTGCGTCTAGTAACTTGGAAGGATTGAACCCTTTCACCTGCGTCTAGTAACCTAAAAGAATTAAACCCTAACACCTTCTATAACTAGTATAAGGCTAGCTAGGGCTAGAAAACCCTCTTTTAAGACCGCCTTTCTAAGCAATAGTAGGAGGAACTTACGCACCTTTACAACTAGCTTAAGACGTTCTATAATAGAACCCTATCTACAGAAGGTAGGGCGTTAACACTAGTAGATTACTTTTAGACGCTTAACTAGCTACTAGATAAGATTTAGCAGGCTAAGATTAAATTTAAAGAGCTCTATAAAGACGTAGTTTAGAAGAACTATAGCTATAGAGCTCTTATAACTAAAGCAGATAACTTTATATTTCTTACTGCTATAGCTAAAGTTTCCTAGAGTAAGGCTAAGGAATACTTTAAAAAAGTAGATAATACGCCAGCATACTATACTGCTATTTCTCTAAATCTAACTCTTAAATAATAGTAGTATATTAAGACCTGGACGGACGAAGTTAAGCGGCTATAGATTTTAACTGTAAAAGAGCTTATTAAGGAGTTCTAGTTAGAAGAGTATTAAGGTAGATAGTCTACTAAGCAGGCGTCTGCTACCCTAGCCCTAACGCTAGCTATTCTAGCTAAGAAAGAGAAGGCTTCTGCTACTATTAAAAGCTATAAGCGGCTTAAGCTCCGCTATAAGGCATTAGCACCTGAAATACCCGCTATTGATCTCCTTAACAGTTTCTTAAGAAATACGTTATCTAGCTTAACGAACATGACTCGTTTAACGTTATCTAGTACTAGAATAATTGCTACTACTTGTAACCTGATCTAGCACGTATGGCTCTTAACGTACTAGCTATTCTACTAATATCTAATAAGTGTGAGAGGCTATTTAGCAGCGTAAAGATACTACTTACTAACTAGCGCTTAAGGCTTAAGATAGATATTATTAAAGCTAGCGAGTGCCTTCAATCGTGGTATAGACTACCTACACAGAATACTTTCAACGACGAAGGCATTAGGAGACTAGAAGGTGAGCCTAACCCTCAGGAAACTGGGCAGCAGGGTGGGGGTAATGCTGATACCGAAATGGACGGCGCGGAACTTCAGATCGTGGACTAAGACGATCTTCTAGACGAGGACGATATTAATGGAACTATTATGGACATTATGGATGTCTATGACGCAGTATATAGTGTAGAATAAATGTGTATTCGGCTACTAGACTAGCCTTTTCCATTAAAAAGGTTGCATACTAAGCAATTATAAGAACTGGATTGCACTGGCGCTCCAGGAGTCCCAGAGCCCTTGCACCGGACTGGACTGGATCCGAACCCTGAATCCAGTCCAGTCCAATCCAACAAGATCACTGTATTCAAGTAGCTAGCCGTGGAGGTATGGGTATTGCCTTTGATCAGGGTATTACCCGCATGGATAACAACCTTTCAGATGATGAATTTGACTAGTAAACAGCTAGAATAGGTTCAATTCAAGCGCTCAGGCGACGGGAACGGTAGGTATCCAAACTGTCATATGTATGGTGGTGGCAGTCGAGTGAAATAGCTTTTATTCAGCCAATGATAGTGCCTTACACTTTGGCCAGATAAATGTGGATATCCAAGTTGATATGTGGCTGTATAGCTATATGGATATCATCTTGGCTATATCGATATCCATCCAAATTAAATTCTAGGTGTGGATATCCGTCCAAATGATATTTTGGGCGTGGATATCAATACAGTCACAGGACAAAAGTCTGTTCGCTAAGGAGGTTAGCGTCCCTATTACTACTTAAACCCTTAACTTTAAAGTACTATAATATTACGTAAGATAGACTAAACTAGATAATTTTTAGCGTAAATTAATTATAATATACTTAATATTTAGTCTAGTAGCCCTATATAAGTCTTATAGCGTTAAAGTAGTATAGTATACTAGTAATTAGCTTATAGATTAGTAAGTTAGGGATAGCTGTCTACGCCTCTAATAACTCTATTTTAAAGTAATCTTAGTTATCTTTAGACTCTCTTATATAATTAAACTTAGAGTAGAGCTTATAAACTTTTTATTTAAGTGCCTACTAAATATATTTAATTAGGTTAAGGTCTAGAGAATATAGTAGGAAGTTAACTATTTATAGGGTAGCAAATAGGTTACGGGTACCCGCTATAGGTATAGGTTGGATATAGGGTTATAGATGAGTAGGTTAGGGTTAGGGTTGGGTCGCACGGACTATAGGTATAGGTTAGGGTTAGGTCGCACGGACTCTAGGTTAGGTTAAGGCTAAGGTTAACGTGTTCAACCACGCTCGGCAACACCAGTCGCTCGGCCACCCCACTAATACCAACGCGCTTGGTCTCAAAACAACCACTATGACAAGGCAACGACAGCCTCCTGTAGCTTAAAAGGAGGGCCGTGTCCTTCTTGCGTCTTAGGCAATTAATTTAAAACAAATTACAAGTATGCGGAGGGCCGCGCAGCTGTTTAGTGTTCCTTAATTAACGCTGGAGGACAGAATTAAAGGCCGCCTGCCTCTACTAACAATTAACGCACGTAAACGTAAGCTATCCCCTACTAAAGAATAGAGCCTTATTTAATAGATACTAGATCTTAATTAACGAGGCTTTCTGCCTTATATCATTAACGTACGTTAGATAGGAGACGCCCTTCTCGCTGCACGAGGCTAGCAGCCTCCTCTACCTCCTCTTAGTAAGAACTAGGTCTCTTATTTTATTAAGGCTTAGTTAGAGCTTTAGATAAAGTAGAACCGTAAATTCTACTTACAGCGCGTAAAATACGAGGATTCTATAAAGATAAACGCCTAGTATAGTCTTATAAGAGACATAATTTAGACGTATAAGATAGTTACTAAGGATACCTATAACTTTAATAAGACTAGGTTTATAATAGGTATCGCCTTAACGTTAAAGGTAGTTACTAGCTCTAATACTATTAGATAAGTAACTGTTGTTTAGCCTAGCAATCGTAACTAGATAACAATAATTAAGTATGTAAGCGCTATAGGCTTTATACTGCCTCCCTTTATTATCCTTAAGGGCAGAGTCTACTAGGCGTTGTAGTATAGTCCTAAGCTATAGCTGCCTAGCGACTAGAGCATTAGTGTAAGCGATAACAGATAGATAACAACAACCTTAGCCTTAACTAGTTAAAGCATTTTAACCTACACACGGCCTTACGTACTATAGGAGGCTATCGCCTTCTAATACTAGACAGCTATAGTAGCTACGCAACGCCTGCGTTTAATACTTACTATACAGAGAAGAATATAATTACCCTCTATATGCCTCCTTACACGTCCTATAAGCTACAGCCTCTTAATATTAGTTACTTTTTACCCCTTAAGATAGCGTACGGACACGTAATAGACAGGCTTACGCGCTAACAGGTGCAGATTATTAATAAGGACCAATTTCTCTATATATATCCACGTATACGTTTAACTATTTTCTTAACCTTAAACATCCTTGCAGGCTTTTAGGCGACAGGCTTAGTCCCGTTCTATCCTAAACGTGTCCTATTAACGCTAATAGTTGTCTATACACCGTCTCCTCTATAGATAGTAGCTATAGCTAAGGCTGTTTAGACAACAGAAACGCCTTACACTACTAATTAACTTAATTAACAGGCTTACCTTGTACGTAAGCTCCTTTAACGTTAATTATAAAGCCCCTTAAGCAAAGCTCTCGCGCAGCTTATTAAAGGCTGTTAGCTAGCTATAAACTTAGCTATAATCTTAGCAGAGGAAAATAGCAAACTATGTGCCTTAAATATGCGTTTACAACGTAGGAAGGATAAACAGCGATAATATATTACAGCTAGAGGTGCCTTACAGGTTGAGGTAGGTCGCGCGTTAGCTGTAGCTACTAAAATAGCGTTAAACTTAAGGGTAGAGGAGGAGGCTTCTTAGCCTTAGCAACGAGCACTACCAACCTGCACTAAATACGGAACTTAAGGTCATAATCAGACTTCGTGTAAACAAAGATAGAGAGCAATACTACTATATTTACTAGTAAACTTACAGCGTGGTTGTCGCATTATCGTGCGTTAAGATCCTCCTGTTTTGATGAGGTGGCTGAGCGACTGGTGTTGCCGAGCGAGTAGTTGAACACGTTATGCACGTATAAGTTTAGGTTTAGTTACGAGTACCTACTAGGGTTGCTTAGTAATAATAATAATTTACTATAATTAGTAACATAACTAGCTATTTTAGATACATATTAGTTAGTATTAGACCTAATATAAAAAAGACGTGATTAGTTAGACCCAGACGTACCCGAGGCTAATAACCCTAACCCTAACCTCAACCCATTCACAGTAACCTTAACCTATACCTATTACTAGCGTGTAAGAATAGGTATAGAGCTGGGTTGGGTACGGGTCTTATGTAATCAAACCTAGCGCAACCTATACCTATACCTATGTCAGATAGAATGCTCAAATGCGATGAGGTATGTTGATAGGTTTTTCATTGTATTCATCATTAAGTTCTTTGCTATTTTTTTCCTTTTTATGTAGTGTGTGTGTGCCAAGTGGTTACACCCGAGCTTTGTGCTACAATGCTGTATCGCGTACGATCGCTGCTTGTATCTGACACACCCCCTCAGCTTGGAAACCATTTCAAGCTGGACAAGAACCACTTCCGTTGTCTTCTAGTGAATCTCGAGGTCGTGTACAAGGAGCATTGATCGCCGTCTAGCTACGCCTGTTCGATCTCTAGCTTCTCAATTTGGCTTTGGATCTCTTCAAGGCGTGCTGCTGTTATTTCTCTGCTTCCTGTGAGTTCTACCAGGCCCATTTGGCTTAGAAACTGTGTCCATTTGTTGGCTGGCAACGCCTTTGTAAAGCCATCAGCTAGCATGTCAGCCGATTGGACATGGATGACCCGAATACTTCTTCTTGACACCTCCTGTCTCAGCCAATGATTGTGAATGTCCACATGCCGGAGCTTGGTTTGCAGCCGTGAGACTTCATTATTGATTAGCCGGATGGTTTGAGTGTTATCGCATTGTATCGTGATTGTGTCCTCAGGCAGATTGATTTGCAGTTCCTTAAGTAGTCGTGATATGAATATAGCTTCTTTTGCCACTTGTGATAGCGCAAGAAGCTCAGCTTCTGTAGTCGATGTTGTGACTGTATCTTGCTTACTTGCTTTCCAAGCAATCAAACCGCCGAATAACTTGATTGTGTATCCCTGCGAGCTCTTTCTATCGATTGTGTTGTCTGCAAACGAGGCATCGCTCGCTACTTCAAGACAGTCATCTCCACCAAGCTCAAGGGCTCTTGATTTGGTGCTTTGGAGGTAAAGGAGAACTCGGTCAGCTGCTGTATGGTGCTCAGTGCCAGGGTTCATAAGGAATCGGGCCAGTCTTGATGTTGCAAAGGCGATGTCCGGTCGGGTTGTAACAGCTGCATATAGCAGAGATCCAATCTTGCGTTGGTACTTGTTGATTTCTGATGGAGTAGCTAGGCCGTCTCGGGGCTTTAGTTCAATGGCTGCCATTGGAGTGTCATGTCGGATGTCTTTTCTGCCGACTAAGCGGCTGATCTTGTCCGCGTATGCTGCTTGTGATAGCTGGATCTTGCGCTGCTCTCGGTTCCTAATGACTTCAACTCCAAGAAACCATTGAAGATCATCTCCACCTGTGATAGAGTACTTGTCTCTAAGATGTTGAATCGCTTGCTGGGCTTCAGTCTCCTTCTGCTTGCTGTATGCAAGAATGATATCGTCGACATAGAAGAATATGATAATTCCGTCTTTAATTAGGCAGCATGGCTCGTGAGGGACGTTCTGAAAGCCAAGTTTCTTGAGGGTTGATGTGAATTCCTTTTGCCAGAGGAGAGGGGAGATTCGGAGACCGTATAAAGCCTTGTTTACCTGGAGTATCGTTCCGGGCTTTCGGTAGCCGTGGGGCATTCTCATGTATACTTCTTGATCCATGGTTGCGTGGACAAAGGCGTTCGTGACATCGTATTGCTTGAGCTCCAGATTGTAGTGAGCTGCTATTGCCATCAGCATTCGGAATGAACGGCTGGCGAGAGTAGCTGCGTAAGTGTCTTGTGAGGTAATATTCCTTTGTTGGTCACCTCGGACGACGAGTCGCGCCTTACACTTCAGCAAGTGATGGTTCTTGTCTAGTTTGTAGGTATACACCCACATACAATCGAGGATCTGTTGTCTTGTCAGTTTGATCTTCTTTATTGGCACTTCGGACCATGATTTCATCTTGTGATGGCTTTTAAGGTGCTCTTTCTCAGCTTCCTTGAACCATTCGCAGAGAGGATGTTTCTCAATTCCTGTGTGAGAAGTTGGCAGCGGCGGTAACTCGCTTTGATGTGGCTTTAATCCTTGGGCCAACATTCGCTTCATCTGGGCCTTGTCGATTATCTTCCCATTGTGGGTTCCAACGTGCCCTGCTTGGGTGCCCGCTATAAAGGCCGCTTCCCAAGGAATCGTTTTTGATGAGCCAGATGTTGTTTGGCTATCTCCTTGATGCTCGCCAGATAAAAGTTGCGTAAGCAGAGCTACTGGCGGCGGAGTAGTTGGCGGAGAGGGGTAGGTGTAGTTGATCCTCCTCCCTTGATAGTAACCCGGTTGGTTACCTTGCTGGGTCGTTTCAGAGTCTTGAATGGTGTCGTCTTCATAAAACGTTTGGGTCTCTGGTTCCTCATGGGTTGGTTCTGGCAGTTCAACTGTCCTCATCCATGCAGCTATCTCGTTTAGCGTGCTGTGCATAAGGTTGTCCATAAGGTCTTCCGTCTTCCCGTCAAATATTAATTCTTCATCAAACACTACATCTCGAGTGCTGATTACTTTGGCCATGGATGGAATCCAGATTCTGTAGATATTGGAGGATCGGTATCCAACGAGGTATCCTATCCATGCTCTGGGGTCGAGACGTTGGAGTCGCGATTTGCCTCGAAGTGTATCGTCGGTAAGGGCGAATGCCTTACAACCGTATGCCTTAAGATGGGCTTGATTCGGTTTCCGCGGGGAGGTAATTATGCCATCGTACAGGGCTGCCGTAGTGAAGAAAACTTCGTAGGGTGATTTCCAGGCGTTTGAGTAGTTTGGCGTTCGATTGTATAGGTACACTGCTGCTCGTACGATCTCTGGCCACAGTTCCCATGGTAGGTTTGCGTCTAATCGTATCGTGCGCGATTTGTCTTTTACCACACCCCCTGAGCGTTCAGCTCCACCGTTCTGGGATTGAGTGTCTGGGGCGGAAGGCTCCAATCGAATTGAGCGCGCGGTACACCATCTTGAAACTTCGGGTTTAGTAGTCGCGATCTCTCCGTCGCATTCGATGACCTTGACTGTAATGTTGTACTGCTTCTTCAGGAAGCGGACGATGATATCCAGGAACCCGATAATGGACTTTCCGAGTCGATTGTCCTTGAAGTAGAAATCCCACATGAAACCAGAGTACCGATCAGTAACTAGCATCTGACTCTTCTCTTTTGTTGAACTTCCTTCCTCGTACGTGTGGAAGTCAATAGCGAGTCTTTCCCCAGGCCCTTGGTCGTGTACTCGGGGTGTGCGTCTTATCTGGCGTTTAGTCTTGGCTCTTCCACATGCGTTGCATTGTACAGTGGTGATTCCTTTGATGCGCACCCCCTCAGATTGTTGGACTAAGTGCTCGATTGCTGCTGGTCCTGGGTGTCCCATTCGCCTATGCCACCGCATGGCGTCGGCCTTCTGTGCTGATCGCTTGGTGCGGGAGTTGATTGCTTTCGTGAAGAAGGCGGCTTCGCCCTTGTCCTGGTGTTCGAGTATCCATTGGCCATGTGCCTCCTTCAGGTGTGTGATTGTAGTGTTATCCCGTCTCTTCAGAGCAGTAGGGTCACTCTGGTTGTCCCACCACATCCCTTGCTGTCTGAGTAGTCTAAAAGAGACCAAATTACACAGGATGTCTGGACACCAGGCTACGTTGCGCAGTTCGAGTTTAGTCGGCCCGTTCGGTCCGATGAGGTCGAGTAGGACTGATCCGTATCCTTGTATCCAGATCCGTGTATTTCCGGCCCAAATACAGTCTGCAGCCGTAGGCGGACTGAGGTCTCGGACTCGGTTACGATCGTTCGTGATGTGTATCGTGGATCCTGAGTCCAAAATAAACGAGTGCCTCAGTGGATAGTCTGAAGCTTCTGCTCGAAATGATGCAGCAGTTAAGGCAGCATTAATCGTTGAAATCTTCCGTCCCTCTAGTCACTCCGTAGACATTTCGGGTGTCTGAGACGTTGACGTTTTGATGGTTGGTGTTTTTGTGCGAGCTCTTTTCCCGCTCCTAAGCTGTTCTTGCAGGTCAGCGTCATGTTCCAGTCGGTGCCTTACCATCGCTGCGATTCCTGAGCGAGGTGTGAACCACTCTGGTGCTTTATTTGTGTGGACATAGTAACAATTCTCTAGTCCATGGCGTTGTTCACAAGCAGGGCATTTTACTCCTTCAGCTGCCGCTGTATCCCCTGTTGAGGACTGCTTGGATATGGTATTTTGACCAAAAGTTCGTTTTTGACGAGGTCTTCCCCGACTCCCCTGTGTGGTTGGAGTGGATGGTGCGCTATCGGCAACGTGAGAGGCGTCCCTGTCAGTGCCCGGGGTGGATTCACCACCAGCAGCGAGAAATGAGGTGTTCCCTACAGTAAAGGCGCCCCTCTGCTGCTTCCCCTTTAAAGGGTGGTACTTGCTCATGTGTTCTCGGAAGCGTTTCATCATTTCTTTGCGAGTCATATTTTGTTCTCGCCGACCATAGTCCTGGAATGTCGTTGCCCAGGTTGGTGCTATCTTCATGACTGAGTCAAGAAAGTCTTGTACGATATCTTGTATATTCTGTATTTCAGCGACCCCTTCGGTCTCCGCGTTCGTTGCGGCGTGGTCGTATTCCGAGAGCCAGGTGTCCCAACTCCCGGGCTGTCTCATTGGTTTGAGGGCGGCTAGGTATCGGTGACGTGCTCGCAACCGTTCTTCTTCGGCGTCTATTCCGACGGTTTGTTTCAGGCTGATGAGCCACGTTCGAATTGGTTCACCTGGCTTACAGCAGTTCTTCATGAGGTGGGGTGATACTGATTGTTGGATATATACCACCACTTTGTCCATATTCGCCCGTTCTTCGCGATAGTCTCTGTCTGCTATCTTGTATGACTCAAGGCGGAGTTTGTAGAAGTCGGTGTCCTCCTTCCACGCCTTGAGGCCGTTTGTTGAGAGCTCGGACGGGGCCTCTGGTCGCAGAGGTGCTCCATTGTCGTCGATACCAAGCGTCGTCTTTCTCTCGTACTTCGTGATGTCTGGCTCGGTTGGGATTCTTGGTTTCGTTTTCAGAGGAGTATTTTGAGTAGGATCTATCTGTTCCCACACGTCAAGGGAGACGCATCGCGTTTCTAGCTGTTGCAGCCATGGCGTGTACGTCGTGTAGTCCATTAGGAGTACGGTTGGTTCTCGCATTGTCGACAGCGACATTGTTTCAGAGTGTAATTGAGACAGTGAGACTCTTAATTGTCAGATAGAATGCTCAAATGCGATGAGGTATGTTGATAGGTTTTTCATTGTATTCATCATTAAGTTCTTTGCTATTTTTTTCCTTTTTATGTAGTGTGTGTGTGCCAAGTGGTTACACCCGAGCTTTGTGCTACAATGCTGTATCGCGTACGATCGCTGCTTGTATCTGACAACCTATTTGCTACCCTAACTATTTATATGCTATAAACTTTTAACTACTCCTTTAAGAGAGTAGTAATATAGATACGTAAGTTATCTTATATAAACTTCTTACTAGCTCTATATTAAGGTAATAGGCCTTCCTTAAGGGCCTAAGTATAACTCTACGCGCTATAGCTTTTATGTTATGCTAATAGATTATAGGTTATAATTACTAGAAGACTACGCCTAATATAACCCTTTATAGTTATCTATATTAACGCCTATACTATATAAGTAGATTAGTAAGTAGTAGTAACTTTATTTATTATCTTATACCTCTATTTCTTATCTAGTAATTACTATACTTATAGTATATTATAGCTAGAGCTTTAAGTAATTAAGTACTTATTACTAAACTTAAAGACTATCCTCTACTAATTAAAGCTATACTAATTTATAGTAAAGTTAAGACGTAAAATTACTATAGCTTTATTAATTTTTAGTCTACGCTTTACTTTAAACTTATATAATCTAGCTTTAAAGAGAGTACGTTAAATAGTCTTCTTTAATATATAAGGAGTAGCTTTATTAGCTACTTATATCTTAGCCTCTTTAAGGAGCTTATAGTACTTAATTTTTAGGAACTTTCTAGTAAGGCGAAGTAGCTTACAATAATTACGCTTAGTTAAAATAGGTAGATAGCTTATCTAAGAGCGCGAGGTATTGCTAGTAGTAGCCTCTTATTATTATATTATCTTCTAAACATAGCGTTATAAATAACGTGTCCCACAAGCGAGCGCCGCACCCCACCAAGTTTGAGCACCTCTACCAGCGTACAGCTCAACCATAAATTCAAGTAGTCTATAGATATTAATATGCAAGCTTAAGTAGCACCTATAGTATCGTTTTTACACGTGCGCGAGTTATGCCCAGTCTCTCTGCACCTTTTACAGCGCGATAGAGCCCGGCTGCTAAGGCCTGATTGCTCCCTACTTTGACGCATTTCACGCCTAATCTGTTGATCAGCCTCTTGTTGAGTAGCTATATCCTCTCCAACTCCCTTTATTAAGACTCCTCCCTTCTGAATCCACTTTCTCTTGCGCTGCTTTCGCCGAGTTACTGCCTCATTAGCCTTCTCAAGGCTATTAATCCTACCCTCCATTAGCTTAGCTCTATATGCCCCTACTATAGCCCCCTTTGTAAACTAATTAAGCGCCTCAATAATTGAGGCTGGTGATAAGCTCTTATGCCGTCGAACGCGATCGCTAATTAGAGTCGATTGAGCCTCAAACTCACGTGGGTTCCTTGGTGTTTGAGGCTCCCATAGAGCTCCTTGCTGAGCTCCTAGCTGAGCTCCTAGCTGAGCTCCTAACTGAGCTCCTTCCTGAGCTCCTTCCTGAGCTCCTAACTGAGCTGGTGGTGATGGCGTACGCAGCTGGACATCTAGCCTTGACAAGACAACGTCTGGCTGGAGAGGAACAAGGCCTGCTCCTCGAAATGCTGAGCGTATATTAACTGCAGTGAAAGCTTGATCAAATGCTGCTTTAAAGGCAGGCAGAAATTCAAGCTTAGTAATGTGGTTGATGTGGGCCTTGATCAAGCTCTCTATCTGGCGGCTGTACGCCTTCTTGAGAGGTGAGAAGCAGCCAACGTCAAGAGGCTGCAACAGATGAGATGAGTGAGGTGGCATGCAGAGGGTATAGATGTTGCTCTCTCTGCAGATCTCTTGAAATTCAAGAGAGTGATAGCTCTCATGGCCATCAAGGATAAGCAGCCGACGCGCGCCTACTACCCTTGTCTTTGTATGAGCATCAAAGTGCTTTAGCCATGCTACTCCAAGCTGATTAGTTGTCCAGCCGTTGTCACTGACTGAGATAGCCCAGTCGCGTGGGATAGCTTCTTCCTGGTACCAGGCACGATGGTGATGCTGGCCAGCAAAGATTAGGAAGGGTGGGATTGCCCAGCCAGCAGCGTTGATGCCTTGAATCAACGTTACCTACTTACGGTTGCCTGGCTGGATGGCCTTCGGCCGCCCTCTCCTCTCTGACCTAGTCACGACTAGCTGAGTCGTTATCTTGCCCATCATAAAGCCAGCTTCGTCAAAGTTAAATGTATCCTCATCTAGTATGCCGTACTTTGCCTTTGTCTCCTCTACTCGCTTAAACCAGCTGTTAACTAACTTTGGATCCTCACATAGAGCTCTCTGCCTGTCGTACGCTCGGGTAAAACGCGTTGTCAGACTGTCTGTACGCTTGACAAAGTTAGATGGCCAATTTATGCCAACCTGACCTCCACCACGCGTTAATAGCAGCTCATTAGCCATATCACGGATAGCTGCGTACGTAGGCGGAAATCTACGTTGATCTAGATCAAGTATATAATTAACTATCACCTCCTCTTCTAGCTGGGTAAGCTTCCTTAAGTTGGGCTAGCAATCGCGTTGAGCAGTAGTCCTAGCGCGTCGGCGACGGATTGTTCTTTTAGACACGTTAAAGATTGCTGCAGCAGGCTGGTTGCCAC
The DNA here is from genome assembly GCA_003313425.1 of Pseudopyrenochaeta lycopersici. NCBI lineage: Eukaryota > Fungi > Ascomycota > Dothideomycetes > Pleosporales > Pseudopyrenochaetaceae > Pseudopyrenochaeta > Pseudopyrenochaeta lycopersici. Next base: position 821,047 of record NHZP01000020.1, read on the forward strand.
TAATTTAATGCGCATGAATAGCTAAGATAGTAAGCTGGATATCTGCTTCGTTTGAAGGCATTTGAAGAGCGTGGTGTTAAGCTATTGTACGTTGAGATGAGAGAGGTGCTCAAACTTGGTGGGGTGCGGCGCTCGCTTGTGCGCGGCGCTCGCTTGTGGGACACGTTATTTACAAGTCTGAACTCAGGTGAGAGGTCAAAAGTTCATGGGTTAGATGCTCTAATTGAAGAGTTTTCTTTATGATCTAACTAAGAGATTAGATGTTCTATGAGCCAATTAGAACCACCCCTCTCATACGAATATGCGTGAATATAGAGACGTAAGTACATACTATATGAATATGCGTGAATATAGATACGTAAGTACATATTATATTCATATGTTATATAAATATGAATATAAATATATTCATGCATATGCATATAAGACGTTATTTGAATATTCATATAGCCATGTATGATCACTACCCTGCTTGCATGAAATTTCCTCGTAGGAAGTTCGATTGGAGCGATGAAAGAGCCCCCAACCTTAAGGTAGAATAGCACCTAGTTGTCAATGCCGTATTCAGCTACCCGCACTCCAAGGACATCGTAATGTCGGACAATCAGGACTGGTTTTGAGAGACTGTTGACTTACTAACGGACAGTAACTTGTGTCAGCTTCAAGATCTCAGGACGAATTGAATGATTCCGGCGCAGTAAACGTAGGCGAAAGTCTGGGTTTAGGAGCAAAAATAGCCGGCGACGGTGTGATTCCGATTCATCCACTTTCCTCTGATGAAGTTACCTTGAATGGGTTCAGGGCAACATTGAGGATGACCTAATCGCGCAGGGGGTCCTACGGAAACTGACACCCTCAAATCCAACTCTTATTGAGAGGTAAAATACAGATAGTTTCATTGTTTGGCTTGGGCTTTCTTGAGCATAGTAGATTCGCGCGATTCGTATGAGCCTTCGAGTGGAAGAGCGTCGACGGGGATTGTTGTCGGGTCTATTTCCCGTCAAGCGCGGCTGCTGCTACACAGTATTACTTTCCTAGTCTCCCGAAGTTTCCATTCTTGCCGCCCACGCCCCTTTGAGAACAATATCACAGCAAGTTGAAGACCGACGACATCATGTACGAAGGATTAAGCGACGAACGACTTAGCATTTAAAACTCACCTCGTTTGAAGGAGGGTTTCGAAGTCTTATAAGATCTTAGGTTAGAGAATATTTGGGGCAAACAGATGAAGGAAGGAGATTTAAGCGGACCGAATCGCTGATAATGAGAACAATGTGGAGGACAGCAATCAACGATTCTCAAATATAACAGATCATTACAAGCGAAAGGCTTATTCGGCACCTCCCATTCCCAAACAACGCTAGGATCTATTGCCTTCCGATGCTGCAAATAACCTGGTCGCCCAATTCCCGAAACTAACCTCGCAGTAGGTATGTGTGTCTACAAGTTGAGAGCGGTGCAGCCGAGGTTGACGAGACCCTAGAGTGCTATTGTTAGTAAATACAACTTTAAGAGACTTTGGTGACATTACATTCTGCTCAATCTCGCCACAGCAAACAGCCTGCTGGGAGCATAGGTTCTTGATTGGAACGGCGCCACCAAGAACGGCAACAGTGACATCGTTGCACTGGCCGAGGAGATTCTGAAGATCGTTATTAATGGGGATAAGTCCATGGCCAGTCAACTTCTTGACAGTCTCGGAGTTGCAGCAATGGACGGTGCTGCCGTTGCCACAGGTGTCGCCGCCATCTTGGCGCGCCCAATTGGTGGGAACGGCAACAGCGACAGCAACAAGAGCGAGGATGACGGCCTTGGTGAACATTTTGAAGGGTCGTCGATGGGTTAATATGGAGAGAGTGGGGGAAGCTGGGAGTGTATTTGTGGATTTTACTTGAGTGTGAAAGTTGTTATTGTTACTATTGTTGTTGTTAATAATGATGGGATGTTCGATCTTTAGAAACTAGGGCAAGTGATATTTATAGGTAACGAGAAGGAGTAACGTGTTCCACCGCCTGATGCACGTCCCCACCTAATGCACGGAGTTTTTAAGAACACTTAAATCCTTCTATCTTCCTATCTAAATAAGATATACTTCTAAAAATTTAGTATTTAAATTCCTAAAGTATTGGTAATAATTTAAAAAAATGATTAATAAATTTAAGCTAGTATTAAAAGAGTTATATAAGTTTAAAGTTAAAGCCTAAAAAAAGCTAAAATACTTAATTATATAAAATTTATAAGTACTATTACTATAAAATTTTAAGTACTTACTTATTATAATAGCTAATAAAATTAATATATAAAATTATTTAGTATTAAAAGTATATTATAATAAAGTTACATAGCTTTTTAAAGCTACTTTTTTAAACTAAAAATAACTATTAAAATATTACTTATAAAAGTTATTATATATAAAGTTTTATAGTTTTAAAGTACTTTAATTATATAATTACTTTACTATTATACTAAAACATATATATATTCTTACTATAGTAGATAAAACTATAAGCTATTTTCTAGTAAAATTTTAAAATCATAATAAAAAGCTTATAATATTATAGTCTGCACCTACGTAATAAGGTAATTTATACTAAGCTGTACTATAGAGGAGTGTAAATAGTAGTAGTTTACTAAGTAGGAAGCCTTGCCTATTAAGCTTATTAATAGGTAGGTAGATTATATTCCTATAGTAGTGCGGTAGATTATTAAATATAAGGGTAAAAATAACTTCTATAGGTAATTTATATACTAGAAAATTAAGCTATAAAGCCTTTAGTATATAATTAAATAGCCTTATTAATTATAGCTCTAAAAACTATTGCGTTATGTTGTTATAATCTAATTTCTATAGAGAGTTATATAGGTTCCGTATTAGAATTACATTGTTAGGGTGGCCCTAGCGCTCAAAAAATACGAGCTCCTTCGTAGGCCAAAAGTCTGTTCGCATAACGCACGGGCCCCCGAACACCTGCAGCACAGCCAGTATGAGTTGACTCTGTAAATTCTAGGGCAACAGAACTGGAGATACTACAATCGACGCCTTGTCCAGCTCTTGATTTATTCACTATATGTGACAGCCAATAACGTCATCAAACAATAGACAGTTACCTTCGGCGAACAGCCACCTCGAGTTTTGAGGCATCAGTTGGTAGGATGGAGAACGCCGTGAAACGACCTTGATTCATGGTCCCGCTATGGGATGATCGCGATCTGCGCGAGTCAGCGCGGAACTGCAGATTTGCCATACCATGACCATGATCAGCGGCTGAGAACTTGGCTATTTCATTGCTACCATGAATTGCGGTCTGACGTGGGTCCTGTGAAAAGTATACAAGCTAAATAATCTTTACTATAATATTGATTGTTCCCTACGGAGACGAGCGAACTGGACAAGTTTAAGCCATTATTGGGATCAACACCAGTAGGCCCTTAGCAAGAGGAGCAACCAACTATTCAGATTGATGCAGTGAGTAGAATGAGTGTTGGCAACGTTGATTCAATATATTGTTTTCAACGTCAATTCAAGATGGTCGCCGACCCGACTTTGCCTGACGCTCACCATACACTCAGACGTCTGGAATCCAGAAGAAAATAGCGCGTCCTTGACTCGTCTGCCGGTTTGCGCGTCCAAGTTTCTGCAGGGCCTCATTTGTGCCACATAGGCCCCGTTGGACGATGCACCGGACGCCGGCCGGATTAACCCCTATAGCGTACGCGAAGGTGGCACAGAGTATCTGTATTTTACTACTGGAGAACTTGTGCTTAATATCCTGTCGGGAATCCTTCGTTAAATCCTCGTGGTACGTTTTGATAATAGTCTTATCAAGGTATCGCTGCAACCGCTGCTGGAGCCATTGGATGATCCTGTCTTGAAGATCCACGCAGTGGGCAATCTCTGCTAGGAAGTGATAATCTTTGGGGTGCGAGTCTCAACGGTGGTGTCTACGTTCCCAGCTTGACTGAGGGCAGTATAGATAATACGCTTAATTATACCTGGGGATTAGGAGAAGGCATAATATTCATATAGATGTCTTGCCTATATGTATCTGCACGAACAAGGCAGATTGGGTTCCTGAATCCAGCTCGATCGTTCAAGGCAATATGTGATGAGGATGACCTAATCTTGTAGGGGGTCCTACGGAAACCGACGTCCTCAAATCCAACTCCTACCTAGGACGTTGCAACGTCAGAATTATGCCAGGGTAATTCTTAGCACTTTACTTTCATGATCGTGCTTTCTGATTGGGCGTGGTGCTGAGCCCGTGTTGGCAAGGTGCTGCACGCAGACAGACCTTGGCACCCCAGCCAGCGTCATTACTAGCTTGGTGAAGTTTGACCATCTAATGGTTTTCGGCTTTGTCGATGCATTCCTAGGCACGCCCCACGCAGGTGGTTCCTCAAAGGGAGCTAGTCACCCGCAGCGTGATTGCTAGCGCGTTGATGTCTAGTCTATCATGGCGAGTCTTCGTCTCTCTATGCTCTTCCCTCGTACAGTACGATCTACGCCATTCGCAGCGTGATACGAAGTGTAGCAAGTTAGACTCTTTCTGACCCTGTTCATTTAGCGTTCTTTCCTAGTAGGTACCCCTACTGTTTTCTGCGTGCATTCATTTACTTGCTCCATTGTTAACATACGATAGCTCTTAGCGGGCAATCCTTGTCAGTGTGGTTTTCAATCACTATTTTGTCAATCTTATCAATCAATCCTTATCAATCGATATCAATTCCACCCTCGAATTGAATTGACAATTGACCAGGATCAGTGATCGGAATGGTCTGGTCTGGTCTGGTCTGTACCCTCAGACCAGACCACTCCCATGAAAGAAAAAATGAGACACTTTTTGATGTGTCAGCATACCCCATCAATGCTGCCCACCACCAAACTACCATTGTAAACTGCACAGCAGCACGATACAGAGGCCATTCTTGAAGCTGGTTCTGTTGAAGCTGTTTATTTGTATATATATCTGTACATAGGTGGCATTGTTTGGTGTTGTACGTCTACCACAGATCTGTTTTAACACGCGCAGTTGGGTTAGCCCACGCCTGCCTACACCTGTACTGCATCTCCATTATTCGAGCTCGGACTTGCTCCATCGTTACACCCGAGCTTTGTACTACCATGCTGCATTTCATTTCTCGGCTAGCATATTTAATAAACGGGCTATCTAACAGCTATACAGACTCCTAACGCGGCATACAGTAGTGAGCATAAAAAGTCTTAGCGTTGCTTCTGCCTTGCACAATTCCAGCAAGAACTGTTGAAAGGCACCTCTGTACTAATGCTGTCAAATGAAAGTGCCAAGATCATATGGTGGACTTACTGCAAATTGCCTTGTGATCACTGATACCATGAAATAGCTAACTAATATAATGGTTTTCAAACTAGATTGCGGGTCACTCTCCGGTCACATTTATGCACTTTTACAGGCGGGGTGGCGAAAACATTTCGTGGTTGGTTGCCTTTACACTCTCAGCCTGCCCTTAACAACTCATCTTACATTTACGAAGTTCTGAATAGTTTGTGGTACCAGAGAAGATAACAATGTATGGACCTGACCTGATTAGATGTTGTGCTAGACCTCGAATCGCTACGGCCCTCCTGATTCGACTCTGGATTTAAGTCAATCCCTGTGTTTTCGTCTGGTGAGTATATTTATTATAAGGGGGTGAGGGGGCGCAACTAAGGGTTAACTAATGCGGGGTTAGAGCGGGGTTAATTTGCAAAAGGCTGCTCCGAACTAAATAGTGTTGCCGGATAATTTCACTCCCCTAAATTAAAAGCACGACGATTTAAGAAATATGGTACAGCCTGCAAAAAACCTTATTATTATAGACGAGAATAGAGACACTATACTGACTCTGACCAAACCGACTGTTGACTTTGCTATCTGGCCTAACGATTATAAGCTCTGTAAACACTAATTGAGACATGATTAAAGAAGAGCAAGAGGCTGGTTATGAATCTGACGTAAGTCGAGATGAATATACCCTAAAAGCTAGTAACACTACTACTGTCTTAGAGAATGTACATGAGACTTACTAAGATGGAGGTACTGAGCAGGAAAGTGACCTTAATAATCTTTTAACAGGGAGAGAGGCGGTAGAAGCCTACGAACTGGTAGCAGTATATCTGGTCTTGTCTAAACATTTAACTATAGCTTCTGGGAAGTTTAAGAGTGAACTTAGCAGATTATAGAGTGAGAGCTTGAAGGGGCAACCCTAGGGGCCTTTAGCTAGTGGCCATTACGGCCACCTATACCACTATCTAGCCAGGGCGAAGGCCTGGCGTATACTGCAGAGCTAATAAGGGATCTAGAGGCCTTTGAAGCCTTTACTTAGCTCACACAGTACTACAGCAAGGTCTGTCAACAGTAGCGCTCCCTGCCCCACAACAACGTTAAACAATCTAACATCACTCTCTTATTCCTCTATTTTCTACTATCTCTCTTACAGCACTTAAAATGCCTCAGAACGCAAGGGAACTACCCTAATGTATCTACACTGCTTAGTCTCCCTAACTAGAAGGGGAGCTGTAGCTTGAAATGGTAGCAATACCCGCGCAAGCAAGAAATGCTTTCTAAGGTAGTGTGTCAGCACTATAATTCTATAGCTTAGCACGTCTTATATACCCTTAGGGAGGCGCGATAGTGGACTTAATCTTTATCCTACAGACGGAAATTAATTCTAAACTAAACTAAACTAAACTAAATATAGACCCTGTTAGACAACGTACTAGACACTAGCTAGATTAACCCCTATAGCGTACGCAATAGTAGCACAGAGAATCTGTATTTCACCTCTAGAGAATCTCTCCTTAATATCCTGTTAGGAAACCTTTGTTAAATCCCTATAGTACGTCTTAATAATCCTCTTATTAAGTCTTTGCTGCAGCCGCTGTTAGAGCTATTAGATAATCTTATCTTAAAGATCTACGCAGTAGGTAATCTCTACTAGGAAGATAATAATCTTTAGGATATAATTCTTAACAGTAGAGTCTACGTTCCTAGCTTAACTAAGGGTAGTATAGATAATACGCTTAATTATACCTAGGGGATTAGGATAAGGCATAATATGCATATAGATATCGTGCCTATATATATTAGCGCAGATAAAGCTAACTAGGTTCCTAAATCTAGCCTAATCCTTAAGTTTATCCTAATTTAAAAGCTTAAGCGTCGCAGTAGTTCTAAATAGACGTGTATAATTAAGGAGTTGCTCTTAAATCTTATAGAGTTAGCCTATAGCTAGCTAGAAGGACCTACCCTAACTTCTCTTACTATATAAATAGAGTTTGTTAATAGCAACTAAATATAGACGCTTTTAAAACTTAGAGTATTGTAGTATAGAGGTAAATGTTCTATTATCCTTGTATCTAGTAGGGAACACGTGTTGCACCCGTTGAATAGGTCTACTAGCAGTAACCTTACCCTTAGCCCTAGGCTTTGTCTTCCTTAATTACCCCTAGTCCTTCTTAGGTAACTCTTCTCTATTTCGCTCTAACAGCTCTCCTAATATAATTTTAGTAGATACCTAAATATGCGTGTAGTCTCTACGAGCGATAGTATGGCGGTTAGTAACTGTATTAGTGTCTCTATTAAGCACGAATCTACAATAGCTTAAAGAGACTAAATTTAGAGTAGTACTTTAATTATTCTAGATAGCCTTAAGGGGGCTAATAATTAATATAATAGGTTAATAAGACAGTAATATAAAGTTGTAGAAACTAGTTATAACTAGCGTCTTCCTAAACCTAGTAGTAGCTACTAGCACTACATTATTGCAGTTATATAAATCTACTAAGAGCTTACGTTGCTAAGGTCTTAATTTATGCCCCCGTGAGTGCTTCTAGACTTGTTATACTGTCATCCAACGACTAGTTAGGGTTTGTGAGGGGGGTGTAGGTATACGGGGTTTGGGCGGGACATGGGTCGACGGCAACGTGTGAAGAATCTTAGAAGCTATCGGTGAGGATAACCAATAAGATTGCAAGGTTGGTTCTCCGGGATAGAGTGAGGGACTAGATAGAAGGGGGTTTTAATACTAAGACAGTAAGAGGGCGCTTCTGTAAAGAGTACTAAGGGTTAAGAACAATTAGTATTGCTATCACTATACTGTAGAGTATAATATTGAGTTGAACACAATAAGCTATAAGGGTTTATTGCGGTGATCTATATATATAGAAGTTATGCAGGTTGCTTAGTGTGCTCGGTGTGCTCAGCATCACTAATTAGACTGATCAACTGAGCACGTCACGTAACCTTAGTTGTTAGTCTAATACTTGTGAGGTCCAGTTGGGCCACTAGGGCAGGGTTCCAGCAGGATCGTAACACCATCCCCCTCCTGTCCTAGCGCTGTCCTTAGTGCTTATCATATAACGCGGGCGTTTCCTACTTCTTGCCGCATTATGTCTCGCCATGCCTAAACATCTATAAGTGTCCAGCACTATTTGTTATTAACGCCTCTATAATTTTATTAACTCCTTTAGGGAAGCTATAGTTCAGAAGTGCGCGACGTGCGCAAAGTATAATTAGGTGTGTAAGGTCTATGTTTGTTCTAGGAAATGTAGCGAGTGTCTGCATTAAGGATAACGTTGCAACGTGCAAGTTACGGAGTCTAAATTTAAACAATTAGTAGATTAAAAGGCAAAGCTTTAAGAGAAGATAAAAGAATCTAGAGATGCATAAGAGGTTGCGATAAAAGCGCATAAAAAGGCTCTGGAAGAGCTGCGCGTTGCTTAGGCTTGTAAAGAGTGGTTACGACAATAAATGGATTTAATTGATTGGCGTGCGGAAGAAGCAATAGCTGTGGAAGAGTAGGATATTGAGGAGCAAGAAGCGGCGGAGGCCTTGTTGCCTAAGAACGCTTCTAATGCCCTTAGTTTTAGTTTATCGCCTAGCACCTAGGGTGCGTTTAAGGGCTTCCCTCTTAAGTACTAGGAGGCCCTAATTGGCGATAGGCTATTAGTGGTGGACCTAACGGTTTCCCCTAGCTCCTAACATTTCTCAAGGTTTGTTTGTTTTTTCTTCTTCCTTTCCTCTCTTTCCTAATATTCTCTAATTTTTTCTTGGCAGTTCCTTAGGTTTTCTGGTGGTTCCCACGTGCTTTCTACACTTAGGTATCCTTTCTATTTAACTAGGTAGCTGGAGCTTGGTTCTAGGTCGTTAACTCTTCTGTTTCGTTAGTACCCCTATATTTTCTTAACCTTAAACTCGTTTTCTTCTTTAGGTTCGTACTAAAATGTTCTTTGTAATAGCGTTGCGGGGTTAGCTGGTTCTAACTTAGAAATATAGAAGCGCGGGTGGATCTTTACATCTAGTAGTAGCTTAAGTGTATAGTTTACTAGTCTATTCTGTTCTTTGACTAAAAATAGTCTAACTTTGATGTAGTTAAGTCCTTTGCTTAGTTGCTTGTTACGTAGATTTTTCGTGAGCAAATATGCTTTATCCCCCTTTTTTAGCTAAGGTGCTATTTTTCTTTTCTTGTTTTAGTAAGAAATACTGTTGTGTTGTACTTTCTTAAGGTTTTCTCGGAGTTATTTATGTATTTTCCTTATTCCTTTAGCTATTTTAATAGCTGCTTTAGCTTTTCTGCTAGGATATAATTTTATAAAGAGATTAGGGTGTCTCCTATAGTTAGTAAAGAATAGTGTCTTTCTAGTAGATTCTAATAATTTATTATTATAGGCTAGTTGTGCTATTAGTAATAGTAAAACCTAATTATTTATTATTAATTACTGTAAATTCTTAGGTAGGTTTTTATTGTTCTGTTTATTCTTTCTATTTGTCCGTCTGTTTGTAGGTAATAGGCTGTTAATAACTTTCTTTTTGTTCCTATTGCGGCTATTAATGTAGACTAGAAGTTAGATATAAAGAGCTTGTCCCTGTTACTAATAATAGACTTAAGTATACTGTGATATCGTATTAATCTATCTAAGACAACAAACGCTAGTTATTCTGTGTTGTAGTTGTTTCTAAACGGTATTATTTCTGCTGCTTTCGTGAATCTGCAGACTATGTTAAAGATAGCGTTATACTTAATTCTTGTTGCGGGATCTTTAGATAGTAGTAGCCTTGTTACAAAGTCTATAGAAATGTCTGCCTAAGGTTCGTTAGGTAGCTCTATAGCTTATATTTCTCTGTAGGGTGCGTAAGTACTGTGTTTGTTCTTATAACAGTCTGCGCATTTTTTAATAAACTATTCGACTTTAGCCTTTATGTTCTTAAAGCTGTAGTGTTGTTATATAAGTTCTATTGTTCTCTTAATTCTAGGGTGACTATGTACTAGGTTATTATAGTGTTGTTAGATAATTACTTCTTGTAATTCCTTAGGTACTTTAGACGTAATTATTATAGTGTTGTTTAATAACTTATTAGGTCCTAGGCTTCTATCCTAGTTTACTTAAAGGATAGTATTGCTAATTATTGCTTTTGTTCCTGCAATGTCTAGTCTGCGGCTAAGGGCGTCGGCTCTGCTGTTATCCTTTCCTGGCGTATATATAATCTTAAACTTATATTATCTTAGTATTTCAGCCTATCTAACCTGTCTTTAGTTTAAGGTCTTAGTAGTAGTGAAGTTAACTAAGTTCTTATAATCTGTAAATATCGTAAGATCTAAGCAGCTCTCTGCGTAGATCTGCTAGTAGTTAAGGGCGTTAACGACTGCTATAAGTTCTTTATTATGCACGTCGTAGCGTTCCTTAGGGTCTGTGAATTTCCTAGAGTAGTAGGTAATTAAGTGCTATTTCCTATTGCGTTCTTATTTCGCTGTTGCACCTAGTGCAAGGTCTAAGGCATCTGTTTTAAACTGTAAGGGTTCTCCTGTTTAGAATGCGATTAACACTAGTAGTATAATATAGGCTTCCTTAAGCATCTAGAATGCTTTTCTTTATTTATTTTCTTATTCCTATTTTGTCTTTTTCCTTATAAGTTTAGTAAGTAGGATAGATTTTTTAGAGAAGTCCTTAATAAACTATTAGTTAAAGTTAACAAATCCTATAAATAACTGTATGTCTTTAACTATTTTAGGTTTAGGCTATTTCTTTACTACTTTTATTTTTTCTTTGCTTATCTTTACTCTGTGTGCACCTACTATGTATCCTAGGAACTTAACTTCTTCCTTATAGAACTTGCATTTTTTAGGTTTAAGCAGTAAACTAAATCTTCTTAAGTAGGTAAGAACTGTTTTAACGTGCTTAATATGTTCCTGTAGATTATTAGAGTACACAAGGATATTATTAAGGTATGCGATAACGAATATATCTAGGTGTTCCCTTAACACATTGTTAATAAGTGCCTAGCATGTAGCTAGTACGTTAGTAAGACTAAAAAGTATTACTATATACTTATAGTAGCTATAGCGTGTTCTAAACGCAGTCTTCTATTCTTTACCTTCCTTTATGCGAATAAGGTTGTACGCTTCTCTTAGGTCTAATGCTATAAAGACTTTTACAAAGGCTAGTTAATCCTGTAGTTCTGCTATGTTTAGTAAAGGGTATTAATTCTTTATTATAATATTGTTAAGCTTTTAGTAGTTAACGCATAATCTTAACTTCCTATTTTTCTTTAGTACGAATAGTATAAGGTATCCTGCTAGCAATTGTAATTCCCTAATAAATCCCTTTTTTAAGTTTATCTTAATATATTTACGCAGAGTTTTAAGTTCTTTTTCTAATAAACTGTAGATTAGGCTAAAAGTTAGTTGCTTTCCTTCCTGTAGGATAATCTCGTAATCCTAGGGCTAATGCTTAGGTAATGCTTTTATAGTTATCTCTTCCTAAAAGAGTAACTCGTATTCTTTATACTTGTTGGGGATTACTAGAGTTACGCTTTGCTCCTTAACTCTAGCTTGTTAGTCTAAGGGCCTCCTGTTGGTACCTGCTGAGTTAGACCCTCGTGTCTTGAGGTTGTCCTTATTTAAAGTGAGAATCCTAATCGTCATTTTCTTATCTACCTGGGTACTTAGCCGCGGCGTAGGCTTGCTTATAGTTGCGTCCGTTCTACAGCATTTAAACGAGAACTTTTTCTTTTTCTAATTTATGTCTAGGCTATATTCTCTTAACTATAGGAGTCCTAGTATCATATCGTGCTGTGATAGTCTGAAGATGTCTAGGTTAATCGTTTCCCTATAGTTCTAGATAATAAGTTACACGCTCTGTACTTCGTGTGTGATTACAGACTCTAATGGCATTAGTTGCCTATTAGCTACTATTAAGGGATATAGTACTAATTTTAACGATAGGACAAGGCTAGCTTATCCTATTGCTCGCGCAGAAATATAGCTCTGTTATGCTCTAGAATCTACTAGTGCCTTTATCTAGCTTCTATTAAGCTTAATATTTAGTTTAAGGAGTCCTTGTGCGCCTGTTGCGCATAGAGTTTGCAATTCTTACCTATTAGTAGGCGCGATTCTAAAAAAGGCTCCTCTTAATACCCGTTTAGTGTCTTAATATCCTTATGCTTAAGGCAGTTGGAGTTAAGGCACGTTTGCTATTATCGTTGATTGCACTCTCTGTTAAAGACTAGCTGCATCGCCATAGTAGCCGCAGGGTTGTTATTTCCTAGGAAGTAGAGGACAGTCCTCTTATCCTATAGGTGGTTATCGCATTTAACTTTAGGGTAGTTATACTATTAGTACTTGCATTAGTAAAACAAGTAAGGGAAGTATTCCTATTCTATCTTACTTAAATAATAGATCGCGCACAGGTCTGTGGTACAAAAGGACTAGTAGACGACACTGTGTCGCTTATTGCGTGGATCTATTAAGTAATCTAGTACGAGTTTCTGTAGTCCTTTGCGCATGGTATGTAAGGTCTAAGCCGCCTCGGCGTGCTTATACATTTCTTAAGCTTCTTTCTCTGTAAGATGCTAGAGAGGGTCGACGTTCTCTTTGTTGTTCTCCTAATGTATTTATTATTTAAGCTGCGTACAGAGTTCTCAACAATCAGTCCGTGTCAGTCGGACTGATTGACTGATTGATTAAGTAAGCAATCAGTCAATCAGTCTGAGGGGCTCCATTTAGCCAGTCAGTCAGTCCCAGAACCTTTAGACTGACTGTTTGATTGACTAAGACTAGTTCCTAGGGGTGGCGGGTGCTGAAGTTGATGGGGTGGGCGTTGACGCTCCCAGCCAATCTGGTGATAGTTTCTTGGTGTTGAGGTTTGTAAAGTAAACAAACTGGTCACACTTTACTTAATTAGGTCAATTACACGAGCCATCTGAACTCCGACGACATCGCGTCGGCCATTAACACCTACATACTCCACTCCACGCGCTCTCCTACCGTTACGCCGCCCTATAGCATGAACCGGAACGCCGAGAAGGCCTTCGAACAACGTGTCGCACGCGAAAACTGCCGAAATCCACCCCCAATCACGCTCTCTATTGCTCTCGATCCCGATGACGCGCCAGATGGCAATGCTACACTCGTAGATAGCGACGATCGGAAGGCTCAGTATGACGACATCGACTGGAAACGCGTGCCACACCTACAAATAAGGGACAAGGAGCATACAAAGGGCAATCCGAGCTGGATATATAATTACGGCTGGCCTCTATGGCATCGCCATAGGCAGAAAAGGTGGTGGCTCTGTAAATACTGTCATACTCATAAAATGAGGGGTGGCGAATATGATGTACACACGTCAACTTCCTCTGCCGGTACACACCTCTCAGCCAACACCCCAGGCCATGGTTACAATAGAGATGGCAAGATAAACTTCGGCTTGCCGCCAAATACAAGCTCGATCGTCCATCAGTTACAATTCCGGGGCGTTGAGGTGTCGCAAGAGGTGGCGAATGAGCTGGCGTCCGGTTTCTCGCAGAAGAAGTTCCGGCAAGCCCTCCTCGACTGGGTAGTGGCCGATCATCAAGCCCTTCGAGTAATTGAGACTCCGTCTTTCCGCCAGATGATTGCTGCTGCAAATCCGCTTGCAGAGCAGTCAGTTTGGCGGAGTGCCAACTCTCTCCGCGCCTACATCCTCGCCGAATACCACGCCATGATTCCTGCAGTCATACAACACCTAAAGAAGGCTCGATCGCTTATCCACATATCCTTTGACAACTGGACTACCTACGGTGGCAAACGCGCCCTCACAGGAATCTGCGTACACCATCTGAACGAGCAGGGCGAAGTCGAAGACTACGTACTTGGATTACCTCAACTCCATGGCTGCCACAGTGGCGAGAATATCGCCCATGTGGTGAGTGAGATTCTCCAGATTTTTGAGATTGACGAAACAAGACTTGGCTACTTTGTACTTGATAACGCCACGAATAACGATACTGCTATTGAGGCCCTGGCTGACATGTACAACTTCTGGGCTCCCCACCGACGACTACGTTGTACATGCCATATTCTCAACCTAAGCGCCCAGCTAGTTATCTGGGGCAAGGATAGGGAAGCTTTTGAGAACGAGGACTTAAATATACAGGAAGAAGAAGCGTTTCTCGATGAGTGGCGTAAGTACGGTCCTATCGGCGTTCTTTTTGATATTATCGCGTCTATCTGCACCGCACAAACACGAGAGTTATTCGAGAGACTACAAGTTGAAGAGGCCAAGCGTCTTAACAAGTCGACGGAGATATACGAGCTTATCCGCCCAGTAAGGACTCGCTGGAACTCTTACTTCCTAGCCATGCAGAGAGCTGCCCTACTACACGGCCCGATTGACGACTATACACACATCAAGATGGAAGAAATTAGAGTTGAGTCAGCCTCTCAACGCCGGAATACTCAATCTCGGAGGGCTGAGCCTAGGATATATATTCAAGAAGGAGGATTGACGGCCAAGGATTGGGCGACAATAAATGAGTATATTAGGCTTCTAGCGCCCTTTTTAGAAGCTACGAAGCTTCTTGAAGGTAGAGGTAACGTCGGCCGCCATGGAGCTATCTGGGAAGTAGTTATTACATTTGAGTGGCTTCTTGACGAGCTTGAAGAGCAGAAAGATCGGCTCTCACAGGTGGATTACAACCACCCTGATGCTCCAGAGGATCATTTGAAGATTAACGTCAACCTAGCGCACGCGAAACTCTCGGAGTACTACCGTAAGTTTGACGACTCGCCGATCTACTATACTGCAACGATTCTTCATCCTCACTACAAGCTCCACCTAGAAGCTCTATGGGGAGTGCCAGATAATTACGATGAGGAGAAGGATGGCCCTCATCATAACAAAGACTGGCTGCCAAATAACAATAAGGGCTTCATAAAGCTCTACCGGTCGTACAAGGAGAAGCTAGCTGTTGAGGCGGGCAGAAGCTCACCTAGCGATCAACGTCCGGCCAAAAAGCCACGTGTATCGTCATCATCTAGTCGATCAACTTTCCTGGAGAACTCCATGAAGGCAGCCCTCCGCCAAGTGGAGGAGGCACTTGACGACGAGTACGAAGTCTGGAAGCGCCAACCGCCCTTGGCAGAAGACGACCCGCTCTCTCTTAATCCTATACGGTACTGGCTTCTTCATGAGAAACAGTTTCCTACTCTAGCTAAGCTTGCGCTTGACATCTACTCCATCCCAGCTTCCTCCGCCGACTGTGAGAGGACCTTTAGTGAGCTTGGAGACTTGATTGGCACCCGGAGGCTGCGTATGAAGCCTGAGTTGAATGCCGCCCTACAGTCCCTTAAGAGTTGGAAGAGGATTGGCATCAAACGAGTGCCTTCTACTACTACACGTCCTACTGCGGAGCTCTCTCAAAATGAGTTAAACAAAATTGCCGCCCAATTAGAGCAGTTTGAGTACACATAAAGCCAATTAGTCAATCAATCAGGCAGTCAATCAGTCCAAAGAACGCTTACGTTATCAAACAGTCAAACAGTCTCGATTCACGCCAGAAGGCTTGGCAGTCAGTCCAATCAGTCCAATCGGGTCGAAAGATGCAGTCAAACAGGCTATGGGCCTCCCAGACTGACTGTTTGACTGTTGAGAAGTCTGGCTGCGTATAAATGTCTTACTTCTTGCTGTCTGTAAGCACGATTTCGCTGTAGGAGTTAACTTAAAGATACCCTTATTATACTAGGTTCTTAGTGTTTAGTATATAGAAGGCGTCTTCTTATGTTAGTAGTAGTATTGTTTAGCGTTGTAGTGCGTATTTAGGGGTCTTAACTACTAGAGGTTCTAGTGCCTATGTTTGCCTAGCTCGTTAAAGTTTCTGTGGTGCGTTCCTGACGCTTGCGGGTTGCTATACTTCCTTAGCCTTTTCTGCCTATTCTTATATTACCTTTGTGTAATGTTTAGGGTAGTTATAATGTTCCTGTAATATGTCTTGCATCGCTTGCTTAGCTAGGATAATAGTACTTATTTCTTATTTTATAGCTGCTTCCTATTCTGCTAAGGTTAACGCGTTAATATATTGTACTTCGTATATATGTTGTGGGTATAGTTAGCGGTTAAGTTCTATAATATCTTTTTCTGCTTCTGTAGGCGTAGATGGCCTTAGGGTTCCTAGTCGATGTCGGCTTCTGAAGTTCTCCTCTTTTTGCTCCTTAGTTAGGAGTACTGTAGTGTTGCTAAGGTCTTCCGCGGCGTCTTTATAGACTAGGGACAGGGAGCTGTTACTCTCTTCCTTATCTTTGCTATACTAGGTTCCTAGAATCCCTTTCTTAGTAGGTTCCTAGAGAGGTAGCTGTAACAACTCTGTGTCTTAGGCCTCTTCCTTTTAGGTTGCGACGACTTCCTATGTTTTGTTGTTGTTATTTTCCTCTTTTACAACTAACATGTTAATCTAGGGGGTTACCTTATTCTTTTGTCTATAGTCCTTAGCTATATAGCTTTTCTTGTTACAGTTAAAGTAAGTTATTTCTTTTTTCTTCCTGCCCTTACCTAACTTTTCCTTATTAAGGTTATCTAGATGTATTGCCTTAGGACCCCTAGACATGTACTGTCTAGGCACTCCCTGTGGCTAATACTGGTACTGTAGGCGACTGTTATTTAGCTTATTGTAATAATCCTTCTAGGGTTTCTTGTCTTCTTTTGTTTATCCTAGTAGTTATCTTCTAAGTCGCATACAGAGCTTATAGAGCTCTACATCTAGTTAGATAGTTTCGTTGATTAGGTTGTCTAGTGTCGTAACCTTTATGCCCGTACGCATGAGCTCCGTCTAGACATCTGCTTTTAGGCCTTGTTTGTACATAGTTTTCAGGGTATTGTTATTCTAGCTAGTTTATCTAGCGTAACCTAGAAATTTGTTGGTGTAGTTGGCTGTAGACTTAGTTTGTCGCATGTTCTAGATCTTGCGTTCTGTAATAGTTGCCACGTTTAGGAGTCTAAACGCTTAACGCATGCATGCTTTAAATCTTTCCGTATTTTCGAACATAACAATTAGTTCTTAAGGCTTCTCTTCGTCGCTCATGTACTTAACTAGGTAGGGTTTCACCTATTTAGTAGCTTCGCCTCTTATGTAGCTAAACATAAGTACTGCTTGGTTGTCGTCGTCTATAGTAGTCGCATTAAACTTAAAGAAGAGGTTAAACTAGAGTAACCACTCTTCGAGCTTAAAGCGGTCTCTATAGAAGAGGTCTGGTTTAGCGACAGCGTTGCCTGGCCTAGTAGTATAATAGTTCGTGTTGTCTATATAAGTATCACTTATCTTAAGGGTGTTTAAAGTATAAAGAATCTTAGAAGCTATTAGTGAGGATAACTAATAAGATTGCAAGGTTAGTTCTCTAGGATAGAGTGAGGGACTAGATAGAAGGGGGTTTTAATACTAAGACAGTAAGAGGGCGCTTCTGTAAAGAGTACTAAGGGTTGAGAATAATTGGTATTGCTATCACTATACTGTAGAGTATAATATTAAGTTGAACATAATGAGCCATAAGGGTTCATTGCGGTGATCTATATACATAGAAGTTATGCAGGTTGCTTAGTGTGCTCGGTGTGCTCAGCATCACTGATCAGACTGATCAACTGAGCACGTCACGTGACCTCGGTTGTTGGTCCAATACTTGTGAGGTCCAGTTGGGCCACTGGGGCAGGGTTCCAGCAGGATCGTAACACAACGTCATTAATAGGGTCACTGAAAATATCGTAGTTAACATTTGTATCGTAAATTAGGGGTGTAGATTCCATTTCTGCAAAGAAAACGCGCGATTCATAGGTATATAGACGAACTATCACGACCTTCTTTTTAGTGAGGCGTCCTGGCGCGTGTTTTCGGCAAACCGGGTCCTAGACCCTCTGTCGAGGTTTGTCCCGTCTTGGCGCCTGCGCAGGGTCACTAACCCCTTACAGAGGGCACGTGATAACTAGACTAGTAGTGCAACACGGTAACGTGTTCTACCACTCGGTGGCCAACACCAGTCGGTGGCCCGCCTCATCAACACTAACGCGATTGCTCCAAAACAACCACCATAACTATGCAACGACCGCCTCACGCAGCTTAAAAGGAGGGCCGTGTCCTTCTTATGTCTAAAGCGATTAATTTAAAAAAAATTATAAGTGTGCATAAGGCCGCGCAGCTATATGATGTTCCTTAAACAACTCTCTAAGGCCGCCTTAAAGGCTGCCTGCCTACCTTAATAATTAACGCACGTAAACGTAAGCTATTACCTACTAAGGAGGAGTCTCTCGTTTAGTAGATACTAGACCTTAATTAATAAGGTTTTCCGCCTTAGATTATTAACGTACGACGAATAGCAGACTCCCTACTTACCGCACGCAGCGGGCAGCCTCTACTACTACCTCTTAGCAAGAACTAGGTGTTACGCTTTATTAACGCGCAGTTAGAGCTTTAGATAAAGTAGAACTGAAAATTTTACTTATAACGCGCGAAATACAAGGATCCTATAAAAATAAACGAGTAGTTTAGTCTCGTACAGGACACGCGCAAGACCTACAGGATAGTAGACGCAGATACCTATAACTTTAATAAGACTGGCTTCGCGATAGGTGTCGCCTTAACGTTAAAGGTTGTTACTAGCTCTGATGCTATTAGTCGGGCAACCGTCGTATAGCTAGGTAATCGTGAATGGGTAACGACTATTGAGTGTGTGAGCGCAGTAGGCCGCCTTCTACCTCTGTTTATTATCCTTAAGGCGAAGGTCTACCAGGCTAGTTAGTACCTAGCTGGACTGCCTAACGACTAGGCTATTACTGTTAGTAACAACGGTTAGATAAGAGACGACCTTAGATTCAAGTGGCTGAAGCATTTTAACCTGCACAAAGCCTCGTCCTCTGTAGGAGGCTATTGCATGCTGATACTTAACGGCTACAGCAGCTACGCAACGCCTAAGTTTAATAACTACTGTAAGGAGAGGAATATAATTAGTCTCTATATGCCTGCCTACACGTTATATAAGCTTCAGCCGTTAGATGTTAGGTACTTCTCGCCGCTTAAGACAGCGTACGGATAAGAGGTGACCAAGCTTGCTTACTAGGGCGTCTACTACGTTAATAAGAACGAGTTTCTCTATATATATCTACGTATACAGCTAGCTGTTTTCTCTATTTTAAACGTCCTTAGAGGCTTCTAGGGAACAGGACTTATCCTGTTTAGTCCTGAACGCGTCCTAGAAACGCTTACTGTTGTCTGTACGCTGTCTCTACCGCAGTAGTTAACTACGTTTGAGCCTGCCTAGACGGCCGAAAGGCCTCGTACGATAACGCAGCTTGATCAACAGGCTCGCCTCGTACGTGAGCTCCTTCAGCGTCTATCGCAGAGCCCTTCAAGCAAGGCTCTCGCGCAGCTCGTCAAAGGTTGTCAGCTTGCGATAAGCTTAGCTACGATTTTGGCTGAAGAAAACAGTAAACTTCGTGCCCTGCACACCCGTAGAAGACGTTAGAAGGACACGCAGCGACAATATATAGCAACTGGAGGCGTACTACAGGTCGCGACAGGTCGCGCGTTAGCTGTAGCAGCTGATATAGCCCATAATGAGATGGTGGAGGCTACAGCTTCTCGCCCTCAACAGCGAGCGCCGCCTACCTGCAGTAACTGTCATATCCAAGGTCACAAACGAACTTAATGTAGACAGAGATAGAGTATAATATTACTATATTTGCTAGGAAATTGACTGCGTGGATGTCCCGTTATTGTACATTGAGATCCTCGCGTTTTGATGAGGTGGGCCACCGACTGGTGTTGGCCACCGAGTGGTGGAACACGTTAAGTAATGACGCTAATTAACGTGTTCCACCAGTCAGTGGCGAACACCAGTCAGTCGCGCACCATCACGAAACGAGAGGATCTCAACGTACGATAACGCGACAACCACGCAGCAAATTTGCTAGTAAATATAGTAATAATATTCTCTATCTCTGTCTACACGAGGTGCGAATATGACCTTAAACTCCGCACTTACTGCAGGTTGGAGGTGCTCGTTGCCGAGGCCGAGAAGCCTCACCCTCCACCCTTACATTTAAGGCTCTTTCAGCAGCCACAGCCAACGCACGACCTGCCTCGACCTGCAACGCGCCTCCAGCTGCAATATATTGTCGCTGCCTGTCCTTCCTACGTCGTAAACGCGTGTTTGAGGCACAGAGTTTGCTGTTTTCTTCTGCCAAGATTGTAGCTGAGTTCATAGCTAGCTGACAGCCTTTGACGAGCTGAGCGAGAGCCCTGCTTGAGGGGCTCTGTGATTGACGGTGGAGGGGCTCACGTACGAGACGGGCCTGTTGATTGAGTTGATCTATCGTGTGAGGCGTTTCTGTTGTCCAAACAGCCTCAGCCGTGGCCTCTGTCTGTAGAGGAGACGGTGTACGGACAACTGTAAGCGTTGATAGGACGCGTTCAGGACAGAACGGGACCAAGCCTGTCGCCCGAAAGCCTCCAAGGATGTTTGAAACTGAGAAAACAGTTGTACGTATATCAGGATATATATATAGAAACTCGTCCTTATTAATAAACTGCACCCGTTAGCGCGCAAGCCTGTCTATCGCGTGTCCGTACGCTATCTTAAGAGGCAAGAAGTAACTAATATTAAGAGGCTGTAGCTTATAAGACGTATAAGGAGGCATATAGAGGGTAATAATGTTCCTCTCTAAGCAGTAAGTATCAAATGCAGGCGTTGCGTAGCTGCTGTGGCCGTCTAGTATAAGAAGGCGATAGCTTCTAATTATACGTGAGGCTGTGAGGACGTTAAAATGCTTTAACTAGGCAAGGCTAAGGTCGTTAGTTGTCCATCTATTGTTGCTTACACTAATACTCTAGTTACTAGGCAGCTGAAGCTCAGGACTATACCACGACGCCTAGTAGACCTTACCCTTAAGGATAATAAAGGGAGGCAGTACGTAGCCTACAGCGCTCACATACTCAATTGTCGTTGTCCAGTCACAGTTGCCAGGCTGTACAACAGTTGCTCGTCCGATAGTATTAGAGCTAGTAACTACCTTTAACGTTAAGGCGATACCTATTATAAACCCTGTCTTATTAAAGTTATAGGTGTCCTCTACTGCTATCCCGTACGTCTTAATTATGTCCCTCACAAGGCTATACTAGGCGTTTATCTTTATAGGATCCTCGCATTTTACGCGCTGTGAGTGGAATTTACGGTTCTACTTTATCTAAAGCTCTAACTAAGCCTTAACAAAGCGAGAGACCTAGTTCTTACTAAGAGGTGGTGGAGGAGGCTGCTGACCTCGTGCAGCGAGAAGGGCGTCTCCTATCTAACGTACGTTAATAATATAAGGCGGAAAGCCTTGTCGATTAAGCTCTAGTATCTATTAAATAAGGCTCTGTTCCTTAGTAGGTAATAGCTTCCGTTTACGTGCGTTGATAATAGGTTGAGGTAGGCGTCCGTTAAGGCGACCTTAGAGCGTTGAATTAGGAACGTTAAACAGCTTCGCAGCCCTCTGGACGCTCTTTATCTGCTTTAAATTAAAGGCCTGCGATGTAAGAAGGACACGACCTTCCTTTTGAGCCGCAGGAGGCTGTCGTTGAGAGGTTATCGTTGTTGTTTTGAGAGCAAGCGTGGACGATTTGGTGGGGTGCGCGACTGACTGGTGTTCGCCACTGACTGGTGGAACACGTTAGTCATGCATACAAGATCACATGATCACTGCCTTCATCGCCCCCATCTTGACACCTTTGAAGTCAGATTTGGCGGAGTCCGTTAATCACAAATGAAGGACATATTCTGTTGGGAACACAGAAGCCTAGGAGAGTTAGTAAACGTGCTGCTTTATATAGCAATTGGAGATATCGTTTTAGTGCAAAAGAATCAAGATGACAAGGTTCCTGCCCCTTCGGTCGATACTTGGTGATAAAGTCCGCATAGCTACTCAGAGTACTTAGCGAAGAGGATATCTGGAGCCAGATGGCATGTCTCGGGATCTGCATATTCCCCATGCCTCGGTTCTAACACCTTGTCTAGGCACTGGCGTACTTGCTAATATCGGGGAAACTAATTATCCCGATGCCGGTCGGAGTTGATTAATCCACCTTTGCTTGAGCGAAGCGGTATGTGACACTATTACAGACTGGGACTTCCTTGCATACGCTCGGGATCTTGCTATTCTTGCTCTATCCGAGAACTAGCGTGATAAGTAATCTAAGCGTCATGAAACTTCAAATAGCCGTCCCCGCACGCTCGGGATGTTCCTATTCTTGCCCTATCCAAGAACTAGTGTGATAAGTAATCTAAGCACTTTAAGACCTTCAATACCTTTCTCTGCGCGCTCGGCATGTTTCTACGCTTGCCCTTTCTGAAAACTAGCGTGAGAAGTAATCTGAGTGTTTTAGAACTTTAACCAACCTTTTCTGCATGCTCGGGATCTTAATGCCTGCTGGAGTTACTACTCCTTCAGTTACAAGGACAACAATCGTTTGCGGATTAGAGACATGATCCGTCCAAATCCGTCCGAAATCATCTACATGAGAGGAGGATTGGTTCGATTAATAAGCTGTGTATAACATTCAGCGGGTTGTATCCCATATAAGTCCTACTCTTCATTTCACAAAACAGTTTGCTCTATTATTTACAATCACAGAACTTTACATTTGATACTCAGCCTTTTTTTCAACAATCACAACTTGCGAGAAAAGAAACGAACAACATCATGACGACCGCCCAAACTGCACCAACCAAATTTGCGAACGTCAATGGGGTGAAGATTGCTTATCGTCGATTTGGGAAGCCAGCCCGGTTTCCCTTAGTCTACCTCGCTCACTTCCGCGCCTCTATGGATGTCACTGATCCCCTCCTGATGAACATCATCGCCGAGAAGCGCGAAGTCATCCTACTTGATAACCTTGGAGTTGGCCACAGCGGAGGTTCTGTACCAGACTCTATCCCGGAGATGGGGGATGTTGTTGCCGGCCTACTGAAGGCTATCGGTGTCTCAAAAGCTGATATCCTCGGCTTCTCTATGGGTGGTGGTACTGCCCAGTATCTTGGAATGAAGTACCCCAATTTGGTCAACAAGCTAGTCCTGGCAGGTACCCAGTCAGGGATGGGAGAAGGTGTGGTTCTTCCTCCAAAGGAGGTCATGGATGGTGCAGGCAACGACGCGCAATTTACAGAAGACGAGTTCAATTTCCTTTTCTTCTATCCGTCGGAGAGTAGTCTTGCAGTTGGTAAGGAATGGTTCAAGAGAATCCATGAGCGACAGGTCCCAGGCGAAAAGCGGACTGGTTTTGTTGACGGGCCTGGCATCAAGGCAATGCTCACAGCAATCTTCAAATTTGCCGGCGATCCTCTCTTCTATGATGGACTCTCCGGTGTAAAGGCACCAGCATTGGTTACGAATGGACATACCGACGTTATGGCCCCAACTCCAAACAGCTTCCTCTTACAACAGAAGCTCCCTAACGCACAATTGCACCTGTACCCTAACGCTGGCCATGGACATCTTTTCCAATACCCGGAGCTCTATGGAAAGCATCTTTCACTGTTCTTAGATGATAATTAGGTTAGTGTTAGAATCAACGCTATTACTTGCTCCAGCAGGCAACTTGTTACTGGTGTTAGACTGTGGGAATTGGGGATTGATGGTCCGCTGTATGACGTAGTCACGTGGCTCACAGGCACGTGGCTTAGTCAAGGTCATGGTTGCGGTTGCTTGTATGTTAGTTCTTTAGGCAGCGTACTGTTCTGGTTCGCAGACAGGCAGTTCTACTCCAATTCAACAGTCCTTACCTTCTCCTCCATCCCTTTTACACTTGTGACCTACGCAGGGAGAGATCCAGAGCTGGAACGTAGGGAGGATCCAAGGAGTGTACATGTACACTAAGAAATTTACCGATCTGGAGACGATTCTAATCGGAGTGGCAGTGATAACGAACGATCTCATAGGTAGTGCAGGTATTACCCGCCACGTAGACCGGACGCTGATATAAATATCCCCTGGTTGACCCGTTTATATTTTTTCCCCTTCAAAATACGCCTGAGCGTCGGGAGGAGTTGTCAACTTTGAATAAAGAGGTCTCGGCGTCTCCGCGAATGAGAACGAACACCTAGACATCAGCAGGTTGGCGGGGGAAATCATGTCCCTACCGCAATTTCCCTCAGCGCAGCTCATTTTCAAGTATACTTTGTAATCATGAGAATTCCTCGTGTTCATGGGTAGTAGGTATTATAAAAATATTGCGAACAACATAGGAATGGAATTTTAACACACGCCCAGCACAATTTCTCGCCACTGTCCATCGCCAAAGTTTAACGTGTTTTATCAGCGAGCTGCGCACATCACCATCCTGCGCACCCACCAAATCGCGCGCGACGCGTCTCATCCCATCTACAATGACACCACAACCACAACCTATTAAGACTTCAAAAGAAGGTCGATTAAGCTTTGCAGTTGCCTCTTTTCAAAGAAACCCCCATCAATCAAAACGTGCTCTTGCAGCAGCCTTTGCCGTATCAGAATCAACGCTACGTACGCGCCTCCAAGGTGTCCTCCCAAGGCACGCGACAAGGCCTGTCAACCGCAAGCTGAACTCTGTTGAGGAGGAGTCTCTTGTTCAGTGGATCCTTGACCTTGATCGTCGTGGATTTCCTCCTTATATCATCGACGTACGACGAATGGCAGATGCTTTACTCACTGCGTGCGGCCAAAATCCTTCTCCTCTACCTGTGGGCAAGTGCTGGGTGACGCGCTTTATTATGAACTAGAAGGAGCTCCAGACAAAGCGGAATAGAGAATTCCACTCACAACGTGCGAGATGTGAGGGTCCTGTCAAAATCAGCGCGTGGTTCAAGCTTATAGAGGATACACGCCAGACATGGGGTATTGCCTACGAGGATATGTATAACTTTGATGAGACTGGTTTTATGATGGGAGTAGCTGCAACGTCTAAAGTTGTTACTAGCGCTGATACGATCGGTCGAGCGACTGTCGTACAGCCAGGTAACAGAGAGTGGGTGACAGCGATCGAGTGTATCAATGCATCTGGCTGGTGTCGCCAGAGTTTGATCAATTCTGCAAGGATAACAAGATTATTACTCTCCGCATGCCTCCTCATGCCTCCCACCTCCTTCAGCCTCTTGACGTTGGCTGCTACTCTCCTCTCAAGGTGGTGTACGGACATGAGGTGTCTGAGCTTGCGCGCCAAGGAGTCTTTCACATTGATAAGCTTGACTTCCTATGGATATACTAGAGGGTGAGGCCGACAGCTCTGTCAGAGAGCAATATCAAGGCTGGCTTTGAGTCGACAGAGCTCATCCCACCTTGTCCTGAACGCGTCCTATCCAACCTTACTGTCATCAGAACGCCGTCTCCACCAGGGACAGCAGGTGGTATATCAGCGTCTTGGACAGCAGAGACTCCACGTACAACTGCGCAGCTTGAGCAGCAGGCTCATCTCGTGTGAGGACTCCTTCAACGAGAGTCTGAAAGCCCCACAAGCTAGGCAATCGCTCAGCTTGTCAAAGGCTGTCAGCTTGCCATGACTCAGCAACGATCTTAGCTGAGGAGAACTCAAAGCTACGCGCTGCTAATGCCCGCCAGCGACGTAAGCGTCAAATACAACGACAGTATATAGCACGTGGAGGAGTGTTGCGGGCTTAGGAAGGCCAAGCGCTGGTCATAGAGGCTCAAATGGGTGTCCAGCAGAGTGACGAAGCAGTGACCCCGCAGGCGCGTACAAGAGCACCACCAACGTGTAGCAAATGCCATGTACAAGGCCACAACAGGACTCAATGTAGACAGACCTAGTCTATCCTCTGTTAAAGTTTTAGATAAATTCAATTTGTGGTTGTTGAGCTATCGTGTGCTGAGCCGCGCCCGATTTGGTGGGGTGCGCAGGATGGTGATGTGCGCAGCTCGCTGATAAAACACGTCAACTGCGATTGTTGTTGTCATCCAGACTTGCTGACCAATAAATAAGACGCGGCGAAATTCCACGAAATTTTCCATAGAAACACGAAGCGAGGTCGATAGCCCTCCAAGATAAGGCTGCTATGCCCTGTCGTATTATATTAGTAAGATACGTTAGGAAGGGGGAAGTGCATATGCAAATAAGTGCTTTAAGTTTTTAGGCGTTTCAGGCGGCTTACGCACATTAGGACTAAACTCGGGCACATCTGGTAGCGTTTACCATCGCACTTGCCGTAGGCTAGTGCTAAGTCATCCTCCTTTTATAATCTGCGTAAACCCGCCTTAACTTTTTTTAGTTAAGCAAATGCCTGAAAACTTAAAGTAACGTACATAGCAAGCGAGCGGGCCATGTAAGCGAGCGGGCCACCCCACTAACTTTGCGCAACGCATCAACTTCAATCAATTATGTCTCCACCAATTCAACCTTAACTAGCTCCTCACGAGGCTAACGTTAATCTCGCAATCTTAGCTCTTAATCTAGATTAAATTCAGACTGAGCGAGTCGCTGCACAGACGTTTGAGGTCCCTCGAACCACGCTTCAGCGCCGCCGCGCTGGCGTGCTTGCCCGACGCGATTGCCAGCCCAACTCAAAGAAGCTTACCCAGCTAGAAGAGGAGGTAATAGTTAATTATATCCTTGATCTAGATCAGCGTGGATTTCCGCCTACGTACGCAGCTATAGGTGATATGGCTAATAAGCTGCTAGCAGCGCGCAGTTAAGGTAGGGTTGGGCAGAAGTGGCCATATAACTTTGTCAAGCGTACAGACAGTCTTACGACACGTTTTACCCGAGCGTACGATAGGCAGAGAGCTCTATGTGAAGACTCTCAGCTAATAAGCTGCTGGTTCAAGCTAGTAGAGGAGACAAAGGCAAAATACGGCATTGCAGATGAAGATACATATAATTTTGACGAAGCTGGCTTTAGGATGGGTAAGATCACGACTCAGCTAGTCGTGACTGGGTCAGAGAGGAGGGGTCGGCCAAAGGCTATCCAGCCAGGCAACCGCGAGTGGGTAACGTTGATTCAAGGCATTAATGCAGCTAGCTGGACGGTCCCACCCTTCCTAATCTTTGCTGGCCAGTATCACCTGTCTGCCTGGTACCAGGAGGATGCTATTCCACGCGACTGGGCTATTTCAGTTAGTAATAATGGCTAGACAACTAATTAGCTTGGAGTAGCGAGGCTAAAGCACTTTGATGCTCACACAATACAAGGGTAGTAGGCGCGCGTCGGCTGCTTATCCTTGATGGCCATGAGAGCCATCACTCTCTTGAATTTCAAGAGATCTGCAGAGAGAGCAACATCTATACCCTCTGCATGCCACCACACTCATCTCATCTGCTGCAGCCTCTTGACGTTGGCTGCTTCTCTCCTCTCAAGAAGGCGTACAGCCGCCAGATAGAGAGCTTAATCAAGGCCCACATCAACCACATTACTAAGCTTGAATTTCTACCTGCCTTTAAAGCAGCCTTTAATCAAGCTTTCACTTCAGCAAATATACGCTCAGCATTTCGAGGGGCAGGCCTTGTCCCCCTCCAGCCAGACGTTGTCTTGTCAAAGCTAGATGTTCAACTGCGTACGCCATCACCAGCAGCTCAACTGCGTACGCCATCACCAGCAGCTCAACTCGCAGCTCAGCAAGGAGCTCAGCAAGGAGCTCAGCTAGGAGCTCAGCTAGGAGCTCAGCTAGGAGCTCAGTTAGGAGCTCAGCTAGGAGCTCTCTGGGAGCCTCAAACACCAAGGAACGTACGTGAGCTTGAGGCTCAATCTACTCTAATTAGCGATCGCCTTCGACGGCATAACAGCTCATCACCAGCCTCAATTATTAAGGCGTTTAGTTAGTTTAAGAAGGGGGCTATAGTAGGGATACACAAAGCTGAGCTAATAGAGGATAGGATTGCTAGCCTTAAGCAAGCTAATAAGGCAGCAACTCAGCGGAAGAAGCGCAAGAGAAGGCAGATTCAGAAAGGAGGAGTCTTAATAAAGGGAGCTGGAGAAGATTTACTTGCTCAGCAAGAGGTTGAGCGGCAAATAGAGCGTGAACTGCGCCAAAGTAGAGGGTAACTAGGGCCTAGCCGCAAGACTCCAGCACGCTGTAAAAGATGCAGAGAGACTGGACATAACTCGCGCACATGTAAAAAAGATACTATAGGTGCTGCTGAAGCTAGCATCTAGATATCTAAATAGCAATTGATTTTATGGTTAAGTAGGACGCTTATAGAGGTGCGCAAAGTTAGTAGGGTGGCCCGCTCGCTTACATGGCCCGCTCGCTTGCCATGTACGTTACCTCTAACCTATTAAATTTAGCTAGTTTACTACTAGTAGTTATATCTCTAAAGAACTTATAACGCCAAGGTAAGCTATAAATATATTTAATTACGTTATAAAGTCTTCTAAGCGCTCTTTACTTCCTTTAGAGCTCTCTAACTTTCTTTAAATTGCCTTTACGTAGCGTATAGTTTATCTCTTTAGTAATCTTCTTAGCATCCCTTTTTATTAGAAAGGCGTACGCACATAGATTAATTATGTAGCTAGCATACTATAGACGACGCTTCTTCTATTACTTTACTATTATACTTAGAAATAGCTCTTAGAATAAGATATTAACGCAGGTATTATTATTAGACGTTTTATTAGCTATAATAAACCTAATTTAAGTTTAAATATTATACTTATTAAGTAGGTTAAATAGAGTAGCTATAATATTCTTACTAGTATGTAATCTATAAAGCTAACAAAGCCCTAAGACAGTAGATTAGCGTTTACCTATCTTATTAATAAAATAAGTAACTAACCTAATAATATAAATATAACTAGGTGCTATCTAAATATTACATAACATAGATATATTACTTTAAGCCTTATTTAAGTCCTTCTTTAGGATTTCCTTTCTTATTAAGAATGCGTCTTTTACTTATCTCTTAATTATATTTACTACTTTTAGAAGGAGATTTAATAGCTATAGAGTAAAGTAAAATACGAACTTATAGAAGTAGTTATTCTCTATCTAGAAGAAGGCGATATAGTAGCAGATAATCTATTAAATTAGGAGGTTCTTAAATATATTAAGATCTCTTTAAAATACTAGGTGTGTTATTAAGGAACCTAGCGAGGCTATTATTATCTGTCTAGGCTCGTTATTAATCTATTTACTTATCTAATTAATATAGTATTTTTACTTAAAGTAATTAAGTATAGTTAAGTTACTTTTATTAATAATTAGAAGCTCTTACTAATACTACTATTTCTTATAGAGTGTTAGATTCAAGGACTATTTGGCTTGATCTTTGATAAATTTTTGATAATGAACGTGATTGATTAATTCTGTGTTCTCTCCCCTCCTTTCTATGACTGCTTTACTTCCAGAGGTTCCGAAGGCCGTGGTATTAGTCTTTCTATTAGTCACCCTTTTCTATATAGTACTTCTAAGTTTATCTTTTATATCTAACAGGCCCTACAGTACTTACGTAATCTAACACACCCCCTTAGCTTAGACAACTATGTAAGCTAGATAACTAGTTATAAGCCCCTTATGCGATTATAATATCCTTAAGTTATCTCTAGATCTCTTTAAGTAGTACTTCTTTTATTACCTTATAGTCTCTTACTTCTACTAGTCTAAGTTACTTTAAAAAGTTATTCTATTTATTATAGGGTAATACTTTTGTAAAGCCGTCCGCGATTATTTTAGTTAAATGTACATACTCTATTTTTATCTTTCCTAATAAAACTTCTTATCTAAGCTAATAATTATAGATATTAACATAGCAAAGCTTAGTCTAAAGCTTTAAAACTTCTGCAGTTACTAGCTAGATTATTTAAGTATTATTACACTAAATTATTATCGTAGGTAACAGTAGCTTAACTTCTAGTTCTTCTAGTAGTTACGTCGTAAAGATTACTTCTTTAGCTACTTATAACAGTGCTAGTAATTTAGCTTTAGTTATTAATGTAGTTACTGTATCTTATTTATTTACTTTCTATGCGATTAGCCTATTAAACAGCTTAATTGTATATCCTTAAGAGCTTTTCCTATCTAAGGTATTATTAGTAAATAAGGCGTCGCTTACGACTTATAGGTAATTACCTCCTCTAAGTTATAGTGCTCGCGACTTTATCTTATTAAGGTACAGTAGTACTCTGTTAGCAGTATTATAGTACTCTTTGCTAGGGTTTAATAGGAATCGTGCTAGTCTTAATGTAGCGAAAGTAATATTAGGCTTTGTCGTAACTACTGCGTATAGTAGTAAACTAACTTTGTGTTAATACTTGTTAACTTCAGATAGTGTTACTATTCCTAAGCACGGCTTCAGTTTAACTGTGCTTATTAGTATGTTATGTTAACAATTCTAATTATTAACTAAACAGCTTATCTTCTCAGCGTATGCAGCTTAAGAGAGATAGATAAGTTATTAATCTCGCTTTTAGATAACCTTAACTCCTAGAAACTACTGCAGGTCGCTACTACCTGTCGTCGTGTACTTTCTTATAAGCAGCTTAACTACTTATTCTACTTCTATAGTCTTTAACTTATAATATATAAGAATAATATTATCTACGTAGAAGAAGATAATAAGTCTATCTTTAATTATATAGTATCGCTCTTATAGTACTTCTATAAATCCTAAGGCTTTAAGGGTTATTATAAACTCCTTTTACTATAGTAAAGGTAATATTTAGAGCCTATATAACGCCTTCTAAACTTAGAGGATTATACCTTTCTTATAATATCTGCGCAGCATCTTTATATATACTTCTTAGTCTATAGTTATATATATAAATACGTTTATTACGTTATATTACTTTAGTTTAAGATTATACTAAGCTACAATTACTATTAGCATTTAAAAGGACCTGCTCGCTAACATAGTAGTATATATATCTTACGTTATAATATATTACTGTTAGTCTCCTTAGACTACAAGTTATACTTTACACTTAAGAAATTAATTATACTTATTTAGCTTATATATATACACCTATATACAGTTAAGGATTTATTGTCCT
The DNA here is from genome assembly GCA_003313425.1 of Pseudopyrenochaeta lycopersici. Classification (NCBI taxonomy): domain Eukaryota; kingdom Fungi; phylum Ascomycota; class Dothideomycetes; order Pleosporales; family Pseudopyrenochaetaceae; genus Pseudopyrenochaeta; species Pseudopyrenochaeta lycopersici. The sequence continues at coordinate 852,307 of NHZP01000020.1, forward strand.
GCGGCCTTAATTAGCTTAAGCAGGACCTCTGTCTACGACTTTATTTATCTATAGCTTTTAAGGTGCACCTATTTTACTTCCTTAAATAGCTCTCTTATAGGATAGTATTTAAGGTTAGTATACAGCGTAGGTAGTAGTAGAAGTTAGCTTTAGTAGATCTTTAAGCCTTTAGCGAGTATCCTTTTTATCTAAGCCTTATTAATAACTTTCCCTCTATAGTTCCCTACGTTACCTGCCTAGGTGCTAGCTATAAAGGCAGCTACCTAAGGAATTAGTTTTAATAAGCATAAGTTTATATTAGCTGCTTACACACCTGCTATTAGACTTACAGGGAGTGCTGCTAGTAGTAGCGTAGATAGAGGAGTTAGGTATATATCCCTAATTCTCCTTCCGCAATAGTATCTTAGTAGATCTTCCTCTTTAGAGTTATTAGTGTCCTTAACTATATTATCTTTATAAAAGGACTTAGTCTCTAGTTAATAGACTAGAGCAGGAAGCTCTATTATCTTTATATAGGTTACAATTTCTTATATCGTACTATATATAAGGTTGTCTATTAGGTCTTTAGTTTTACTATTAAACACTATTTACTTATTTAATATAATATCTTATATGCTTATTACTTTTATAAGCAATAGGATCTAAATTTAATAGATATTTAAGGATTAATAGCTAACTAAGTAGCTAACTTAGGCTTTTAGATCTAGCTATTAAAGTTAGAATTTACCTTAGTAAGTATTATCTATTATTACGAATGCTTTGCAGCTATAAGCTTTTAAATAAGCGAGATTTAGCTTCTTAGATATAGTAACAACTCTGTTGTTAAGTATAACCCTTATAAAGAAGACCTCGTACAGTGTCTTCTAGTTATTTATATAATTTAATATTTAATTATATAGGTACACTCTAGCTTAAGTAATTTTAGGCTATAGCTCCTAGGATAGGTTAGCATTAAGGCGCATAGCACGCGATTTCTCCTTATTTACACCCCTTAAGCGTTCAGCACCTCTATTCTAATCTTATGTATCTAGGGCAGAAGGCTTAATAGTTATCCCTTGCGATACTAACTAGCGTTCTACTTCTAGCTTAACTATTATAATTTTATTATCTAACTTAATAACTTTAATTATAATATTAAACTAGTTCTTTATAAATAGAATAAAGTTTAAAAATGTCTTAATTATTAATTTAGTAGTGCGATTATCTATAAAATAGAAGTCTTATTATATACTAGAGAACCTATCTATAATAAGTATTTAACTCTTCTCTTTTATTATACTTTATATTTTATATGCATAGAAATTAATAGCTAGTCTTTTACTAGGTCTATCTTTATAGGTTTATAGTACTCTTCTAATTTAGTGTTAGGACTTAGATCTCCTATAGGAGTCGCACTCTACTATAGTAATTCCTTTTATCTACACCCCCTAAGCTTGCGAAATAAGGTGCTTAACAGTAACTAGCCCTAGATAGCCTAATCGCTTATACTAGAGTAAGGCTAATGCCTTTTGTGCAGCTCTTTCTATTTATAACGTTGTCTTGTGTGTATAATTAGAAGCCTAGTGTATTAGTTAATACTTAATTACCTATTAGCTATAAATCTTAGTAAGACTTCTAATAATTATTCTATCTACTTTCCTAAGTATAGTTAGTTTAATTTTAGTGTCCTACTATATACCTCTCTACCTTAATAATTAGAATAATACTAGATTACAGTGTAGGTTAGGGCACAGAGCTACGTTGTGTAACGTTAGTCTGTTAATTCCTTACCGCCCTGTAAGAGTTAGCTTAATTAACCTGTACCCCTTAACCTATATCTTTATATTACTTGCCTATATAAAGTCTCTATATATAGGTAGTCTAAGGTTAAGGAGTCTATTAGGGTTATTTATTATATAATAGGTTAAACCTAAGTTAAGGATAAATAAATATCTTAATAGGTAATTATTGCAGTTAGTTCTAAATAACGCTAAGATAAAGGCGGCATCTATCCTTATAATACTTCGTCCTTCTAGTTAATTATCTAGCACCTTTAAAGTAGGAGTGTGTAAATTTTTCTTAACTAGTATATTTAAATAGGGTTTACTTTGCCCTCGTAAGAGGCCCTAGAACTTAGGATCTTACTCTTACTTTATTTTTACATAGTTCTCTAGTATAAGTTTTAATTTAAACTATTCTAGCGCCTTATTAGGATGTATATAGTAACACTCTATAAGTAAATAGCGTATCTCGCATGCTAGGTACTTAGAGCTTCTAACTTTACTAGATAGCTCCTAGTCTAAGGACAATCTCTTTATCTCTTTCTAGCTATGTTAATCTTAAGGTCTGCCCCGCCTTTATAGATTTAGAGCACTAGGTTTATAAAGGTTTTCCTTCTTATTTCCCTATATGCTTTCTAAATTATCTGTGTAAAACGCTAAGTTATCTAATACTATATATGCGCTTTTATATCTACTTATTTTCTAAGGCTTTATTATAACTACAGTCACATGAAAAAAGTTTCTTCCGCTAAGCGATTTTACACCAAAATTACCACTTTTCACACTAAAATTACTCGCTATCTACATATTTAATCCTTTTAAAAGTAAGAATATATATAAAACTTTACTAAAACTTTAGTTTAGTTAAGAGTAAAACTAAAAATAAAATTCTGTTATTATATAATATATCTTTAAAGATAAGAGAAATTAATTTTCCTTAAATTTGTATGTAAAAAGCGACTTTTTCTACTTTTTTTCTACCTTTTTTTATAAATAACTATACATACTATACTTATAAGTATATATTCTAATATTTATAATTTTAAATAAAATAATAAGATATTATCTATTTTCCTTTTTAATTTTAATATATTTTATTAAAAATTTAAGAAGTTAGGGTTATCTTATAATTAATAACTTTTTGGTGTAGTTTGGTGGGGAAAAAACTTGGCGGAAGAAACTTTATTCATGCGACTGTATATAGTCTCTAAACTACTTTATTATCTTACAGCGTGTAATACTTAAAGTAAATTAACTAGTATCCTATAATAAGGTAGCCTATATAGGTGCTATATTCTATACTACAACTATAAAGTCATTAGTAACTAAGTTTATGTCCTTTACCTTAGTAACTCCTTTTACTTCTGCTTATATTACAGCTTAATCGTAATTAGTAAGCTACAGATCCTAGTTAGCTGTATTTCTTATTAGCTTTAGTAATTTAAGGTATTAGTCTTGCGCGCGTTTATGTTTAATTCGCTTATCTATACTAACCGTGTCTGTAAGGTTCTTAATCTATTTACGCGGGTTTTACTCTATCTTATAGCATATTTCCTGCAGGTAAGGTAAGACAGTAGATTATATAAAGATTGTAATCTCCCTAATAGCCTTCTGCTTATCTAAGTATTTCCTTTCTTAATTCTTATAGTTTTTATTCCTTATCTTAAAGTACTCTATATCTTATTTAAGAGCAGTTATCCTAGACTTAGCGAGGTTAGCTATTAATTAAGGTCTAATATTAGCCCTTTAAGGCGTGTAATTAGCGACGTTTAGAGCCTCTAGAGGTTTAGGTTCTTTAAGGAATACAAGAATAGATTCTAGATTAACTTTATGCTATATTCTGTACGCGTCGCACCTTACTAATAGCTGCGCCTTCTATTTTGTAAAATTAAGTTAGCTAGTAAGGACTACAGTAGGATCGCGTTAGGTTAGGGAGACTATTATTGTATTAATTAAGGCAGTAAGACTCTTAATTATTAGATTCAAGGACTATTTAGCTTAATCTTTAATAAATTTTTAATAATAAACATAATTAATTAATTCTGTGTTCTCTCCCCTTCTTTCTATAACTGCTTTGCTTCTAGAGGTTCTAAAGGCCGTAGTATCAGTCCTTCTATTAATCGCCCTTTTCTGTGTAGTACTTCTGAGTTTATCTTTTATATCTAACAGGCCCTACAGCACTTGCGTAATCTGACATAGAGATAGTAGTACTAGAACTGCTTAGTAGTATCTAATTAAAGCTAAATATTCTTGCTGTATATCTAAATAATAGACTGCTATTTCTTTATTACCTTTAGGTTCTTTACTACTAAAGAATATCGCATATAGACCTTACCTTATAGCTTAAATTTATCTAGTTATAGTAAGGGTGTAGAATAGGGCTTAATTAAGGGTAGTGCAAGAATAATAATATTATTATTTAAGTGCTATATACGCCTACTAAATAATTAGGGTATTATAGATATAGTAGTAATAATAATATAGAATAATAGGGCTTATATAGGGGATAAGAAATATAAAATTAGCATTATTATCCTGTCTAGGACGCGTTTTTCTGCGTGTTTTACTAGTACATTAGGTTAACTAAATTATTAGTTAGTAGTTAATTATTTTCTACAGCTGTAACGTGTCTAAGGCTTAGAGTTAACTCTTATAATACCTAAAAGGGTTAGACTTCTACCTAAACAGGTATATGCATCAGAGCTCTAGGAGCTCTAGAGCCTATAGATCCAGTCCAGTACAGTACTTTAGTCCAGTCCGATGCCGACTAGGGTGAATCCAGCTCCAATCCAACTGAGTCCGATCCAATGAGAGCACTGGACAGGGACTTTAGGGATCACCTTTTGCCGTAGTCTAGTAGGATTCCGAGATGAGCTTTAATACAGTAACAAATACTAGGCTGAGGGCGACTTTGGCTACGATAGCAGTATACTCGTTAGCTCCGACCACAAGTGAGTGTCTTTGCCTTTTTCTTCTTTAATACTAATAGTCACCAATGAACCTTTTGACGCGGAATATCTCTACCATTTGCGAAGCAACGTCCATATCTAGCTCACGATCGCTTGGTCGATACTCTCTTTGTTGGCAATATGTCGAGCAGTTACTATAATCGCTGAGCTGATGTTGTCCATGGTATCCATATACTCATTACTCTGTGTGCTGTTCTTATTGTCTCGCAAGTTTTATAGCGTTCGTTCTGAGAATGCAGCTCTTTAGCATCATGTTTCTCTTCAATGATTCTTAGTTATTAGCAAGTATATATACCTTCAAACAGCTAAACCACGCAAAAGGAAGCGGATACAGAAGGGAGGGAACCTATCAAGGGCAGATGCAAACGAACTGGTTGCTCAAGAAGGACGTTAATGCGCAACGTGAGGGGGAAATGCGCTAAGGTAGGGACCGGACTAGTGCAGGTGGAGCGCGCAAAAGGCACTGTAAAAGCTGTAGGGAAGTAGGGCACAATACGCGCACGTGTAAGGGAGATACTGTTGATGCTAAAAAAATAGTTTAATACCCTGCTAAATGTAGTAGCTTATTGTGGGATTGAGTTATTCGCACGTAAAGGCGCGTAACCGGGTGGGGTAACCGACTCCGTTGTGTGACCGGCTCAGTTGTGGATCACGTTATAGATTTAGTAGATTTAACGTCTCCTTTTACAATCATAACACAAGGAAGCTAATATAGTAATAAATATATAAGACATATTCTAACTAACCATAACTACACACTTGGGGGGGGGGGGGGGTTAGATGGCGAGTATACTGCAGCGCAAAATCCGACCGTAGAATACATTTAACGCCCTCCTATGCGTAGTTACTAGTCTCGCCTTTTAGGCGCCCAGGAATTCCTGCACCAGCTCAGAGAATGCCTTCGGGAACTGGAAAAGGTGACCGTGTCCGGAGTCCGGGAACACTTGCAGGTAGGAGCCAGGAACTCTCTGCTGTAGGACAAAGTCGCCGGAGGAAGGCGCTAAGACATCGATTGTCCCAGAGGTAATGAAGAGAGGCGCCTTTATGTTCTTTGCCTGTTCCAAGTACGTGGAGTTACGGGTGAAGTCGAGGATAGCCTTGAGGTGCCTGGAGGTACCGGGCTCCTGCACTTGGTTCGTCCTGTTTTCGCCCGGCACGTTACGCTCAGTAATGCGACTAGCATAGTCAATGGCCGCAGCCGTGCTAGTGTTGGACGGGTAGAAGAACAAGCCCAGGCCTTGCTCTTGGGGAACGGTAGGCTGACGAGCAATATCAAAGGTCGCGTCCGTGGCCAATTCAATTCCAGGCCCATTGCCAACAATCGAACCAGCAATCACCGCCTTCTCGACCAATTCCGGGTAGTTAATGGCAATGTGCTGCGCAACACCGCCGCCCATGGAGAAGCCTAGTAGGTTGACCTTCTTCACGCCGATAGCCTCGAGGAAGGCAACCACCGTGTCGCCCTGGATCGCTACAGAGTCGCCAATTTCGCCCTTGCTGTGGCCGACGCCTGCATTGTCAAACAAGATGACGGGCCGGAACTGGGCAATGTAGTTGAAAAGCAAGGGGTCCGCAATGTCCATGGTCGCACGGAAGTTGGCGAGGAAGATAACAGGATTCCCCTTCTTCGAGCCGAAGAGCCGGTACGCAATTCGGGCGCTATTGACCTCGACGTATTGGGTTGGGGCGACTTGAGTCAACTTGGGCGGGGGGTCTATTAGAGCAACAGCTCGGCACCCACTATGCAGACCTGTTATCTTCTGTTCAAATATCCTTTTAAGGTCCTTGAAGTAAGCTTACTTAGCGGCTAATGCGGCAGGAAACGCGGTCACGGCTAACGCGCTGATCACGGCGGTAAAACTAGTAAGCCACTTCATTCTGTTTCTAGAGGATGCTGGTATTTGCTGGTTGAAAGATGTCTGATGAAAGGCGGTGATTGTAAGAGGCGAGACTAATTAGCGTCTAGACTTCCGTCGCATCGTTTATATTCGAGAAGAGGGTCTCCTGAATCGATTTATAATCATAGTCCCTGACGACCTCGGACGTTGTTCCGTTACTTAATGACTAATCTTGAAGAGCCTCTTGCTCGTCCGGAGACGCATGAATAAGATTGCAATGTCCAGGGATGTTATATAATTGGAACGTTGCTGACGTATTGAGTGGCGGGGCATAGGCTGAGATTACTGATCGGAAACCCGACATCGTTTCCAGTTATCTCATAAATCAGACGCTCTGGTGTCAGATACAAGGTGCGTAGCCAGAAAGAGTATGTTGTTAGATCTACCGCACAGCAGCGAGGGTATGCGATACTGCATTGTAATACAAAGCTCGGGTGTAACCACTTGGCACACACGCACTACATAAAAAGGAAAATAGCAAAGAACAAAAACGACAACATATACAATAATCATATTTTTGACCACCCAATCGAGTGTCTCGTTTAATTATAATCCTATCGCACTAGATAACGCATTTTATGATTTTTATCTGACAATTGTACTAAAAAGCTCGGGTGTAACCGCTTGACACACACACACACACACACACACTAATAAAAGGAGAAAAACAGGAAACAACAGCAGAGATTGAACACAATAATCATTTTTTAATCACCCAATCGACTATCTCGTTCAATTATAATCCTATCGCGCCAGATAACACATTTTATCTGACAAGGTGCAACCAACAAACCGCGATTTCGACATTATCTTCACCGATTACATGACTTGGAAGCCTTGGTACGAGCAGCTGGAGGCCAGATGCCTACCTCTTAGGGTCTGACACCTCGCCGACACTTCGAGCGATGCTGTGCCGAAGACAGAGCCAACCAGTGATCTCCACGGTTCAATTCAATTCAGTTCATGGGTCTGAACTGAATCGAACCGAGTCTTGGCGGTAAATTCAGTTCAGTTACCAGTAATACCAATATAAACCGACACATGAATATGCGATATAAGATGTCAAAATGAGGCGGAGGGAAAGTAGTTCATACAGCGATTGCAGGATGTTATACTATTTCCTATCGACTCCATTAAATGCGTCAGCCGCTGGAGCTCCAAGCCACCACCGAAGGCACTCTATTGCTTCGATAATGTCGTCGAACAAGCGGTTTCGTCGGTCAGTAATTAGGAACTTAGCACTGCTAAACAGCCTCTCGCACAGGGCTTGCAATAATACATACATGTGGAATATGACCTCTATTCATATCCATTCATATGTATACATTAGTAATGAATATACATGATGTCATGGTATAGAATACTAACCTCATTGTCGCAACCTATCTCAATATCAATATTCTGCCACTTATCCGCTTTCTCAGCTGCTGCCGTCGACTTTATAAGAAGCTTATTGACGTATTCCTCCTCGTGTAATAGTCCATTCTTGTTCCAGTTGCCTATAAGCTCTTGAATCTATATTATCTCTATATCTAAGGAGCCTTGCTCCTATAGTATTACTCTCCTTACGCCTAAGAATACACCTTCAATCTTGTCTAAAAGCGGAGGGATACTTAAGATATTAATAGCTATCTAATGTAGGCGTGGATACCCAGCTCTCTATTCTTCACGGGTCCACTATTAAATTAGTGTACTAAATATTAGTATTAGTACGCTATTAAGAAATCTCTTAAGCTTATCCTCCTCTTTATTATAGTCTGTAACTTCGAGCGTACGGCAGAGAGACTTAAACTTCGTTAGCGGCTTATCTGATACCTGTATTAACTGAGATCTTAAGGCAATTAGGCGATCTTTATACTCCGCCCAGATCGTATGTGCCAATTTAAATGCAGACGGTCGCCATTCTTCAATCCAATTGGTGTTAATATATCTCGCTTGGTAGGCAGGGCGGTTGCAAATGCAGGGCATTCGTTGGTCTTCTCATAGTACTTGCGGAGCTGAATCCAGCCCATATTAATAGATTTCTTAAGCGTTGCATTCTCTGCATATTAACGCTACCAGGAGTCGTAAGTATACTCAAATCCAGAGATCGGATTACGTACCTTCGCCTCCTCAAAATGCTTAAATAAGACATCCCTAAAGAATAGCGCTTAATCTAGTAATACAAACTCCTTCTGCCCTTTAAGCGTTGCTTGATAGAGTAGCTGTAAGAATTCCTCAGTATCTTTAAGCTGCTCCTACTCCTCCTTAGTTAATATATCTTTTCTATTACTAAAGTCTTTTTTATAGCATTAGCAGATCTCTATAATCTCGCTCTGCTTACTAACAGCGCGCTTAATAAGTAGATACTATAAGTTCTACCTCGTTGCATTATTAATACTAAGCCTTAGATTCAGAGATAGCTAACGCTAGTAATTACTAAGTATATTAGAGGTTTTAATATAAACAGCAATATTGTGTATAGTCATCCTTCTTCTTATTCTTCTTACCTTTTAAGCCTTTAAGAACCTTAAGCTTCTTAATAAGTAGCTTACAGACTAATATCTCTTCCTCCTCTTTAATTGCCTCCTTAAGGTCCTCTTTAAGTGCCGTCTTATTATCTGCAAAGAAGAATATAGAGAGTAAGAGACTAATAATATAACTAAGGCATCAAATCTGTCGCTTCTTTAGGTTAATTTAAGCGCTATATTTAATAAGGAGATTCTTTACTAGCGATTTAAGCAATGTATTGTTTAAGCCTGCATTATTAGTTGTAAAGTAGCTAACAAGATGTGCAAGCTTAAATTTTCAAACAATATCTATAAGATAAGCAGCCTAGTTTTTACTACTATGTAAGAATATAACCTGCAGAAGCCTAAGTAATGCCTTACAAAGCTTATATTAATCGTTAACCTATTATACGTGTGCTCTAAGTAGTAACTTTGTACTTAGTACTAGCTAGACGTTAACAGTAAAGTGGATAAGGCTTCTAGATTTATGTATAGTTCGTTTAATAGTCTCTTAATAATGTTAGTAGGACTTATTAATATAGGCGGAGGCGGTATTAGGAGCAGAGATTATAACTTTAGGTAGGAGGTAATTAACAGTATATAGGAGCGCGTGAAATTTAGGCTAATTAACAAAGTTACGCGGCAGTCACCGTCGTGTAATAAGAAGGTTTTAAGCCTTAAGGAATGCCTTTTAGCTGATAGCGTTACAGAGGATATTCTATTACTTCTCTTTTATCTTTCACTTCTCTTTCTTCTCTTAATCTTTAAAGCTTAAATTAATTGCGCGCTGTGTCTCCCTATAATATAGTGTAGGGCCTTCTACAATAATTATATAATGCTTTTGCTTAAGATAGTAGCAGGCATTAGAGGAGACTAAATATGCCTACTTCGGGCATCGCTTACAGTAGTGTAGCCTTCTTCTTCTTATTATTATATACTAGTTCATCGCCTTTAGGATCACGGAATTCATTCTATGCATTCTCTGCTCTTATCATTCGCTTTTTCTTAGGAGGCTCAGAGGTAATTAAGGAAGGGGGTGCAGGGCGCTGTTAGAGTATTGAGGGATTATTCGGAGTACTAGACTGCTCGGCAGACGGGATAGTAGACTTAGGATAAGATAATAAGGGCGAGGACGCTCGTGTTGAAGTATTACCAACGTCTAGTGAAGCTATAAAAGATATATGTGCGCATAGAGATACTGTTAGAGCAGTCGAATAGATTCAGGTATAGGAGAATCTAATCTCTAGAACTATCTATAATTAAAGCAACTAAATACATGTTTATAGTAAGCTTCCTAAGCCTACTTAAACTTAAGTAATCTGTATACGTGACAGAGGCTTAGCATGTATGTTACAAAGGGTACTGTGTATAACTAATCTATTAGTTGATAATTAATCTTGTAATATGCATAGTGTAAGTGATGTTCAGTCAACTATCTAATCAATTTAACTGATGCTCTTAAAGTCCTACAGTAGAGAGTTTCCGGTCATTACGTAATGCTGAGATATTTTATATGTATGGATAAGTATGTGTCGCACTTGGGTGTGCTGATGATGATGCATCAGGAAGAATTCATGATGAGCAGAAAAGTTGTATTGTGTGTGTGTGTGTGTGTGTGTGTGTGTGTGTGTGTGTGTGTGTGTGTGTGTGTCTTGGTCTGGTGAACCTGACCCCGCACGTCTTAGATTATATGGCAAGATTACTAATGCAGTTTCTTCCTCAGGCTTCCTGAGATGACACCTTGGCCTGCGACAGTATGTAACGTCAACAACAAGCGAGTGGTCCACACAAGCGAGTGGTCCACCCCACCAACTTTGCGCAACGCATCAACTTCTATTAATTATGGCTCCACCAATTCAACCTCAGCCAGCCTCTCATGAGGCTGGTATAAATCTCGCGATCTTAGCACTTAATTCAGACCAAATTCAGACTGAGTGAATTGCTGCACAGACGTTCGAAGTCTCTCGATCTACGCTCCGCCGCCGACGCGCTGGCATACCTTCAAGAGGCGATTCTCAGCCTAAGACAAAGAAGCTGACCCAGCTAGAAGAGGAGGTGATTATTAGGCATATATTAGACTTAGACCAACGTGGATTTGCGCCAACGCTGCTAGCTGTGCGTGCTATGGCTGATAAGCTACTAGCAGCGCGTGGTGGAGGTCAGGTTGGGCTGAATTGGCCATCCAACTTTGTTAAGCGTACAGACAGCCTTAAGACACAGTTTAGTCGGCCTTATGATAGAAAGAGAGCTCTATGCGAGGATTCAAGAGTAATTGAGCGCTGGTTCAAGCAAGTAGAGGAGACAAAAGCCAAGTATGGTATCGCAGATGAGGACACATTCAACTTTGATGAAGCTGGCTTTATGATGGGCAAGATAACGACTCAGCTTGTCGTGACTGGGTCAGAGAGGAGAGGGCGGCCAAAGGCTGTTCAGCCAGGCAGTCGTGAGTAGGTGACAATCATTCAAGGAATCAATGCTACTGGCTAGGTGTCGCAGGCCAGATCCACCTGGTGGAAGCTCATTGGCTCAGGAATCAATCATCACATGATAGCTGTCGCGAGGGACATAAAAGCACCTCTCCTCACTGTAGCACAAAAAAAGAGGATCTGACATCTACATACATACAATACACACACAGTTACAATACATTCTCCTCATTTTCTTCAACCATTTTCACTATTCGTTTTAACACGCACGTTCAATGCGACAACAATGCACCAAAACACCCCAATCTTCCTCATGCAGCAACAACAACAACAAAACGCCTACCAACTAAATCACGACCTATAAAAATGCCTAAAGTACCGAAAAATATTACTAAATGATCCCAACAACAACGCAAAACTATAAATACAATCTCAGAGTCGCAGACCTTTCGAGGAGGAGTTGCGCATTGTTGCTAGTCAACGCGTAGTTGACGCGCTTTCAGAATCTGTCGAAGCCGCGCCACCCTTAAACGAGCTACCCCACCCAGAATCCGACGCTAAGTTCGACGAGCAGCTTGCTGATAACTTTGATGGGATAGATTGGAAGCGTCTTTAGAGTTATATGAAGCCCCTACGGACCTAGAAGCATAAGAAGAGCTGGATCTATAAGTATGGGTATTGGGTGTGCTTGCGCAGTAATCCTGAACGTATATTTTCTATATGCAGGCACTGCTATTAACAAAAGGTAATTGACGCTAGTGGGCAAGGCAAATACGAGGTTACGCTCTCTACTTTAACTACTGCTGCTTACCTGCAGTTAAATCAGCGAGAGTATAATTATACTCTATCTGGCTAGTAGAGACTGCACCTCTCTTGTAGCTAGAGAACGCTCTAGGGCCTTACTATAAATAGGATTAAGATACTATAAGATATAGGTAATGCGATAGGTAACTTTAACGTACAGGCCTTTAGGCTAGCTACTGTAGGCTAGCTAGTAGAGAATAATTACCCTCTGCGCGAGTTTAAGACTCCTATATTTTAGGCGTTAATAAGAGTAGCTAATCTAGAAGCTCTTAGTGCCTTATAGAAGAGCTATAAGAGTGTTACGTAGTATACCTTACGCCTATTTAATTACCTACTCCCTAAAGTATGTAAAGAGCTCTCTAAATTGTTTACTAAAATCTATATTTTATTTAATAGATAGACTATAAAGAGTAGTAAGAAGGCCTTCTATAGCGTAGTAGCACACTACATTAATATAAATAGCTAGCTTAAGGACCTCCTACTCGCGCTGCCTTAGCTATCTAGCTCCTATAGTAAGGAGAGGATTACTTAGGTAATACTCTAGATTTTTAAGAAGTTTAGTATGTCTCTATCTAATATAGGTTACTTTATACTTAATAATGCTAGCTTAAATAATATAGTAGTAGAATTAATTATAGAGACTTACAACTTTAATCTATTATATTAACGCCTTTACTGTAGCCCCTATATAATTAATCTAGCTAGGTAAATAATTATTTTTAGAGTTAATAAGGAGTCTTCTAGTAATAAGGAGTTGCAGTTTAAGTAGGGTAGGTAGTTTCTGTAAGAGTAGCAGCAGGAAGAGCCTCTAGGCGTACTTATTAATATTCTTAATTATATTAAGATACTTTAATAATATAATCTTATCTAGAGTTTTTAGTAGGGCGAGGAGGGTATTTTAGCTAGCTAGAAGGCCTTAAAACCTAAGGAAATTATTAAACTAGTTATTACTAGATAGAACTCTTTCTACGCTGCCTTTAAGAGAGCTACTAAGATACTATAAGCTCTTAATACCTATATATAGTATTATATTAAGAAAACTCGCACTAAGGAGGCCTTCTGGCGGGCGCGAGGATTAAGGCCTAAGGAGGTGCCTTCCTGGATGAAATCTGACGGCCTTACTTCTCAGGATTGGGCAGTAATTACCCAGTACATTAGTGTTTGATTTGGACTGGACTGGACTAGATTTCGGAGGTAAATCTAGTCCAACTAGAAAATCTAAATTAGAGCTCTAGGAGCTCTAAAGCAGTCTAATTACATAAAATAGATAGCTATAATAGGATTACTTAGTAGTTTTAGTATTAATATTATTCTATACTTATTTAAGATATATAAATAGGTATTATAGGTCTACCTTCTTAATCCTCCTTAGAGTTATCTTTATCCTTAGGCGCCTAATTTAACGCATAGCTATTATCTATTACTTTACCTTCTTCCTTACTAATATTTTTATTATTAAATAAGCTCTTAGTAAGCCTCCTAAACTAAGCCTAAAGGCACTTATTTACCTTAATAATATCTATATAAAGGTAGCTTTAGTAGTAAGTTATAAGAAGCTTAGCACTACTAAATATCTACTCTAATTATTTAAATAAGGAGGAATTATAAGCGCGTCTAGCGCTATTTATATAAGGTTAAGTTAGGTATAGAAGTAGTTATTCTAGTACTAAATAGGATTATAGTATTTATTAGTAGTAATAAGAATATTTATTAATAAATACTTATAAAGTTTATTAGGCTTAGTAGTAGTAGATGCGTCTAGTAGAGTATCTAACTTTAACTATTTATACTCTCTATAAGACACATAGTGTTTAGGAGAGTTTTAGCGTAGTATAGATATTAGCGTAGATATAGATAACCTCCTTTTATACTTTTAAAGCTATAGATCCTTTACTACTAGCAGAATATTATTCCTTAGCTAGGTAGATTTAATAGGGTAGTTACCCTAATACTGCTAGAACTATGCTAATTTTAGGGTTAGATTTATAATAATAGTAAGGTAGTAAGCTGCTATCTAATCTACTATATTATAGTATTTATTATATTTAGACTATATAATATCTGCAGCGCTAGTAAGCTATTTATATTTAAGTCTATTAGTATTAGTGTAGAGCTTATTAAAACGCTGCTTTACCTAGTCTAACTATAGGAGTAGCTAATTAAGAGTCTAGAAGTAATTAGCTAGGTTTATATACTAACCTTCTACTATACTAGTAGCTTTATTAAATAACTCTAGCTAATTATAAATATTAGCTAGCTGCTCCTAGTACTAAGGCTTAAGAAGATTATCCTTAGATAGTAGTTTAATATTCTTGTTAGGTATATATTACGCGCAGAATATCTAAATTCTTTCCTTAATATTAAGGGCACGACTAATAATAATAAAGAAGGAGGTCTAGCATATATAATTATCTTAAATAACTTATTTAGAAAGTTAGTAGCGCTTATAGACTTATTAATATAATATAAGACTAAAACTTATAATAAACTTACCTCTAATCTATTAAATATAGCTAATTTACTACTATATACTTATTTCCTAAAGAACTAAGGGCTTCTACGTATATATTTAATAATATTATAAAGCTTTTCTAGCGCTCTACGCTTCCTCTAAAGCTCTCCAACTCTCCTTATATTACTTTTATATAATATAGTATTTATTTCTTAGGCTATCTTTTCTATATCTTTCCTTATTAGAAATATATGTATATAGAGGTTAATTATATAACTAGTATAGTAGAGTTAACGTTTCTTCTGTTATCTAGCTGTTAATTATAGGTAGAGCTCTTATAGGATATAGTTAATGTAGGCGTTATTTACTTTATAGTTATCTGCTATAAAGTAGCTAATTTAGTTCTAAATACTATATTTATTAAATATTTATAGTAGAATACTAGCTATATTCTTTACTACTATATACCTCTTCTAGCTATTAAAGTGCTAGAATAGTAGTTCCTTATTTACTAGATTAATTAATAAAATACGCTACTATACTAAGTATTAAGATATAGCTTAGTAATATCTATATATTAATTAATATCAAAATACAACTATAAGCTGTATATAGGTCCTTCTTAAGTACTTCCTTTTACGCTAGGAAAGCCTCTTTTACCTACTTTTAAATTATACGCCCTACTTTTAGAAGGAGCTTTAATAACTATAGTGCTAGGTAGAATAAGAGCTCTTAGAAATACTTATTATTAAATTAATAGAAGGTAATATAGTAGTAGATAATCTATTAGATTAAAAGCTTCTTAAAGATATTAAAGTCCCGCTAGAAGACTAAGGATAAGAGATTTAGCTTATTTATTATTATTTAGGTAGGATTATTATTACTAATTTATTTACTTATTTAAGGATTAATCTAGTATTTTAGCTTATGGTAATCTAGGCAAGTTAAATTACCTTTATTAATAATAGGGAGCTCTTACTAATACTACTTCTTCTTATAGAGGTAGTAGTACTAGTATTATTTTATTAAATTTATCTAAAGCTAGATATCTTTACTAAACCTCTAGATAATAGAGCTCTACTACTTTATTACTTTTAGGTTCTTTACTAGCGAGGAATATCGCATATAGACCTTACCTTGCAGCTTAAATTTATCTAGCTGTAGGGAGGGTGTAGAATAGTAATTAATTAAAGGTAGTATAAGAATAATCTTATTATTAGCTAACTATAGCGTAGCACTACTAAATAACTAAAGGAGAGATATAGTAGTAATAAAAGTGCTTACTGTAGATGTCTTAGTCTAGGGCTGTATATTTATATTACACGCCTTTTTTTATATTATTTTACTAGTATAAATAATATTAGCACTATTAGTTAACGTTTATCTATATATATAATAGTAAATATATAATTCTTTTATAAAGTTATTTAAGAATAACTTTTTCTTTAATAAAAATTTATATGTAACTTTATAAAATATAGTATAACTCTTTTAGAAAATAATATATTTACTTAGTTATTTAAGATTAAGAATTTCTAATACTATAATAAATACTATTTTTAAAAAAAAAATTATAAAAAAAAATTATTTATTTTTATAGAAAATTAATAAATTTCTTAAACTATTTATTTTAAAAACTATAATTAACTAAGATTATAAAGCTACTTAAGAAATATATCTTTAATATTAAGACTTTTTTATTTTACTTATTAAATAAGGCTAGAAAAATAGAAATAAAGGTAGGATTTTGGCAGATTTTGGTGAGGAAATGCGTGCGTTACGAGGGGACGATCGCTACGAGGTGAGCCCCGGTAACCGACGCCTAGTGCAACACCAGCGACGCTCGTCCGTCGCAAACAGGACAAGTATCAAAATACCTACCAGCATTCTTCACTTTAGTAAACTAATTAAAGTGGGCAGACCCGGGGCCAGGGCCAAGGCAGTTCGGCCCATGGGCGATCGTATGCTGCGCTTTAGTGCGACAAGATGATTACTTATCAGTCCGAGAAAGTTCGTCCTCGTCGCTAGAGACGGAAACGGTGATATGAATTTGTCCATCCGTGTTGTGGGCAGAACTTTGAATTACGAATGCTATTATGTTTCCGCAAAAACAAGTAATGGTTCTGGGGAGCATATAAAAGGGTCGCCTGAAGCAAAGTTATCACTTCAACAGAGAGCAGAATCTTCAGCAGTCTCAGAACAAGAAACTCCACAATTTTCAGAAAACAAGTCCACGCAAAAAATATCACAATGGCGACCCTCCAAACGGCAGAGACCAACTTCACAACTGTCGATGGCCTGAAGGTCGCATACCGGCGATTTAGGGAGCGAAGCACCTTTCCATTACTCTACATTAACTATCTAAGGGGCTCGATAGATACACTCGACCCCCTTCTCTTTAACACTATTGCTAAGAACTGGGAGGTTATTGTCTATGACAGCTTCGGTATCAGCTATAGTAAAGGCACCGTTCCTGACTCTACTAAGGTAATAGCCTCCATCGCCGCTAAATTTCTCGCGGCTATCGACGTGAGCGTAGTTGATGTTATCGGCTTCTCCATAGGTGGCGCTGTCGCACAAATCCTAGGCTGGGACTACCCTAAGGTGGTACACAAGCTGATCCTGGCCGGTACACAGTCCGGCATCGGGGAGGCAGTAGTTCTACCTCCGAAGGAGGTGCTTGAGAGTGCCGGTGCTAACAATAATAAACCTCTAACGAAGGAGGATATATTATACCTCTTCTTCTACCCGTCGGAGTCTAGTCGGGCGCTTAGAAATAAATAGTAGGAGAGGATTTATAAGCGAAAGGCGGGAGGAGAAGAGCGGAAGGGATATCTTGTTGGCTAGGGAGCACGATCACAACTAACAGCTATTTTCTCTTTCACTGTAGATAATACTAACTTTAACTAACTTAAAGACATTAAAGCCCCAACTTTAGTTACAAACGGCCATGATAATATTATGTTACCTACTCTGGACAGTTTTGTGTTACAGCAAAACATCTAGAACGCGCAGTTAATTATCTATCCCAATGCGGGACATAGGCACCTCTTCCAAGTGCCGGAGCTCTACACAAAGCATCTTGAACTCTTCTTAGTAGATGAGTAAGTGTAACTGTATATCCCTGTCTACAGTCTCTACCTACTGTAGCTTAGTCACTCTTTGTTCTCATAACGTGTTCCACCACTCCCCGGCCCACACCACTCCTCGGCCCACCCTAAAACACACCCAAAATCAGGAAAAGAGCCCCATGCAATGTTAACAACAGCTTTAAGATAATTTCTAAAATAATAAATCTAGCTTCATATACCTATTTTATAGCTCTTACTATATTTATAGGATTATAACTATTGTACTTTCTTAGATCTTAGGTTTTGGCCCCCAATATTAAGCATTTTTAAGCAATATCTAAATATCTATATCTATACCTAAGGAATAACCTTTTAATTCCTATATAGGTTCTAGAGAAGGTATTAGAGGCTAAACTTAGATTTTTAGAAATTATTGTAAAGCTATTGTTGAGATTGCAGGGGATTATCTTTTCTTATTTTTGGTGTGTTTTTGAGGTGGGCCGAGGAGTGGTGTGGGCCGGGGAGTGGTGGAACACGTTACATATTGTAGTGGAGAGGCTCGCCTTCCAAGGAACGGGTGCTCGACGCGGTAGTTAATTGATTATTGTTTAGTAACTGTTGTTACCTATTATACATTATTGTTGTTGTCTCCTGCTGAACCTCCTTCAGAATTTCCCTACCTGCTTATTTCTTGTCTGAGCGTCCTTTAGCCTTTTGTATCACTAAGCTCCTCTACCGCATCCCTAACCTAGGGCCTTAACGGCACCTAGTGTAGTAGAGAAACATAGTCTGCTGTAGCATTGACGATATACATACTTGCTAATAATTAAGAATCATTGAAGAGAAACATGATGCTGAAAGAGCTGCATGCTCAGAACGAAAGCTATGAAACATGCGAGATAATAAGAACAGCCTACAGAGTAATGAGTATATGGTATACCATGGACAACATCAGCTCAGCGATCACAGCTACTGCTCAACATACTGCCAACAAAGAGAGTATCAACCAAGCCATCCTGAGCTAGATATGAACATTGCTTCAAGAATGGCAGAGATATTCCGCGTCAAAAGGTTCGCTGGTGACTATTAGTATAAAAGGAGAAAAAGGCAAAGATACTCACTTGTGGTCGGAGCCAACGAGTGTACTACCATCGTAGCCAAAGTCGCCCTCGACCTCGTATTCATTACTATATTGAAGCTCATCTTAGAAGCCTACTAGACTACGGCAAAAGGGGATCTCTAAAGGCCCTGTCGCAGACACGTTGTCGAGATATTCATTCCACTCAAGCACAGGAAGCTGATCAAGTGGCACTACCCAGTCGAGTTCTGCTCCGCGTTGGTCTATCTTCTTCTGAAGCTGCTAAATCCAACCTATGTAATAATTAGTCTGAAGCACATCTAATTAGGAGAGTGAATACCCTACCTTTTCTATCTTGTTTGCGCAGAATTGCTTCAGATCATACGCAAGGCTGATCTGCTTCTATAGCTAGATACACTACCTCTATTATATTTATTATACGTAAAGTTGTAGGGTATAGATTTCTTAGACTTACTTTGTAGCATTATACTGCTACTATAAAATCGCGTTACGACAGTCAAATAGGAACGTAGAAGTTATAATACCCCTTTGCTAAGCATTACTAGAGCCGTCAAGACGTAGTCCTCCAGCGAATTCCTATCGTTAAAAGCAGAGTTGCTAACAAGCCGGCCAGGCCGGCCTGCTTTTACGCCAACCAACGGCCTGGCCTGGCCGGCCTGGGTAGTAGAAGGAGTGTGGCCTGGCCGGCCTGCCTGAGAAAAGCCTGAAAAGCCTGAATTTGTATTACTAATCTGATTTCTTGAACCCTAATTGGTCTATTTCCTCCTCTAACTATCCGTCTTCCTCTGGCTATTCCTAAAGCTTATATATTTTATTGACAGCGTTGCTACTAAGGGAGGAGGCATTTAAGAGTTTGTTATCTAAGTAGATTAGCAATATGCCTATATTAGGTTAGATTAACTTACCTGCAAAGCCTTTGCTAATCTAGCTCCTAACGCACGTTAACGCAGCTGTAAGCTGGCTGGATAGCTTCCTCTATTTTAGTTCTAACATATCTCTAACTTCTAAAAAGAGGCGCTTATAATTAGTAGAAGTAGTAGGAATTAAGAGTATATTAAGGGCTATCTGAGATAGATTTAGGTATTCTGTAGATAGAGAGAGCTAATAAGCAATTGGATTAATTGCGTGGGGGTAATCTCTTGGAAGGTTATCCACTCTCTTCTACTGTATAAAGTTGTCTCCCTCGTCGTCTCTTAGCGTCTTAACAGGCCCAGTATATTAATTAATATCGTTATTAATCTTAGCGTTGTACCTTACGCGTTTTAGCTGTAGCAGGGTCTCTAAACAGCTACTAGATTCACCCTTATACAACTACTAGAGAGCTTAAAACTGCGCGTTGTTATAGTTAAGCTAGTAAGGGGTATCTATCTAAGAGTTATTGTAATAGAATTTATACTAGGGATAGAGGATCATAGCCGTGTAATACGCTAGAAAGTTATTAAGCTTAACATAGTATTTGCGAATATTGTAAAGCTTATAATCTTTAGGAGCGTCTACCTTATTATAGTTAACATCTTTTAAGAAGTTAAACTAGCTCTCATACTTATAGAGGAGATATTTAAAAGTTAGAATAACCTCGTAAAGAGCACTAAAACGCCTACATTTTCCTCGTCCTTTAAGTCTCTTAGAGGTAACCTTAAGTAGCTGTAATATCTAAATATAGTCTATAATAACCTGCTAATCCTAGGCAGTTAATCCTTTAGTCCTTATCTAATCAGGTACGTTAACTAGCGCAGCGTTTAGGTTGCGGGCGAACTAAGTAGCTATTTCTATCTGATACTGTCTAATATAGTATTAAATATATGCGTTAAGGGGTTATTATAACTTAATAGCGCGCTTAAAAGCGTTATAATATAAATTCTAGTAGGTAGTGCCAGGTTTCTTAATTTCTTTAACTCGAAACTTTAGATCTAGTAGCTGCTTATTAGCCTTAACCTAAACATCGCGTAGGAGGTTATATTACTGCAGAGTTAAGATATACGCTATAACGTCTTAGAGCATGCCTAACAGCTTGTCTTTTCTCTACTCTTATAGATATCTTACTTCTAATTTAGCGTCTTTAGCGCTCTTACTAGTATTTACTTTAAGTACTTTCCTATTAATGCTAAAGATTACAGTTTAGCTAATAAGGTTAAGCGTGTAAGGACTACAGCGTAGTCTTTAGTAGGTACTATTAAAGTAGTAGTATTTTGCAAGGATGTTAATAGTAATATTATTAGAGCTAATATTATTAAGTATAAAATAGCTAACCTAGCTAGACTTGATCCTAAACTTCTAGATTACGTTATTAATAACCTTACTAAGCCTCTCGCCTATGTAAGCACTAGCTAGCTGTAGTAACATAATAGGATATTTATGTTTATTACTATTATTATTAAGATAGTGTATATAGACGCTAAGAAACGCTTTCTTACTACCCTTTGCTGTCTAGCTGTTAAAGGTAAAGTGTATTAGTAAGCGCGCAGATAAGAGATATTAGCGTATAGTAGAGAGGAGTAGATTATATTATATTATTATAAAATGCGTAACTAACTAGTAGTTCTTCTAAATCGCTGCTGCAGCTTTAGGGTTAGCAGCAGTAATTATCTCTTTAAACGCAGAAGTCTTAAATTCGCGTAACAGATAGTTATTTTGAAGGAGCTAGATAACAGCTTTTATCTAAAAAGACTGTACGTTAAAGTAGCTAATCTTATTAGCTATCTCCTAAGAGACCTTAAACCTGCCTTTAATAAGGCTCTGTAAGGTTTATTAACAGGACTCTATCTAGATAGTAACTTTTCTGTCCTTATATAATCTATAGCTAGGTCTGTTTATCCCTAGATAGCGTGCGGCAGCTAAAACAGATAATATAATATTAAAGATATAATTATAAGTAGACTTCTTAAGATAGTAATGTCTACAGACGAAAAATGTCTGTTTTAGGTTCTTTAGCAAAGCTACGCGGTATCTATACTTATAGATCTAGCTTAGTTACCTCGTCTATGTTTAGAGAGGCTTAATATATTACTTAATTACTTCTTACTAAATCCTATTATAATTATCTGTATATTACTTATTATTAGAGGAGATATTACTATTGTTAGGGGGGAGGGCTTTAGCAGCAGTTGCGGCAGCGGTCTTAGTTAGCGCGTTAAGGAGAGCGCTATAGAGCTCCTCCTTAAAGGTTTAAATATTTTCCTAAGTAGCCTGTATATTACGGGTGCGCTTTTTTAATTAGACTTAACATAGCATAGTAGAGGTCTTTAATAGAGAAGTTAGGCCTAAGGAAGTTCTAGTATTAAAGGGTTTAAGCTAATTATAATCTCTTAGGTAGCACTTAGAAAATTATAATTAGCTCGTGTTGCTTAAACCTTGTTAGTAAGCCTTAGCAAAATTTTGCGGCTAGTTCATCCGATCTTAACTTAACTTAACTTTAATTTGTACGGCTTTATATACATACCTACTAGGCCGAAACCAGGCTACTAGGCTGCGACCTTCGGCCTGGCTTGGCCGGCCTGGTTTTTCTGCGACTCGCGGCCTGGCTTGGCCTGCTTGCTTAAAAGCAGGCCGGCCGCCTTGTTAGCAACTCTGGTTAAAAGGCTGCTCGCCTAACCATTATGCTAGCGAGTTAACGCAGAAAGCAACCTGCTAAACAAAGAAAATTCTAAGGCTGCTATACCCTTGTCATATCAAATTAGTAAGACACGTTAGGAAGGGGGAGTGCATATGCGAATGAGTGCTTTGAGTTTTTAGGCATTTGCTTAACTAAAAAAAGTTAAGGCGGGTTTACGCAGATCATAAAAGGAGGATGACTCAGCACTAGCCTACGGCAAGTGCGATGGTAAACGCCACCAGATGTGCCTGAGTTTAGTCCTAATGTGCGTAAGCCGCCTAAAACGCCTAAAAACTTAAAGCACTCATTCGCATATGCACTCTCCCCTTCCTAACGTATCTTACTAATATAATATAACAGGGCATAGCGGCCTTATCTCGGAGGGCTATCGACCTCGCTTCGCGTTTATACGGAAAATTTCGTGGAATTTCGCCGCGTCTCATTTATTGGTCAGCAAGTCTGGATGACAACGACAATCGCAGTTGAGTGAGTTCAAAAGAGGAGACACCTCGCTGGTGTTAATTTTGCCACTAAGGTGATATCGCACTGCTTCCGGATCTAATCCTTAACTCTAATCAATTCAAACAATTTCTCGAGCTTTATCAATTTGAACAACTCTATCTGCACCTACTAAGGCCGCAGTTCTCGTCTGTGGATAAGGATACGGTAAAAGGGTGTGTCATTATTGAACCGTGTCATTTATTTCTCATCTCAAATGGCTCCATCTCAACAATCAATTCTCATTACTGGGTGAGTCTCGACGAATTCCGCCCATTAATCTAGTTGATGATGACTGATATTCTTGGCGGATAGATGCACGAAGGGCAGTGCCGGCCATGCTCTCGCCCTTGAGTTTGCCTCCCAGGGGATGCGAGTTTTCGCAACCGCTCGATCCACTAAATCTCTAACTGGACTCGAAGAAAAGGGTATTGAGATCTTAACTCTGGATATTACCAGGCCTGAAAGCATCACTGCATTGAAAGCTGAGATTGAAACACGCACCGGAGGCAAGCTGGACATTCTGTTCAATAACGCAGGCTCAAGTAAGCATATATTTTGTCTTTCCAAGCTGGAAGCGTCCAGCTCCGGATGCTCTTCAAGCGCTATCTAGACCCTTGTTTACCTTTTACAGTGTATGAGGCACCTGCTATCGAGGCTGACCCTAGTCGTGTTCGCGCAATGTTCAACACTAACGTCTTTGGCGTCTTCGACATGGTCTCGGCGTTCACGCCACTTCTTTTGGCTGCAGTTTCTGATTCATCTCGCCCTCCAATCATCATCAACACCGCATCAGTACTTGCAATAGTTCCTTACCCATTCTCATCCGCGTACAATGCGACCAAAGCCGCAGTTGCATCCTATTCAGACACGCTCCGGCTCGAGCTAGCACCTCTCGGTATCAAAGTCGTAACGCTGTACATGGGTGTCGTATCGACGGGCATTTCTAGTCCCGATTCAATCCGTTTTGGTCCAAATAGCCTTTTTACTGATGTCGAAGCAGGCGTGAAGAAGAGGAGCCGAGATCATCAAGTTGCTGGTATGAAGGCTGATCAGTTTGCGAGAGAGGTCGTCCGCGAGATATTAGAGAAGAAACGTGGTCTTGGGCAAGGTGAATACGTATGGAAGGGCAGTAATGCTACCTTTATCTGGTTATTGAATGCCGTGGGCTGGAGAAAGATCTTTGACGGATCTTCTGAGAAAGAGATTGGGTTTAACGAAGAGTTGAAGAAATCTATTGCTGAGAGAGGGCACGCTGCTGTGCAAAACAAAAGTTGAGCGTATTTCAATTTGATTGGCGTTTGTTATACGAGCATGTGGCCGGCCGATCCAGGATTGTAGAGTGTCTCCAGTGCTCTCAAAAAAAGAAGGGTAATTTAATACAATTACTGGAGAGAAGGTTAAGTAGTGGATGAAAGCGCAGATAGTATAAAATAGAGTTGTTAAACCTCAGGTGCTAGGCTCTAGTATGCCATGAAAAGTGTAAAGAGACTAGGCATAATTATGCGTGTAGAAAAGATATCATATAGGTGCCGCTTAAGCTAGTATATTAAGATCTATATAGTACTTAATATATAGTTAAGCTGAACGTTTGTAGAGGTGCGCAAAGTTAGTGTGGTGTGTGCAATTGGCTTGCGCGCGCTGCTTGCTTGTGGTTGACTTTATAACTGTCAAAACGTGGGGAGTGTACTCGGGCCCTCCTAGCTCAACGATCATCCCTAGCTCAACGATCACGACGCAGGTGCTTCAACTCTCATACAAATTTATATAGGAAATAAAGTTCTAATGTCGCGCAAATTGATACAATATGTCAACTAGAGTCTCCTGCATCGCTACTTTCAATTTCGAAGTCAGCCTCGCTGTCGTTACTTATATCATCGAGCTCGCTTTCAACAACCGTAGCCTGTGTATCTAGCTGACCAAGGGCTCAATTGTTAGCGTTCCTGTAGTATTCTTCCCGTTCTTTTGCCTTAATAGCAGCTGTAACCTTTGAGTTATAAGGATCGTTGATACTACGCGTGACAAGCCCTTATTACACTACCGTAGTAAGCTATCGCACTGAACGTGTGTGTTAAAACGAACAGTGAAAATGGGTGAAGAAAATGAGGAGAATGCATTGTAACTGTGTGTGTATTGTATGTATGTAGATCTGAGATCTTTTTTTTGCTATAGTGAGGAGAGGTGCTTTTATGTCCCTCGCGACAGCTATCATGTGATGATTGATTCCTGAGCCAATGAGCTTCCACCAGGTGGATCTGGCCTGCGACAAAACGCCTTAAAGCAGCTTCCTGTTCTTCTGTAAGAAGCTTATTCGTAGATGGGCGTGTAGAGCGGCTTTGGCCGCCTCGATAGGCGCGTTTGAGCCTCTGGTAGGGTAGGTTATGGTCGTGTGCGAAGGCGGCGATGTTGGGGTTACCGAGGTGGACGGCGTAACGAGCCAGACGGCGTAACGAGCCACCCAACCACCAAAATCAACACCACAACTTGAGGCTATTGAGCCTCACAAAATAGCTATTAACGCGATATTTTTTGGTGTTGGGGCCTAGGGGCCTGTGCAAATATATATAGCTACTTAAATCTAATTAGAGGGTTGATTTTCCTGCTGCGTCGT
Source organism: Pseudopyrenochaeta lycopersici (assembly GCA_003313425.1). Lineage (NCBI taxonomy): Eukaryota > Fungi > Ascomycota > Dothideomycetes > Pleosporales > Pseudopyrenochaetaceae > Pseudopyrenochaeta > Pseudopyrenochaeta lycopersici. The sequence goes on from NHZP01000020.1 coordinate 877,976, forward strand.
GAGCGAGCAGGTAGAGCGCCCTCTGCGCCTTGTGCAGACCGTCCACTATCTCTAGGCTGCGTAACCTCTCTATTTTTTAAGATTGCTTAAGTAGCAGCCTTAAGCCTTATCTTGTTCCCCTTTTAGGTAATTTTAAGAGCGTTTTAAAGTCGTTTTTAAGTCCTATAAGCAGCTGCTCGAGAGGTTTAATCCTTAGCCTTTTAAGCTCTCTCCTTCTCTCTTAATAACTTAGCTGCAGCCCTCGCAGTACGCCTAATCTCCTTTACTTTAGCCTTAGCATGCTTCCTTACCTTATAGAGCTTAGTTACTTTAATTTTTTAGAGTTATTTTTGCTCCTCCTTAAGCTCCTACTACTATAGACAGTTTTATACTTCCTTTACCTTCCTTAGAGACTAGAATACAGCACTACTATAGTACTCCTTAGGCTGCTCTAATAGTAGGACCTTACCTTACTTCCTACGTCGCCTCTTATTAATAAGAGCCTCTCTAAGGCCTTAAGCCTTATATTTAAGCAGCGTTTTTTAAACTAAGATTAAGTAGAAGGCCTAGCTTAGCTTTTAAGCTTATAAATCTTATCTATCCTTAATAACCTAGCGTAGTAGGCCCTTAGTTTTCCTCTAGTTTAAGGCGCTTAAAGCTAAGGAGTTACTATTACTTAAAATTACTTTAGGAGCCTTAATAAGGCTAAATCTCTTAAGTATTACCTAAGGATTAAAAGATAATAGGCTAGTAGCTTTAAACGCCTTAAGGATAGTTAATTCCTTAAAGCAGTCCTCCTAGGCTACTATAAACAGTAGAAAAAAGTCTCTTTTACTTATTAAAGTAAGCTCTTAGTACCTCTCTATAAAGGCTAAAATCTAATTTAAGTAAGCTATTAAGAGAGGCTTAAATATAATAATATCTAGTAGTTAAAGCGTGTAAGTTAAGTAAGGAGGATCTTATTTTAATTACAGTACTTAATAAAATCTATTATAAGGTTAGATCCGTAGCTATTAAGGATAAGGAGCCTATAGGAGGATTGCACCTTTGCCTTTGTCTTGTAATTAAACACCTGTTTAAGCTATGCTAGGCCTATATTATTATTAGTCTATCCTAAGGTTAAGGAGCTAAAAAAGACTTAATAAGACTTAGGATTACAGGCCTGTAACTATAAGTCTTAAATTAAGCTTAAGGCTAATTAATATATAAGAGCAGGCTTAAGGGCAGATCTATTAGCGCATACGCAGGCTAGCAGCGTTATCTACTCTTAACTACTATCCTAGATATAAGCCCTAATCTTACGCTCCTTATATAGCCTCCTACTAAACACCCTCTTAGACCTAATAACTACTCCTAGCATAAAGCCTTTCTTATCTATATAGTATGTATTGCGAGACTTAACGTTATATTAGCTAATCTTATTACGCAGGAGATTAAGGTAGAGAGTGTACTTTAATCCTAAATTAGCTTAGTAGCGCGATTAATCTATCCTAGTTACCTAATTTAAGATAAGCTTAACTATGTAATTCTTAATATAGCGATTAACCTAGTGTACGCTAAGCTCTTTTTTTATAATCTATAAGCTAAAGCATTATATTATAGGCCTAGTAGGGGGTAAGCCTTACTTTATAAGGCGTTTAATGTAGTGTAAGAGCTCTTACTCTTAATAGGGGTAGAGAGCTTATTAATTTTCTACGTTAGTGTTACGTAAGCCTAATACTCCTTAGTGTCTCCGCGCGAGCGTTGTACAGTTACAACAATACTTTTTTTGTAATTTCTTAATAACTAAATTTTTCTCTAGGCTTTAGTAATTCTATAGCTGTAATTGCAGCCTTAATTAAGCTCATATTAGTGAAGGTATCGCTTGTTAAAGTTTTGTTGTTGTTGAGGAGGGATAGCTCGTTACGCCGTCTGGCTCGTTACCGGGGCTCACTGTTACGATCCTGTTAGGACCCTGTCCCAGTGGCCCCAACTGGACCTCACAAGGTATTGGACAACAACCGAAGTCACGTGACGTGCTCAGTTGATTAGTCTGATTAGTGACACTGAGCACACCGAGCACACTGAGTAACATGCATAACCCCTATGTATATAGATTACCACAATAGACCCTTATAGTCTAGTGTGTTTAACTTAATATTATACTCTACAGTATAGTAATAGTAATACTAATTATTCTTAACCCTTAGTACTCTTTACAGAAGCACTCTCTTACTGTCTTAGTATTAAACCCCCCTTCTATCTAGTCCCTTACTCTATCCTGGAGAACTAACCTTATAATCTTATTAGCTATCCTTACTAATAGCTTTTAAGATTCTTTATACTTTAAACACCCTTAAGATGAGTAACACTTATATAGAAAACGCAGCCTACTATACTACTAGGCCAGGTAACGCTGTCGCTAAACTAGACCTCTTCTATAGAGATTAATTCAAGCTCGAAGAATAGTTACTCTAATTTAACCTGTTCTTTAAGTTTAATGCGACTACTATAGACGATAATAACTAAGCAGTACTTATAATAAGCTATATAAGAGGCGAAGCTGCTAAATAGGTAAAGCCTTACCTAGTTAAGTACTTAGCTGAAGGAACTAAACTAAAGGAGCTAATTAAGATGTTTAAGGACACGGGAGAATTTAAGACACGCATGCGATAAGTATTTAGATTACTAAACGAAACTACTATCGCGGAACGTAAAATCTAAAACATGCGATAAACCTAGTCTGTAGCTAATTACGCTAATAAGTTTTTAGGATATGCTAGACAAACTAACTAGAATAAAGATACCCTAAAAACTATGTATAAATAAGGCCTAAAGGCAGACGTCTAGACTGAACTAATGCGCTCTAGTATAGGTATTAACACGCTAGATAACTTAATTAACGAAACTATCTAACTAGATGTAGAACTCTACAAGCTCTGTGTATGACTTAGAAGATAACTACTAGGATAAATAAAAGAAGATAAGAAACTTTAGAAGGATTACTATAATAAACTAAATAATAGTTATCTATAGTACTAGCACTAACTATAGAGAGTGCCTAGGCAGTACATGTTAGGAGGCCCTAAGGCAATACATCTAAATAACCTTAACAAGGAAAAGTTAGGTAGGGGCGGGAAGAAAAAAGAGATAACTTACTTTAACTGTAATAAGAAAGGCTATATAGCTAAAGACTATAGATAGAAGAATAAAGTAACCCCCTAGATTAATATGTTAGCCGTGAAAGAAGAAAATAGCGACAATAAAATATAGGAAGTTGTCGTAACTTAAGAGGAAGAGGCCTAAGATAAAGAGACGCTACAGCTACCTCTCTTAGAACCTACTAAGAAAGGGATTCTAGGAACCTAGTATAGCGACGAGGAAGAAGAGAGTAATAGCTCTCTATCCCTAGTCTACAAAGATGCTAAGGAAGACCTTAATAATACTATAGTGCTTTTAACTAAGGATTAAAAAAGGGAAAACTTCTAGAACTAATATTAACCAGGAACCCTGAGGCTATTAACGCCTACAGAGGCGGAAAAAGATATTGCAGAACTTAACCGCTAACTATATGCGCAACATATGTATAAAGTATAATATATTAACGCGTTAACTCTAGAAGAATAAGAAGTAGCTATAAAATAAGGAACAAGTATAATTATCCTAGCTGAACAAGCGATGCAAGATATGTTGCGGGAACACTACTGTTACCCTAAATATCACGCGAAGATAACATAAGAATAGGCGGAGAAAGCTAAGGAAGTATGGCAACCCGTAAGCGTTAGGGACGTACTATAGAAACTTTAACGAGCTAGATAAATATAGGCACCAGAACCTCTAGTAGTTAAGACTCCTGAATACGTATTACGACGCTAAATAATACTACTATTAACACAGGAAGACGCCTTCTACGTACCTAACACTTAGGACCTAGTATAATAAGGGTACCTTTGAGTTAACTCTTATGGTGAAATCGTGCTTACAGATAGTGAGAAATAAGACATCTATACCTAGCTTAAATAATAAATGTATTAGGAGGACGATAAAGAGAACGTTAACTCTAACTAGCTGCTTACAGAGGAAGAAGCCAGAAACTACTATGAGCGCGCAGAGGCGGCTTAAACCCTACATACTATGCGCAAAGGACTACAGAAACTAGTACTAGACTACTTGATAGATCCACGCAACAAGCGACACGGTGTTGTCTACTAGTCTTTCTGTACCATAGACCTGTGCGCTATACACTATTTAAGTAAGACGGAATAGAGATACTTCCCTTACTTGTTTTACTAATATAAATATTAATAGTATGATTGTCCTGAAGTTAAATACGATAACTACCTATAGGATAAGAGGACTGTCCTCTACTTCCTAGGAAATAACGACCCTGCGGCTACTATAGCGATGCAGCTAGTCTTTAATAGGGAATGCAATTAGCGATAATAGTAAACGTGCCTTAACTTAGATTGCCTTAAGTATAAAGATATTAAGACACTAAACAGGTATTAGGAGGAGCCTTTTTTAGAGTCGCGCCTACTAATAAGTAAGAATTATGAACTCTATGTGCAACAGGCGCATAAGGACTCCTTAAGCTAAATATTAAGCTTAACAGAAGCTAGATGAAGGTACTAGTGGATTCTGGAGTATAACAGAGCTATATTTCTGCGCAAGCGATAGAATAAGCTGGCCTTATACTATTATTAAAATTAGTACTATATCTATTAACAGTAGCTAATAGATAACTAATGCTATTAGAGTCTGTAATCACATATAAAGTATAGAGCGTGTAACTTATTATCTAGAACTATAGGGAAATGATTGACCTAGACGTCTTTAGACTATTACAACACGATGTGATACTAGGACTCCTATAGTTAAGAGAGTATAGTCTAGACATAGATTAGAAAAGGAAAAAGTTCTTGTTTAAATGCTGTGGAACAGACGCGACTACGAGCAAGCCTACGCTACAGCTGAGTGCTTAGGTAGATAAGAAGATAATAATTAGGATCCTTACTTTGAATAAGGATAACCTTAAGACATAAGGGTCTGACTCAGCAGGTACTAATAGGAGGCCCTTAGACTAACAAGCTAGAGTTAAGGAGTAAAGCGTAACTCTAGTAATCCCTGACAAGTATAAAGAATACGAGTTACTCTTTTAGGAAGAGATAACTATAAAAGTATTACCTAAGCATTAACCCTAGGATTATAAGATTATCCTATAGGAAGGAAAGTAACCGACTTTCGGCCTAATCTATAGTTTATTAGAAAAAGAACTTAAAACTCTGCGCGAATATATTAAGATAAACTTAAAAAAGAGATTTATTAGGGAATTATAATTACCAGCAGGATACCCTATACTATTTATACTAAAGAAAAATAGGAAGTTAAGATTGTGCGTTAACTATTAAAAGCTTAATAATATTACAGTAAAGAATTAATACCCTTTACTAAACATAGCAGAATTACAGGATTAACTAGCCTTTACAAAAGTTTTTACAGTATTAGACTTAAGAGGAGCGTATAACCTTATTTATATAAAGGAAGGCGAAGAATAGAAGACTGTATTTAGAACACGCTACAGCTACTACAAGTATATAGTAATGCCCTTTAGTCTTACTAACGCACTAGCTACATACTAGGCACTTATTAATAATATATTAAGAGAACACCTAAATGTATTTATTATCGCATACCTTAATAATATCCTTGTGTACTTAGATAATCTACAGGAATACATTAAGCACGTTAGAATAGTCCTTACCTATTTAGGAAGATTTAGCTTACTACTTAAACCTAAGAAATATAAGTTCTATAAAGAAGAAGTTAAATTCCTAGGATACATAGTAGGTGCACACAGAGTAAAGATAAGCGAAGAAAAAATAAGAGTAGTAAAAGAATAGCCTAAACCTAAAATAGTTAAAGATATATAGTTATTTATAAGATTTGTTAACTTTAACTAATAGTTTATTAAGGACTTCTCTAAAAAATCTATCTTACTTACTAAACTTACGAGGAAAAAGATAAAATAGGAATAGGGAAATAAATAAAGGAAAGCATTCTAGATGCTTAAGGAAGCCTGCATTATACTACTAGTGTTAATCGCATTCTGAACAGGAGAACCTTTACAGTTTAAAACAGACGCCTTAGACCTTACACTAGGTGCAACAGCAAAATAAGAATGTAATAGGAAATAGCACCTAATTACCTACTACTCTAGGAAATTTATAGACCTTAAGGAATGCTACAACGTGCATAATAAAAAGCTTATAGTAATTGTTAACGCCCTTAACTACTAGCGGATCTACGCAGAAAGCTGCTTAGATCTCACGATATTTACAGATTATAAGAACTTAGTTAATTTTACTACTACTAAAGATTTAAACTAAAGACAGGTTAGATAGGCTGAAATGTTAGGACAATATAAGTTTAAGATCGTATATACGCTAGGAAAGGATAACGGCAGAGCTGATGCTCTTAGCTGCAGATTAGACATTCCAGGAATAAAAGTAATAGTTAATAATGCTATCCTTTAAGTAAACTAGGACAGAAGCTTAGGACCTAATAAGTTATTAAATAACACTATAATAATTACGTCTGAAGTACCTAAAGAATTATAAGAAGTAATTATCTAATAATACTACGATAACCTAGTATATAGTTACCTAGGAATTAAAAGAACGATAGAACTTATACAGCGACACTATAGCTTTAAGAATATAAAGGCTAAGGTTAAATAGTTTATTAAAAAATGCGCGGACTATTATAAGAACAAACACAGTACCTACGCACCCTACAGAGAAATGCAAGCTATAGAGCTACCTGACGAACCTTAGGCAGACATTTCTATAGACTTTATAACAGGGTTACTACTGTCTAAAGATCCCGCGACAGGAATTAAGTATAATGCTATCTTTAACATAGTCTGCAGGTTTATAAAAGCAGCAGAAATAATACTATTTAGAAACGACTATAACACAGAATAACTAGCGTTTATTATTCTAGACAGATTGATACGATATTACAGTATACCTAAGTCTATCATTAGTAATAGAGACAAGCTCTTCATATCTAACTTCTGGTCCATATTAATAGCCGCGATAGGGACAAAAAGAAAATTGTTAACAGCCTATTACCTACAAACGGACGGACAGACAGAAAGAATAAACAGAATAATAAAAACCTACCTAAGGATTTACAGTAATTAATAATAAAATAATTAGGTCTTACTATTACTAATAGCATAATTAGCCTATAATAACAAATTGTTAGAATTAACTAGAAAGATACTGTTCTTTACTAACTACAGAAGACACCCTAATCTCTTTATGAAGTTATATCCTAGCAAAAAAACTAAAGTAGCTATAAAAGTAGCTAAAGAAATGAAGAAAATACACGAATAACTCTAAGAAAACCTTAAGAAAGCATAACGTAACAGTATTTCCTACTAGAATAAGAAAAGAAAAATGGTACCTTAGCTAAAGAAGGGGGATAAAGTATACTTACTTATAAAAAATCTACGTAACAAGCGACTAAGTAAGGGACTCGACTACGTTAAAGTTAGACTATTTTTAGTTAAAGAACAGAATAGACTAGTAAACTATACACTTGAGCTACTACTAGATGTAAAGATCTACCTACGCTTCTATATCTCTAAGTTGGAACCAGCTAACCCTACTACACTACTGCAGAAAATATTCCGGTACGAACTAGAAGAGGAAAATGAGTTTAAAGTTAAGAAAATCTAGGGATACTAACGAAACAGAAGAGTTAACGACCTAGAACTAAGCTTTAGCTACCTAGTTAAATAGAAAGGGTACCTAAGCATAGAGAGTACGTGGGAACCACCGGAGAATCTAAGAAACTGTTAAGAAAAAATTAGAGAATACTAGGAAAGGGAGGGAAGGAAAAAGAAGAAGTAAATAAACCTTAAGAAACGTTAAGAGCTAGAGGAAACTAACGGACCCGCTACTGGTGGCCCATCGCTAACTGGGACCTCCTAATACTTAAGAGGGAAGCCTTTGAACGCACCCTAGGTGCTAGGCAATAAACTAAACCTAAAGGCATTAGAAGCGTTTTTAGGTAATAAGGCCTCCGCTGCTTCTTGTTCCTTAATATCTTATTCCTCTACAGCTATTACTTCCTCTGCGCGCTAATTAATTAAATCTATTTGTTGTTGTAACTGCTCTTTGCGAGCCTGAGTAACGCGCAGCTCCTCTAGAGCTTTTTTATGCGCCTTTATCGCAACCTCTTGTGCATTCCTAGATTCTTTTATCTACTCTTGAAGCTTCGTCTTCTAATCCACTAATTATTTAAATTCAGACTCTGTAACTCGCACGTTGTAACGTTGCCCTTAACGCAGACACTCCCTACATTTCCCAGAACGAACATAGACCTTACACACCTAATTATACTTTACGCATGTCGCGCACTTCTAAACTATAGCTTCCCTAAAAGAGTTAATAAAATTATAGAGACGTTAGCGACGAATAGTGCTAGATACTTGTAGATGTTTAGGTATAGCGAGATATAATATGGCAAGAAGTAAGAAAACGCTCGCGTTATATGATAAGTACTAAGGACAGCGCTAGGATAGGAGGGGGATAGTGTTATAATCCTGTCAGGACCCTGTCCTAGTAGCCCTAACTGGACCTTATAAGGTATTAGACAACAACCGAAGTCACGTGACGTGCTTAGTTGATTAGTCTAATTAGTGACACTGAGCACACCGAGCACACTGAGTAACATGCATAACTCTTATGTATATAGATTACTATAATAGACTCTTATAGTCTAGTGTGTTTAACTTAATATTATACTCTACAGTATAGTAATAGCAATACTGATTATTCTTAACCCTTAGTACTTTTTACAGAAGCACCCTCTTACTGTCTTAGTATTAAACCCCCCTTCTATCTAGTCCCTTACTCTATCCTGGAGAACCAACCTTACAATCTTATTAGCTATCCTTACCGATAGCTTTTAAGATTCTTTACACTCACCTCGTAGCGATCGTCCCCCTCGTAACGCACGCATATCCTCACCAAAATCTGCCAAAATCCTACCTTTATTTCTATTTTTCTAGCCTTATTTAATAAGTAAAATAAAAAAGTCTTAATATTAAAGATATATTTCTTAAGTAGCTCTATAATCTTAGTTAATTATATTTTTTAAAATAAATAGTTTAAGAAATTTATTAATTTTCTATAAAAATAAATAATTTTTTTTTATAAATTTTTTTTAAAAAATATAATTAACTAAGATTATAGAGCTACTTAAGAAATATATCTTTAATATTAAGACTTTTTTATTTTACTTATTAAATAAGGCTAGAAAAATAGAAATAAAGGTAGGATTTTGGCAGATTTTGGTGAGGATATGCGTGCGTTACGAGGGGACGATCGCTACGAGGTGAGCCTCGGTACGCCGTCCACCTCGGTATCCATCGAGCGGAGGATTTGCACTGCTTTAGATATCTTGGCAACAGAATCACGGTAGTTTTTAGACATAGTGAGGTACTTTTACACGTAAATTTGTATGGTGGGGTACATGAACGCGTCAAACGCGTTGTCGTGATCGTTGAGCTAGGAGGCCCGTGCCTTTGCACGGGCTTTTTCTCTGAAAAATCACGCAGTGACCGCAAGGGCCCGAGTAAGAGTTGTCTTATTAATCAAGCTGGGCCTGAGACTAACGTGTTCCACCACTCAGTGGGAAAAACCAGTCAGTGGGCAACCCCACCAAAATCAACTTATACCACCACGTTCAAACAGTAATAGCCTCAACACAGTAACTCCAAATGGCTTAAAAAGAAGGCAGGGTGGAGCTAGCTATAGCAGCGATTCAAAAAAATCAAATTTCTAAAGTTTCTCATGCAGCTGCGCTGTATGCAGTCCCTCGTTCGACACTTGAACGCCGCCTCAAAGGCACCCTACCTCAAGCCGTGCGCAACCACCACAAGCGCAAGCTAGACCCTACTAAAGAGCAGTCCCTTATTTAATAGATACTAGACCTCGCCCAACGAGGCTTTCCACCTTAAATTATCGCTGTACAGCGGATGGCAGATGTACTGCTAGCTGCGCGAGGTGGCAATCCTCCTCCTTAGCCTGTTAGCAAGAACTGGATGTCGCGCTTTATTAATCGCGAGCCAGAACTCTGTACAAGATAGAATAGAAAGCTCCACTCGCAGCGCGCTCTAAGCGAGGACCCAGCTTCTATTAGTGCGTGGTTTAAGCTTATATAAGAGACGTGCTATGCGTACGGTATAGTAGACGCAGACTTCTACAACTTTAATAAGACTGGGTTTATAATGGGCGTCGCAGCAACGTTAAAGGTTGTCACTAGCTCAGATACTATAGGACGAGCAGTCATAGTTCAGCCAGGTAACCGCAACTGGGTCACGGCAATTAAGTCTATCAGCGCGACAGGCCGAGTGCTGCCTCCGTTCATTATCTTACATGCTAAGATGCACCAAGCTGCCTGGTACAACAGGCTACCTGCAGGCTCAGCAGGCTCAGTACTCGCAGTTAGCGACAATGGCTAGACAACAGATAAGCTAGGCCTTAACTGGCTGAAGCACTTTAACAGGCACACGGCCTACTGCGCTTAAGGAGCCTATCGCCTACTTATACTAGATAGGCACATCAGCCACGCAACACCTGAGTTCAACTAGTACTGTAAGGAAAATAAGATTATTAGCCTCTGCATGCCTCCTCATACCTCGCATCTCCTGCAGCCTCTTAATGTTAGCTGCTACTCTCCTCTTAAGCATGTGTACAGCAAGGAGATAGACGAGCTTGCGCGTAAGAGTATATTTTATGTTAATAAGCTAGACTTCCTCTCTATCTACTATACAGTCAGACGCAAGGTATTTACAGAGAAGAACATTAAGGCAGGCTTTCGAGCAACAGGCCTTATCCCAGCTTATCCTGAGCGCGTCCTCTCGTCGCTCACAGTTGTCCGTACGCCGTCTCCACCAGCGACAACAGAGGTAGCAGCAGCTGAGTGGACAGCTGAGACGCCGCGCACGATATCTCAGCTTAAGAAACAGGCTCAGCTAGTTCAAGACCTCCTGCATCGTCAGTCTCAGAGCCCAAGTAGCCAAGCTATTCGCCAGCTTGTTAAGGGTTGTCACCTTGCTATAAACTCAGCAGCTATCCTCGCGGACGAGAATACAAAGCTGCGTGCAGCTGCTCAGCGTAAACAACGTAATAAACAGCAGCGCAGGCAATATATAGCCCGTGGAGGAGCTCTGCAGGTTAAGCAGGGCCAGCTGCTTGCTGCAGAGGCTGGTAGGGTAGTCAATGAGGGTAGTCAAGCTTAGCCTGAGCGAGTGCGCCAGCGCGCACCACCAACGTGCAGCAACTGTCATATCCAAGGACATACTCGAACTCAGTGTAGAGGTAGCTAGACTAGCTTATCTATTAATTTTATCTATTATTTACTATGCTGCTGTTGAACAATTAAGTAAAAAGGTGCATCAATTTTGGTGGGGGTTGCCCACTGACTGGTTTTGCCCACTGAGTGGTGGAACACGTTAAGTAATGACGCTAATTAGTCATGTAGACAAGGTCACATGACCACTGCCTTCATCGCCCATCTTGACAATAACCTTACTACTTAATCTTACTTGCTTAAGAACAGCTCAAGCTCAGAAGCATATGCTTCGGGGAACTGAAATAAATGACCATGGCCAGAATCCGGATACACATGCAAGTGAGCATTCGGTATAGCCTGCTGCATCAGAAAACTATTCACAGTAGGGCACATGACATCCGTATGCCCATTCGTGATAAGCACTGGCGCCATGATTGTTGCCAACTTGTTATTGTTCTCAGGATTAGACACAAACTTACTCAGCGCCGACTGCTGAGTAGTAACACCGATTCCGTCAAGAAAAGCACTCGGTTCCTCGTTTTGCACATTTCGCACAGCCCCCAGACGTTTAAACCAGTCTCGACCTTTGGCTGCACTAGATTCCGAAGGTCGAAAGAATAAGAACAAGAATGCCTCTAACGTCGGCTGGCCACCAGAGCCGGCACCTTCAAGTATCTCAGGGCCTGCGAACGCGACACCCTCGCCCTGAGCTTGCTGTGTGCCGGCAAGAATGAGTTTACGGACAAGCTGTGGGTGATCAAACCCGATACACTGCGCAACCATGCCGCCGAGAGAGAACCCAAGGAAATCCGCTTTCGCAACGCCGATGCTGGCGAGGAGCTCGGCTACGGTGGCCGCCATCTCGTGAAGGGTTTCTTGTACCATGCCTTCGCTATGTCCAATTCCGGCATTGTCGATTAAAAGCACCTGACGGCTCTGCGCAATATAATTGAAAAGCACAGGGTCGGTGACGTCCATCGAGGCACGGAAGTGCGGGAGATAAACAAGGGGCACAGGACTTGCCCTTCCAAAGCGTCGGTATGCAAGCTTGAGGCCGTTTACGGAGGCATATTGTGTTGGTGCTGTTTCGTAAGTTGACATGGTGTTTGACGTAAGAGTTGAATAGCGCAGGTAAATGTGAATAGATGAAAATTTAGGTATCTTTTTGTAAAATAAGAGATTCAGGATATCGTTCAACAAATCCTTCGTCTTTTATTTATTATATGGTAGAAAACTTTTAAGGCGGTCGCGGACTAAAAACTGGACCGATAGCTGGTGGCACGCCGAGGTAAAGTAACAATATTAAACTATACATTTATAATCGAGATTAAAGTTTACTCAAAAGCTAACTATATTACTTATGCATGTTTAGTAAATTTGCTCTAATCTTATAGTAAGCCGAGGTTGAACGCATAGTTAGATAGGCTGTCGCCTAGTGTATGGACGTGATATTGTTGTAATCCTAACAGCACGAATGAACCTAATCTCGCCTTACCTAATGCCTAAGCTTAATATAGATGCTGGTTTTTGACGGAAGGTAGTCCCTAGGGGTGCTAGTTCTTTAATAAGTGCTAATATCGCGAACTGGTCCCTCCCGTGCCGAATGCGGGTCCTGCATGTGCCGTTGCACAGGGATTTGAGACAACTCAAGCACAAGCTTCAGCAGTTTCAAGCTTCATGCGACCGACAACAATCTAGGTGTCATATTTTGATTTAGTACAGGTTTACTTCAATTCAATTATCTACTTGCGACCATGTCTTCTATATTACAGAAATTTACTATAGAGATAATTCTACATTAGAACGAATGCGAGACTTCAGTGAGCTGATGTTTAACTCGCGTATAACTCCTGTGCGACTCGAGGTCTGCCGCTTCCTAGAGGTATAATTGTGGTAGGAAAGTCCCTAGAGATAGCTCTCGGTCAAACTCAGTCATGTTTCCTGACACCTCTGGTATTCTAGCAAGCGTGGCCTGTACGCTAGGATTAGACAGTAAGCGTAAGAAGGTATTCGAATCCTGGAGGGTATTTTCATGCGGTGGACGTGTTGCAAGATTGATAGAATGCTTCGCAGCACCGATAGCCTCCAAGGGAAATAAAGCCAAGCGCGAAGTGATGTTATCAATATATCCATACATTTTTTCCGAGGAATCAAAAGCTTTGTTGATCCAGCCTATCTTCTCAGCATCCTTGGCATTGATGTCTCCTGAGCTCAGAATGAATTCCATGGCGCGACCACGACCGACAAGTCGTGATAGATATTGAATTCCGCCTGCTCCAGGGACTATACCCAACCCTACCTCTGGTTGCCCAAATATGGAGTCAGCCTTAGTCGCAAAGCGCATATCAATTGACACAAGAAATTCATTTCCTGCACCACGCGCGCGGCCTTCTACGGCACCGATTGTTGCTTGTCGCAGATTCGTTATGTTGTAAAATAATTCCACTGTGCGGCTAGCGAATGTAGGACCTAGAATATGTATCCAGAAATTAGCCTTCAGAGGTTCAATGGCTCTGTAACGAGGATAAGCTAGAGCTTTCTCCAAGCTACCTACCAAATGGCTGTAATCCACCCAAGTCTGCATGTGCCATAAAGAATTTAGGATAGTCGCTATTAAAAACCACAGCTTTGGTTTCATTATCATCTTGAAGCCGTTGAACAAGGTCAGTGAGATCGAGGAGCATTTGCGGAGTCCAAAGATTCACAACCGAGTCGGGATTATGGAATGTGACCGTAAGAACACCTGGATTTTGCGACGTTAGGAGTGTTTTGTAAGTTGGTAGATCGAGTGCCATAGCCACAGAAGACAGAAGGATAATCGGAATGCATAGTAACAAGAGTTCCATGTTTGGAGGCTGAGGTGAAATCGGCCAGTATCAATAATAAAGGTTCGTTGTACAGTCTGATTTTTGAATACAAGTAATAGATAGGAAGTACAAACTGGATATATATATGCAGTAACAAATATTTTGCACGAACTTGTAGCTTCGGACTTTTCCGTGGAGAAGGATATTTGATCATAAGCTATTCCCCAAACCCCCCTAGTTTTGACTAATTTTACCCTCGTTTCGAGCAATGATTATTAACCCCACCAGATAATTTCTCTGATCTCTTGGCTAACCCAAGCTGGCGGTGCTTCCCAGCAGATTCTGCGCTAACAGGAAACTGTCAACCCTACCGAGAAATTCTAGTTATCAGGACTTGTTTTCCCTCTCGTCGGCTTCCGTGCAAAACCCCTGATTAGTTTTGATTGAGCAGGGGCAGGGAGATTAAGCACAGACTTTGTTGAACAAAGTTTAACTGCTCTTCGGCTTGCTCAGTATTTATTGCTTAATAACAGCCACAAGCCTCCAAAATGTTCTAGATATTATCTTTGTCAGCGAGGCATAGCCTGTGGTAAGTTAGCGAATGCTCTGACTCAGAGAATTTTCTCACGGAAGCTGTCATTCCTCTTGCGATTACTCTCGGCCTATAAAAAGAGATTGATAGTAGTACGAACTTTCTAGATTTACATCTCTTGACGCGCCGCCGCAATGTCTAGTCAATAACGCTTCCGGTTCGTGACAAACTGCGCCAGAGTCCGTCCCCTTAATAATGGAGTCCATTCGTATGAGTAATCCACTTCATATCCGGCTTGCTAATCAATTAATTCATTCGACTTCGGCTCTAGTTGAATTACTTTGCTCACATAATCCCCAAACGGCGAGTTGGGTTAACGTAAACACGTAGCGAGTCGGCCAACTAAGCGAGTCGGCCACCCCAAAATACACTAAAAAGGCTGAAATTAAATCGTAAATATCTTAACAACCACTTAATATAAGGATAAGCTCTAATATGCTTTTTTTAGTATGTATTATAATATTAGAGCGTGCAGTCTAGTAGTCGTTAAGATAGTTAAAAACTGCTCTGTTTTTGGCCCCCAAACTCTATAACGTATAGTACCAGTTCAAAAGTTACTTCCGCGCTAAGCTGACGCGTCTCCCCAACAACATCATCATCTCAACTTGAAGCCTCATAACTATGCCACCACAACGCCGAATTTTACAAGAGTTGGATCAAAATGTGCGCAGAGGAGCCAACTTAAGAACTAAGCAGCGAGAGCAAATTATTAGGATGCTGCGTGGTGGCTCTACAGTCCCTCAAGCTGCTAACCCGTATGGCTGCACCCCAGGTTGCGTACGCGATCTCAGAAAGAAATACCACCAAACAAGCACAATAAAGAATAAGCCTCGCTCTAGCCAGCCACCTATACTATCGCTTCATTAGAAGAAGATCATCTATCAAAAAGCTCGCGCGCAGCCAAAAGTTAAGTACAAAGCGCTAGCTGAAGTGGATGTCTTCACGAATGCAGATAGCACCTCAACGAAGCCACCCAGCCACTCTACATAGTACATATGCTTAAAAGGACGTAGTCTCACTAAATTACCAAGCAAAAAGCGTCTAAAGCTTAATCGCGCGCGTGCGTTAAGGCGCTTGAAGTTCTGTAGGGAGTACTCAAACTTCCCGTGGCATTAGCGCATAGTTAAGTTCTCAGATAAGTGCTCAGTTAAGAAGGGCTCAGGCCAAAACAAGGAGTGGGTATTCAGATTTCTATAGGAGAAAATATAAGCCAGTAATACTACAAACCAACGATACAAGCAGGAAGCCAGCATAGATGGTGTGGGCTTCAATATAGCTTAATGAACGCGGCCACGCGCGGAGGAGCCCGCTGGTCATTATGCAGCGCGATTCTAATGCTCTAAGAGGTGACTACTCCGCCCAAAGTTACATTAACGCTTTGACAAATAGGCTCCTCCCTTATTGGCGTCGTTCTCAGCCTTTTATGCAGGATAACGCGCGTATACACACGGCTGCTGAGACGTGCGAATTCCCCCCACGAGCATATATTACAACGATCGACTGGCCAGCCTCCTCAGCTAATCTCATCCCAATTGAGCACCTCTGGTGGCACCTCAAGAAGCGCATGTTTAAGTTCTTTCCACGGTATAACAATCACAGCCAAGCTAAGGAACAGTGGGATGGCTTTTTTAGGGCTTTAAAGGAGTGCTGGCGGAGCATACCAGCTAAGCTTATCAAGCAACTAATCGTGAAGATGCCACGACGAATTGCTGTATGTAAAAAAGTGCGAGGATGGCAAACCAAATATTGATCACGTGCGCAACTCCTACTTCAAAAATAATTTAATTATATTATATATTGGCTGAGATATGTGGTGCTGAAGTTTTGTGTACATGTGCTTGTGCGGATGGCTCGTGCGCTGGCGGAAGAAACTTTGTTCGAGCGACTGTACCAACATCTGCAACTATCCTCATTACCCGAATTTGTCTGGACTGAGAGTAGACTATAGAATAGCGTTACAGGTGCATATTTAGCTCTCCCAAAGGGCATAGGAGTGTCTGATCCTGCAACTTAGTGCGCAATACGACCGCGGGGGTAGAAACGGGCTTTACTCGAGCATTGTTGGCACTTCCCAAATCAAAATACACTTTCCCAGCAGCTTACGACCTCCGAACTGAATGGGATACGGTAAATACTATTCTAAGGAACTTTTGTGTTGTTTGCAGGATGCGAAACCGACTTTGTTCATTATCTGGTACTGTGACGCACAAGACTCCATCCAGACGTCATTAGTACGAGGAAGCCAATACCGATTGGATTCAGACACCTGATGCGATAAATGCGATGATGTCAGTATGTGCCCTTCAAATCGACGGCATCCATCAGCCGTTAGTAGAGATGGTGTAGAGTGTAAAAGCGTGCGGGATAAGAACGTAATAGAGCGGTAGTGTTCGGTATCGTGATCAGAGGAATCGTTATTCTCTTCGTTCAATATCTCGACTTGAGTCTTGTATGCGTGCCTGAGCTCAAACCCCCTAGGGCATCTTTTCGAATAACTTAACGTGCATCCATCCGTAGTGGAACAATTGCCGTAACGGAAAACAACCTCTTCTTAAGAACCTCAAGCGCCTCTACGCAGATTAATAGAGCTCAGAACGTTATCTCAGTATTGCTCAGCTAAGGCTAGTGAGATTTGTCCCCCCGTTTTAGTTGGATCCCAGATCACGTGTGACAGCCAATCACAAACGGTGATGTGATCTACGGCAGACTGGATCTCCGCTGTCAAGAAGGACGATAATAATCACGTACAAAATCTCTTCTTTGCTCACCAGAAGCTGGTCAAGCTGCTTCTCGCCAACTCAGACGTACTGTTGATAGATTGCACATACCGAACGAACAAGTATAAACTTCCACTATTGCACATACTTGGCTGTACCAACCTATAGACCTTCTTCTCTGCAGGTTTCTGCTTCCTCAGCAACGAAACACAAGCAGACTACTATTAGGCAATTACGAACTTCCTCCTTAAGACAGGAAGATAACGACCACGTGTGTTTATCAGCGATTAGGAGGAAGCATTAAAGACGGCAGTTCGCTCGCTACTCCTAAGAGTTTCTTAACTCTTATGCGTGTGGCACGTCAACAAGAACGTTCAGACGAAGGCACAACACACCTGGCGAGACGCCAACGGTAGGACGAAAGAAGAGAAGCAGAGGATTACCAAACACAGGGCTGCTTTTATAAAGCGTCGGACTCAGGTATGCCCGCCCTAGCGGCTAAAATACTTTAAAGGAAGCGATTCTGTGAACAAATTACTTATAACGTATTCCATCATCGAGTGCGCCACACCATCGAGTGAGCCAGCCAAAAATATACCAAAAAATCCAAATTTCGCACTTAAATATCTTAATAACTACGCTATAATAAATTCTAAAAATTAAAATATAAGCTATCTTATATATAATCTCTAATATATTATAATATCTAAGCTATTAAATAAGTAGTTTTATAGATCTAGAGTTTTTACTCTATTTTAGCTCCCACTTTCTAATATCTTAGGAACGACTAATTTAATAGCTTAGATATAATAATATATTCTAGATTATATATAAGATAGCTTATATTTTAATTTTTAGAATTTATTATAGCGTAGTTATTAAGATATTTAAGTGCGAAATTTGGATTTTTTGGTGTGTTTTTGGCTGGCTCCCTCGATGGTGTGGCGCACTCGATGATGGAATACGTTAGAACTAACTAGAGTAACTTGTCTACGCAAAAAGACCACTAGAGTTCTAGTTCACGTGGAGCGAACTACTTAAAGACTATAACCACTAGCAAGAGCTCTGCAGATACCTAAGAGAGAACTAATACCTCACGCACCGAGTGGGCGGCGGTGTAGACTTCTCATCGCCGACACTACAATGCGATTACAAGCTCGCCTGTTAAAGGAATGCACAAGGTCTTGAAGGACTACCTCATGACCTCCTGAGGTGACTTGCTGCGTGTTGTGGAGACGATTGGGCAAACGGTTAAGAGTCAATACAAACAAATATAGGCACGGCTGCCGATAGCCGCTCGGCCGGGAATACAATGGACTAGTGAGCAAAGTTGCTGCCGGCGCGCATCGAGAGTGTCTATGATATAGGCGGCGTCATCGTGTAGGAGCAGATCATTAAACATGATCATAAGTACGTCAATGCATTTTGGAAGATAAGTGAACACAAACAACACTCAGCGTGCAATTTTGATTATAATCTATACGATTCTTGCTGCTACCATTTACCACCCTGAAATTAGAGTGCCGAACTCGAAGACGTAGTCGGATCCGCAAAAAGACGCCCCAAGGCGTCACTCTGTGCAAGTCTATGTGGTCGAACTCAATTTCTTCTAGCAGTAGATGGGGTCATACGATGACAATTGTTGTATGAGTTGCTTTTACAGATAGGGAAATGGCTTGAGGTGGTAGGCTAAAATCTTGACTGCTCGAGTTGGCGTAGGAAAACCAGTGAGATGATACGGGCAAGAACAGCTGACGTTCCTCAACGTCGGCAGTGCAAGGTCAGGTGGGCGAATGCACCAGTGCTAAGCGATTTAATTTCGCGGCCACCCTACTTTTGTCTTCTCCAATTTAGAGCTAGTCCCGGCATGGCCAAATTCTTCGAAGAATTTACATTTACCCAGACTTCTCTAGGCAAAGCGCAGGGTCTAGAGAAAGAACAAAGCGGACTATTCCCTCATCAGTATTGATGAGCAGAAAGAACATATGCAGATCGCTCAAGCTTTCACATCCGCGTATCATGATGTTCTGCGCACGGCCACTCTTGCTAATGGTTGCCAGCAGAGAGTTAGTTTGTCAATAAAGCCCCCCGATCACGATTGCAAGACTACTCATCGGGGGACCGAGTCTCCGTTTGCGGAAACGAGGCGAATGCTTTCGTGTCGTAACTTCATACTCGCCGAGCGTTCCTCAAGAGTTCGCTTCTAAGTCACCATGCTTGAAAAGTGGCGAATAACAAACCGCACACTGTCGGTCTAACAATTGCTCCGACAATAGTTGGATATCAAGCGGGGAGATATGTCGGGCCAAAATTTGCCCTTCGTGGAATCACGTAAGCAACGCGATTCGTTCATAACACTTACCAATCACGATCACGAACTCTTTGTCCGCTTGGCTACCATTCATAAGCACATGTTCATAGTGTTCATGCATAAATGCTCGCGTAACAATTGCGGCTAGTACGGACTCAAGGACTATTTTGCAGCGAAACTTTCTTTAAAATTCATCAAACCTACTTCAAAACACTTCTAAAGCCTCCAAAACACAAAGACTGTATATCACCACATCCTCGCAATGAGAGCCCTCGTGACGGAGCGAGGTATCCTCACTCGATCTGCCAACCTCCTCACCGGAAAGTCGCTCGGCAAAGGCATCAGAGAGGCGGATATTCCCCGGCCTAAGCTTGCAAAAAACGAAATTTTGGTGAGGGTTCGCGCGACCGCCCTCAATCCAATTGATGCCAAATTCATCGACTTCATCGCTCCTCCAGGCGGCATTGCCGGCTGTGACTTTGCGGGAGTAATCGAAGAAATTGGAGAAAATGCGCCAGGTACATGGAAAATCAAAGATCGGGTAGCTGGATTTGTGCAAGGCGGTATTGATGAAGGTCGCGGCTCGTTTGCAGAATACATCAAAGTTGAAGGGGATCTGGTATGGAAGGTCCCTGAAGGAGTAAGCGACGAAGAAGCTTCAACATACGGCATTCCGGCAGCCACTGCCATGCAAGCGCTCTACCTTCATCTTGATGTCCCTTGGCCTGGGGCAAATGCAATGGACCAGAACCCGGCTGCAACACCAATCTTTGTTTACGCGGGATCTAGTAGCGTGGGCCTCTTCGCGATCCAACTGGCCAAAAAAGCGGGCTTTACAGTCGTGACAACTGCGTCACCGCATTCTTTCGAGCTTGTTAAGAAGTATGGTGCGGATCATGTTTTCGATTATCACAAACCAACGGCAGCCCAAGACATAGCCAGAGCACATCCGAACATTACTCGGGCTCTTGATTGCTTCTCAGAAGGTAAATCGACTGAGTTCTGCGCGCAGATTATGCAGAAGAACGGCGGCAAAGTCGTGACGTTACTCGAAACCAAAACTAGCATCCCTGGGGTTGAGGTAAAGATGATCATGTCTTTTCAGCTTCTAGGTCGACCTTTCGCCTGGTTGCCTCCCATTGGCCCTAAATATCCTGCTTCTTCGAAAGACCGCGATGCTCTGGCCAAATTCTACGCCAGTCTATTCGAGCTTGCGAAATCAATCAAAGCCCCTCCTATCACTTCGATAGATGGTGGCTTTCACGGGATTCTTGAAGGTCTCGATAGACTTCGAATGAAAAAGGTTTCAGGTTCCAAGCTTGTCGTCAAGATTTAATATTAAGTAATGGCATGAACGACAGCTATCGCACCGAGCTTGACCCGTAGATTCGGGTGCACATGCCGCAGAAGGGTTCACGGGTCCTGCCATACTTACAAGTTTTTAATTATCCTTGAGGTAACTTTTTCATCAAGGAGCGGCTACGGAAGAACTTGCTTTGCCAATTTCTATGTAAGGGGAGGGGATGTATCGTGACTGATTTGATAGAATCTCTCGAAGCGGTTCGGCAGGAGGCTTTAGGTAAGAGAGTAATCGAAACCGGGTTGGTTACAGCGCCCTTCCAAAAGTTCTCGCCGCGCACGCACGAGCCACCCTCACCAGCATATAGGCACAAAACTTCAACACTATAAATCTCAGCTAATATATAATATAATATAATTTTTTTTAAAGTAGTAGTTACGTATAGGTTTAATATTTCGTTTACTACCCTTGCGCTTTCTTATATATATTAATTTATTATAGTATACTTATAATAAGGTGCTAAATTAGGCTAGCTAGTTGTGAAGATCTTAGTAGCTATTGGTGAGGATAACTAATAAGACCGCAAGGTTGGTTCTCTAGGATAGAGTGAGGGACTATATAGAAGGGGGTTTAATACTAAGATAGTAAGAGGGCGCTTCTATAAAGAGTACTAAGGGTTAAGAATAATTAGTATTGCTATTACTATACTATAGAGTATAATATTAAGTTAAACATACTAAGCTGTAAGAACTTATTGTAACGATCTATATATATAACGCGCTCGTCGCGCTTACTGCAAGCGCTGCGAGCGCTCGTCCTTAGCAGAGTGAGCAGTTACGTAACGTGTAATAGAGTAGAATACTAGCGCTTACTAACTAGCTGCCAGCCTCTAAGGCTCTTCCTCTCTAGCTAGGATTTCAGATCCTAACACTATCCCCTTCCTCCTTTAGGATTTGTCTTAAATTACGTAATGTTTAACTAGATTAGTTTAAAGGCGGCGTACCCTACGTCTATAGTAATATAAGATAAAATATTATCTAAGTCTTAGATTTATAATCTATATCTTTATAATAAAATCTTTTATACTAAAACTATTACTAAATTTACCTATAATAAGTATTTTAGGGATAATATTATTTATTATATTATACTAAATTTAAACTTAAAATATACTAAATACACTTATTTAGGAAAGCTATATATAAATATATCTTAGGCTTCTCTAGATAAAACTTGTAATAAGTACTAAAAGAAAGTAGATAATAATAAGAAGTTATTAGTAACTATAATCGCATAGTTACTTTAGAATAAGGTAATTCTAAAGTAAGTAGAGGAAAGGGCGCAGAAGAAGGCGTTATGTCTTGCGTTAGAGATGCATAACAACAGAGAGTTAGAGTTCGCTAAGGAGGCTCCTTGTGCGGCCGTTAATACCTTAGTTAGTTTTTCTCTAATAGTATAGTCTACTATAGGCGCCTTAGACTAATTAGTAACCCTAGTAGGGCCTGGCTAGGCTCCTACCTTCTAGGTTTATTACCTCTTCTTCTTCTTCTTAGCCTCTTCCTTTTTCTAGTATTCTCTAATTTTTTCCTAATAGTTCCTTAGGTGTTCCTCTAGTTCCTACATGCTCTCTGCGCTTAGGTATCCTTTCTATTTAACTAGGTAACTAAAGCTTAGTTCTAGGTCGTTAACTCTTCTATTTTATTAGTATCCCTAGATTTTGTTAACTTTAAACTTATTTTCTTCCTCTAGTTTATATTAGAATGTTCTCTATAATAGCGTTACAGGGTTAGCTAGTTCTAACTTAGAGATATAGAAGTATAGGTAGATCTTTATATCTAGTAGTAGCTTAAGTGTGTAATTTACAAGTCTATTTCGTTCTTTAACTAAAAATAGTCTAACCTTAACATAATTAAGTCCCTTACTTAGTTGCTTATTACGTAGATTTTTTATAAGTAAGTATGCTTTATCCCCCTTCTTTAGCTAAGGTGCTATTTTTCTTTTCTTATTTTAGTAGGAAATACTATTATGTTATACTTTCTTAAGGTTCTCTTAGAGTTATTTATGTATTTTCTTTATTTCTTTAGCTATTTTTATAGCTGCTTTAGCTTTTCTGCTAGGATATAACTTTATAAAGAGGTTAAGGTATCTCCTGTAGTTAGCAAAGAATAGTGTCTTTCTAGTTAATTCTAATAATTTATTATTATAGGCTAGTTATACTATTAGTAATAGTAAAACCTAATTATTTTGTTATTAATTACTATAAATCCTTAGGTAGGTTTTTATTATTCTGTTTATTCTTTCTATTTATTTGTCTGTTTATAGGTAATAGGCTGTTAATAACTCTCTCTTTATCCCCTATCGCGGCTATTAATATAGACTAGAAGTTAGATATAAAGAGCTTATCTCTATTACTTATAATAGACTTAGGTATACTATAGTATCGTATTAGTCTGTCTAAAATAATAAATACTAGTTATTCTATATTATAGTTATTTTTAAATAGTATTATCTCTGCTGCTTTTGTAAACCTACAAACTATATTAAAGATAGCGTTATACTTAATTCCTATTACAGGATCTTTAGATAGTAGTAACCCTGTTACAAAATCTATAGAAATGTCTACCTAAGGTTTATTAGGTAGCTCTATAGCTTACATTTCTCTATATAGTATATAAGTACTGTATTTATTCTTATAATAGTCTGCGCATTTTTTCATAAACTATTTAACCTTAGCCTTTATATTCTTAAAGCTATAGTATTACTATATAAGTTCTATTATTCTCTTAATTCTAGGGTAACTATATACTAGGTTATTATAGTATTATTAGATAATTACTTCTTATAATTCTTTTAGTACTTTAGATATAATTATTATAGTATTATTTAATAACTTATTAGGTCCTAGGCTTCTATCCTAGTTTACTTAAAGGATAGCATTACTAACTATTACTTTTATTCCTGCGATATCTAATCTACAGCTAAGGGTATTAGCTTTGCTATTATTCTTTCTTAGCGTGTATATAATCTTAAACTTATATTATTCTAATATTTTAGCTTATCTAACCTATCTTTAGTTTAAATCTTTAGTAGTAGTAAAATTAACTAAGTTTTTATAATCTATAAATATTATAAGATCTAAGCAGCTCCCTGCGTAGATCTGCTAGTAGTTAAGAGCGTTAATAATTACTATAAGTTCTTTGTTATGCACGTTATAGCGTTCCTTAAGGTCTGTGAATTTTCTAGAGTAGTAGGTAATTAGGTGCTATTTCCTATTATGTTCTTATTTTACTATTATACCTAGTATAAGGTCTAAGGCATCTATTTTAAACTATAAGAGTTCTCCTATTCAGAATATAATTAATACTAGTAGTATAATATAGGCTTCCTTAAGTATTTAGAATACTTTTCTTTATTTATTTCCTTATTCCTATTTTATCTTTTTTCTTATAAGTTTAGTAAGTAAGATAGATTTCTTAGAGAAGTCCTTAATAAACTATTAGTTAAAGTTAATAAATCCTATAAATAACTATATATCTTTAACTATTTTAGGTTTAGGCTATTCTTTTACTACTCTTATTTTCTCTTTACTTATCTTTACTCTATATATACTTACTATATATCTTAAGAATTTAACTTCTTCCTTATAGAACTTATATTTCTTAAGTTTAAGTAGTAAACTAAATCTTCTTAAGTAAGTAAGAACTATTTTAACGTGCTTAATATGTTCTTATAAATTATTAGAGTACATAAGGATATTATTAAGGTATGTAATAATAAATATGTCTAGGTGCTCTCTTAACACGTTATTAATAAGTGCCTAGTATATAGCGAGTACGTTAGTAAGACTAAAGGGTATTACTATATACTTATAGTAGCTGTAGCGTGTTCTAAACGCAGTCTTCTATTCTTTACCTTTCTTTATATAAATAAGGTTGTATGCTCCTCTTAAGTCTAATACTGTAAAGACTTTTATAACGGCTAGTTAATCCTATAGTTCTGCTATATTTAGTAAAGAGTATTAATTTTTTATTATAATATTATTAAGCTTTTAATAGTTAACGTATAATCTTAGTTTCTTATTCTTTTTTAGTATAAATAATATAGAGTATCCTGCTAGCAATTATAATTCTCTAATAAATTCTTTTTTTAAGTTTATCTTAATATATTCGCGTAGGGTTTTAAGTTATTTTTCTAATAAACTATAAATTAGGCTAAAAGTTAGTTACTTTCCTTCCTGCAGGATTATCTTATAATCCTAAGGTTAATATTTAGGTAGTACTTTTATGCTTATCTCTTCCTAAAAGAGTAACTTGTATTCTTTATACTTATTAGGGATTACTAGAGTTGCGCTTTACTCCTTAACTCTAGCTTGTTAGTCTAAGGGCCTCTTATTAGTACCTACTAAGTTAGACCCTTGTATTCTACGGTCGTCCTTATTTAAAGTAAGAATTCTAATTATTATCTTCTTATCTACCTAGGCACTTAGCCGCAGCGTAAGCTTATTTATAGTTGCGCCTGATCTATAGTATTTAAATAAGAACTTCTTCTTTTTCTAATTTATTTCTATACTATGTTCTCTTAACTATAAGAGTCCTAGTATTACGTCGTGTTGTAATAGTCTAAAGACGTCTAGGTTAATTATTTCCCTATAGTTCTAGATAATAAGTTGCACGTTCTGTACTTTATATATAATTACAGACTCTAATAGCATTAGTTGTCTATTAGCTACTGTTAATAGGTATAGTACTAATTTTAATAATAGGGTAAGGCTAGCTTATCTTATTGCTTGCGCTGAAATATAGCTTTGTTGTGCTCTAGAATCTACTAGTACCTTTATCTAGCTTCTATTAAGCTTAATATCTAGCTTAAGAAGTCTTTATATGCCTGTAGTATATAAAGTTTGTAATTCTTACCTATTAGTAGGCGCGACTCTAAAAAAGGTTCCTCTTAATATCTATTTATTATTTTAACGTCTTTATGCTTAAGGTAGTTAGGGTTAAGGCACGCTTGCTATTACCGCTAATTATACTCTCTATTAAAGATAAGCTGCATTACTATAGTAGCTACAAGATTATTATTCCCTAGGAAGTAGAGGACAATCCTCTTATCTTATAAGTAGTTATCGCATTTAACTTTAAGATAATTATACTATTAGAAATTATATTAGTAAAATAAGTAAGGGAAGTATCCTTATTCTATCTTCCTTAAATAGTGTATTATGCATAGGTCTGTAGTACAGAAAGACTAGTAAATAACGCTGTGTTATTTATTACGTAGGTCTATTAAGTAGTCTAGTACTAGTTTCTATAGTCCTTTGCGTATAGTATGTAGGGTTTAAGCTGCCTTAGTATGCTTGTATATTTCTTAGGCTTCTTCTTCTATAAGATACTAGAGAGGGTTAATATTCTCCTTATTATCTTTTTAATATATTTATTATTTAAGCTAAGTATAAATGTCTTATTTCTTACTATTTATAAGCACGATCTTACTATAAGAATTAACTTAAAGGTACCCTTATTATACTAAGTCCTAAGTGTTAGATATATAGAAAGCGTCTTCCTATATTAGTAGTAGCATTATTTAGCGTTATAATACATATTTAGGGGTCTTAACTATTAGGGGTTCTAGTACCTATATTTATCTAGCTTATTAAATTTTCTAGGAGGCGTTCCTAATACTTGTAGGCTACTATACTTCTTTAGCCCTTTCTACCTATTTTTATATTACTTTTATATAATATTTAGGGTAATTATAATATTCCTATAATATATCCTGCATTACTTATTTAGCTAAGATAATTATACTTATTCTCTATGCTATAGCTGCTTCCTATTCTACTAGGGTTAGCGCGTTAATATATTATGCTTTGTATATACATTGCGCGCGTAGTTAGTAGTTAAGTTCTATAATATCTTTTTCTGCCTCTATAAGCGTTAATAGCCTTAGGGTTTCTAGTTAATATTAGTTCTAGAAGTTCTCTATTTTTTATTCCTTAGTTAGGAGTACTATAGTATTACTAAGGTCTTCCTTAGTATCTTTATAGACTAGGGATAGAGAGCTGTTACTCTCTTCTTTATTCCTATTATACTAGGTTCTAGGGATCTCATTCTAAGTAGGTTCCTAGTAAGGGGGCGGTAATATCTCTATATCTTAAGCCTCTTCCTCT
Organism: Pseudopyrenochaeta lycopersici; assembly: GCA_003313425.1. Taxonomy (NCBI): domain Eukaryota; kingdom Fungi; phylum Ascomycota; class Dothideomycetes; order Pleosporales; family Pseudopyrenochaetaceae; genus Pseudopyrenochaeta; species Pseudopyrenochaeta lycopersici. The sequence continues at coordinate 905,197 of NHZP01000020.1, forward strand.
TAGGTTACGATAACTTCCTATATTTTATCTTTGCTATTTTCTTCTTTTACAGCTAATATATTAATCTAGGGGGTTACCTTATTCTTCTTCTTATAGTCCTTAGCTATATAGCCTTTCTTATTATAGTTAAAACAGGCTATTTCTTTTTTCTTCTTACTCTTACCTAATTTTGATCTATTAAGGTTATCTAGATATATTTCCTTAGGGCCTCTAGATATGTATTATCTAAGTACTTCTTATAGCTAATACTAGTATTATAGGTAACTATTATTTAACTTATTATAATAGTCCTTCTAGAGTTTCTTATCTTCATTTAATTATCTAGGTAGTTGTCCTCTAAGTTACACTTAGAGCTTATATAGCTCTATATCTAGTTAGACAGTTTTATTAATTAGGTTATCTAGTGTTATAATACCTATGCTAGAGCGCATTAGTTTAGTCTAAACATCTGCTTTTAGGCCTTGCTTATACATAGTTTTTAGGGTGTTATTATTCTAGTTAGTTTATCTAGTATACTCTACAAACTTATTAGCGTAGTTAGCTGCAGACTAAGTTTGTCGCATATTTTAGACTTTTCGTTCCGCGATAGTTGTCTTATTTAGGAGCCTAAACGCTTAACGTATGCGTTTCTTAAACTCGCTAGTTTCCTTAAACATACTAACTAACTCTTTTAACTTAGTGTCTTTACTTATGTACTTAACTAAATAAGGCTTTACCTATTTAGCAGCTTCGCCTCTTATGTAGCTAGATATAAGTATAGCTTAGTCGTTGTTATCTATAGTAGTTGCGTTAAACTTAAAGAACAGGTTAAACTAAAGTAACTATTCTTTAAGTTTAAATTAGTCTCTATAGAAGAGGTCTAGTTTAGTAATAGCGTTGCCTAGCCTAGTAGTATAGTAGGCCGCGTTTTCTATATAAGTGTTACTTATCTTAAGGGTGTTTAAAGTGTAAAGATCTTAGTAGCTATTAGTAAGGATAACTAATAAGACTGTAAGGTTAGTTCTCTAGGATAGAGTAAGAGACTATGTAGAAGGGTGTTTAATACTAAGATAGTAAGAGGGCGCTTAAGAGTTAAGAATAATTAGTATTGCTATTACTATACTATAGAGTATAATATTAAGTTAAATATACTAAGCTGTAAGGACTTATTGTAACAATCTATATACATAACGTGCTTATCGCGCTTGCTGCGAGCGCTGCGAGCGCTCGTCCTTGGCAGGGCGAGCGGTTACGTGACGTGTGACAGAGTAGAACACTAGCGCTTCCTAACTGGCCGCCAGCCTCTGAGGCTCTTCCTCCCTGGCCAGGATTTCAGATCCTAACACTAGTATATAACGCTAGTAACTTTTTAATATAGCGTAAAAGCTATCTTACTCCTCTATAGCTTAACTATAATTATTATACTAAAAATAAGGTCTATATATAAGCTTTTTAAGATACTACTAAAGGTACTTAATTAGGTTAAGATTAAGTAAGTAGGGTAGCTAGTTAACTATACTAATATAGTGCTTAGCTAGAAATGTCTTTATAGCTATAGCTATATATACGCGCGTGTTATCTTATATAAAAAGCTATAAATAATACTATAATTATAAGAGGCCTTTCTTTAAAGCTTTAATATAACTTTTAGTAGAGTATCTATAGTTTAGTGTATTAAGATTACGCTCTATTATAACTAGAAGGCTCTTTTATATACGCCTACGTTTATCTAGCTATATTCAACTTTATACTATCTATACTACTTTCTTACTATATCTATAAGTTTAAAGTATTATTATCTTCTATTTCTCTTATAAATTATAAAATACTTACTTTTATATTTACTTTAAGCTCTTTTAAAAGACGTACTTATCTAAGAAGCATATAGTACGTTAATACTATAAGAAATAAGAGTACTCTTTATAGAACTTAAGCTACTATAACATATATAATTTATTAAGCTTTAGACGCTTTTCATAAAGAGATTTAGTAAGGCCTTATCTTTTAAGATACTACTATAATATAGAATAGCTAAGTAGCTTTAAAGTAGTACTATCTAGATTTATAACTAATACCTCTTTAGCTAGCTCTTTATATATAATTTTTAGCTATATATACACTTTATAATAGATAATCTTCTTCTAATAAGGTAATAGTATAAGTAGTCTACTACTATAAAGTTTATCTATTATTTTACTAGTTTATTAATATATTTTCCTAATATCGCGCATACTGCGTTTACTATAGCTAAACGCGTTAGTAACTTTAGTAACTATAGTACTGTGCCGTTGCACAGGGTACCTGGGCAATCAGGTGATGATAGGTTTCCTTCGTCAGCGAAATTTGGTGATAAGACTTGGAGATGCGAGAGATCTCAACATCATGCACCACACACCACGATAATTCACTTTAAAACTAAGATTTTGCGAAGTAGCTAGTGCATTAGCTACGTTAATTTAATAAGATTTTAGACTATTTTGCTTATTACTTTAAATTAGGCTCTATACTTACCTTTGTTTCTAGCAGACTACATAGGTAGGGCTGCTCCTATTATTCACGCACATTTAATTCTAGCGGTACCTCTTATTTATAACACTAGAACTGCAGGATTATACTTAACTACCTTATTAACTCTATAAATAATAGTAAAGCCTAAGGGGCGCAACAGTCTATTCTAGTTAGGCTATAGCTAATAAGAGTAGAAAAAGCCTACATAGTATTAAACTGTTAACGTTAAAAATATAAATATAAGAGCGCTATATTACGATATAGAGATTATAAGATTACCTAGAAAGAGCTAGGTATCTGTTTAACCTTAATAAACCTTTAAGAGGGATAGCGCTGTTACGGCTACCCCCTCTACATTTTTAGAGCTAAGAGTTGACGGGGACTAGCTCTGTTAAGGCTGTATCCTTATTATCTTGCTATAATAAATTAAGACTTCCTATAAGATAAGCAGAAGCTAACTTAGTAGCAGAAAAATAAAAAAGAAGAATAAGAATAAGACAACAGAAAACAGAAATAAGAATAACTATAAACAATTAAGAAATAATTCAGAAGTAGTACAGTATTAGATTTTAGTTAATTATTAGCGTTAGCAAGGAACTACCTAGTAGTTATAGTCTCCTTATTTAGTTATACTAAAGGGCTGCAGCTGCCTATTTAGGATTTAGCCTTTAGCTATCCTTATAGCTAAGTTAACACCAGATTCGCTGTTACTTAGATTAGATCTTACGCCTGCTATTAAGGTTATTAAGAAACATACTATAGATACTAGCAAAGTACTTATACCTATAAGGCTAGTAAGGAAAGACTTTCTATTTATAAGAAAAGACGTTACTAAGTTCCTAGATAACTTTAATTGCTAGGCAGATAATAGTAGCTATATTAACTATTAAAAGATAAGAATCTTTCTAGATTTCTACGATACTATATATAGAAGCTTTATTAAGAAAATAAGGCTATATAGGGTACTAGACTAGAAGAAGCTTTAAGAAGTAATAAAAGAGTATTAGCATAATTAAGATATAGCTTAACGTATAGGAACGCCAGCGTTCCTAGAGACCTATGTTTCTAAAACGTTAGGAAAATTCCTAGGACTATCTAAGTATTTAACTAACTTTATAGCGTATAGTAACGCTTATATTAAGACAGGCTAGCTGCATAGGACAGAGGCTAGCTTCTTCTTCGCTAGAGGCCTTCTAAGAGAAGACTAGGACATAATCTTTATTTATATATATAAAGGGCTAATTCTAGATAAGCTAGAGAGTTTTAATATTAAGAAGATTTATATGTATCTTAAGCGCGTGTACTGCTAGAGAGAGGAGATAAAATAGATATCCCCTAGCTATATAGAAAGAGAGGCTAAGCTCGCACACTAGATCCTAGATTAAGAAAAGAAAATATTAACAGCTAAGTAGCTAAAGGACGCAGGTAATAAGTATAAGAAAAGTAAGGTTTAAGAGGAAGTTAGGCCTACTCTTCTACCTAGTGTAGATCTAGAAGTTTAAGACCTTATTTTAGCCCTTAGCAACTAGAAGATTAGCCTAGCTAAGGTTAATAAGATAATAGTTTATCCTAAGCTTAGTTAGATTCTAAGGAACCTAGCTACGTACGCGTACTTTATTAGCTAAGTTGTCTTAAGAGATAATGCTAAGCAGCTACTATTAGAAAGGAATAATAGCTGTTACGTAACAGTAGCTCCTCGCAACTTAAATCCTTAGCAAGGCGTAATTACTATCTAAGGCTATAAATATTAAAACACTTATAATATAGACAACCTCCCTAGTTACATTGCTAGAGAATATAAGCTATATTAGCTGCTTTTGTATCTTAGCTAGATTAGCTTTAAGTAGAATAAGAAAGTTAGATATAAGACTTACTATTTTAGTCTTTCGCATAAGAGGTTAGAGTAAATCTAAAGAACTACACCCTAAACGCTACAGCTCTATTAGTTAAAATAGAAAATTTAGGAGTATTATAGAGTTACTAATAATATTCTAGATTAGCTAGCGTTAGTAGTATATCTAGAGAAGTTTAATAGAGTAGACTTAAGGCCTACTTAATATTAAAAGCTTAGACTACTAGCTGCGCAGCAATAGAAGGTAGTTAGTCCTAATATAAATACGATTACAGAAGATAGATATAGCAGAATAGCTATAAGCCTAGCTAAGGACCTACTAAACTTTTAGAACGTTAGGATATTACTAAGAGGCTTAACTAAAGCGTGTTTTACCCTTAATAAGGTTACATCTTAGGACATTATTCTTAGTACTTTTAAAGAAGGAGTAGTAAATACTAGCTTAACTTATGCAGTAACACGCTCTTAAACGCGTTAGAATGTTAGGAAAGATCTAGTTCTTAAGAAAGTTAGGTAGAGTAAAGTTTAGAAGCAAGCTCCTGCTAAACCTCCTTATTTTAAGTAACTAAAGTAAGTTATAGTTAAGGACTATCGTATACCTACTATAAGAGGCAACACTACATTTAAACTAATAGATATTAAGGAATGTAAATAAGTAGAGCTAATTCTACTCGCTAGCTAAGCCTATAATAAGCTATTCTCTCTAATATAGCTTCTAGACGATAATAGAAGCTTTTAGGATTTAAAAGCTAAGCCTAAATTTATTAGTTAAAATAAGAAAAAGAAGAACTAGAATAATAGCCTTACTAACACAGAGCTCTGTTATTTACTAGGCCTGCATCTAAACTATATCGCTACTACTATACTGTGTTAGGAGGTACGTAGTATAACTTTTAGGGACCTTATAAGCTAACATTAGCTTTAAAAATAAGTTAGAAATATATTAAAAGTGATTAATAAGCATGCTGCGTCGTTAGCTAGCGTAAACGCTGTAGAATTAAGTATTAGGCTGGCCAGCTAATTAGCAATCGCTAGGTTAGCTAAGTAAGACCTGCTAGAACCTAATTAGCTAATACTATAGTGCCTTACCCTATATAACCCTGCGTCTGCCTATGTTATTAGGGATATTTAGAGGTATTTTTCTAATAAAGAGAAGGTTAAATTAAATTAATTAGAGATAGTTAATCTTAAAAAAGGACTAAATTTAGGCCTTAACTTAATACAGTTTAGAACTTTTAATACCTAAACTAGGTATAAAGCCCTAGGAACATATAATACTTAGCATAAAGCTTTAGTTAATCTTACTAAATAAGAAGCTATAATAATTTAAAAGAAGATAGGTATAGCCTACGTGCGGTGTAACCTTCTAACCTGCTAGGCCTTATTTTATAGGCATGTAGTAAAGTGTCTTATTAACACTAGCGCACAGATAAACCTTTTAAGATATAGTGCAGCTAAGGCATTAAAGCTTATATATAAAGACTATAAGTAAAGTAGCTTATATTAAGATAAAGTAGTTACTATAAATAGAAGTACTAATCCTTTTATAGGAACTGCGTAGAGTGTCCTAGTTAAAGTAGGGGAGGTGACTATTATTAGTTACTTTAGGATTATTTAAAACCTAATAAGATTAGTAATTTTAGGTAGACCTTAGTGCGCTTTAGTAAGGTTATTAATTTAGTATAATATATATAGAAGGATTACGTGTAGGATTATTTCTAAGAATAGAGACAGAAACGCCGTCTTTATAGCCTCTAATCCTGCTCTACTATATCTAAGAGACTATATACTAACTCCTAAAGATAAGGAAAATATATAGTAGATACCTTTTCTAGGGAGGAGTATTTAGATTTAAGTAGAAGATACCTAGGATAATATTTTAGTTTAGAATCTTATTTATCTTATACTTAAGTTAAGTATATTTAAGAGGCTAAGTTTATAAAAGCTTCTGTTAGATTTAGTAAATTTTTACCTATTTTTATAACTAATAATAAGTAGTAATTTAAAGAATAGGTAAAGTAAGTAATAAGCTATAGAGTTAGAGCCTCTAAGGATTCTTTAGCTATCTAAGAATTAGAGTCTTTTTTAGTTATATATAAACTTAACTATTAGGCGCAATAGGAAAAGAGAAGAAAGTATATAAGTAGTTAAGTTAATACCCTATATAAGAGGGTAGCTAATAAGGTACAACCTGTAGACATTCTTATAGTATTAGATATTAAGGAGTTTAGGCGTAAGGATTAGAAGTAATATACTATTAAACTATAACTCTTAAGAAAAAGTCTAAGACCTCCTAATATAGGGCCTTTTAATTACCTTTTTAAGTGCAGATATGTAGTATTCCTATAAGGCATAAGATTAATACTAGAAAAGCTAGCCTTATAAAAGTTTAGATCTAAGTTAATAAAATTAGAAGTTTAGCTATTTATTAAAATGTTAATAAACAGAGAAAGCGTGATTACTTTTACTTTCTCTAAGATAAGATAAATTATTAAGGATGTATATCCTCTATATAAGATACAGACTATTAAATATAAAGCTTAGTAAGAAAAATTATTCCTAATAGCGTAAGCTATTAAGGAAGAGGTAGTTAGAATATTTAATAACAGACTTAATTAAGGGGTACTAGAAAGATACGCTAGTTAGTATAGAAACTTATAGTTTCTAGTTAAAAAGAAGAATAAGAGTTATTAGATAATACTTAGGTTAATTAACATAAATATAGTGTCTCTTAGAGATACTAATCTACCTCTAATAGTAGATAAATTCTCTAAGCGTTTTAGTAGATATTATATTCTGTCTCTTATAGATCTATTCTTAGGATATAACTAGATTACACTTTATCTAGATAGTAAAGATATAACTGCCTTTTATACGCTAGTTAGTTTGCTTTAATACTATATAATAGTTTAAGGCGTAACTAACTTAGTTATAGTCTTTTAGCAAGTAGTTATAAAGATTATAAAGGATTATTAGCTATATACTATTCCTTTTATAGATAATATTACTGCTAGCAGTCCTAAAACTAACTATAGAGGAGAAGAAGTATTTCCTAGAGTAAGAAGATATATATTAGAATATATTTAGTCGCTAGATAGGGCCCTAGCTAATGTAGAAAGAGCTAAAGCTATAATTTTAGGTGAGAAGTATTATTAGAGAGTCTCTAGATTAGGGGTAGTTAGATATAAGGTTACTGCGTAAGGGAGATATCTAGATTAATAGAAAGTAGCTAAGATTCTAGATTAGCTAGAATATAGAAACGTAAAAGAAGTAAGGGCGTTTATAGGTATCTATGTCTACTACAAGATATAAGTGCCTAGCTTTACTATTCGCGCGAAGCCCCTATTCTAATTAATAAGGACTAGCGTTAAATAGATATAGTAGGAGGCTAAATAAGAGGCTATGCGTACCTTAAAGTAATATATTACTTTAGCCTTAGCGTTAGTAAGTCCTAACTATAAGAATAGAGGTATACTTTTTATAGTAGTAGATGTAAGTAAGGAAGGTGTAGGCGCGTCTCTTGAATAGATTAAAGTAGACAGAAAAAGATATCTATATTAATTTAAAAGTATAATATAGTTAAAAGCTAAGAGCCTCTAGTACTTAATAAAGCTTAAGTATAAGGTAGTATTATAGGCGCTAAAGAAATTTAGAACCTAGCTATATAGATAATATTTTACTATTAAAATAGACGCTTAGACGCTTATTTATTAACTTAATAGATTATTACTTAATGTTCCTAGGTTAGTCTAAAATAGGTAGCTTACAGCTATCTTTACTTAGGACTTTAATATTAAGTATGTTCCTAGAAAGAAGAATGTTATTACTAATACGTTATTACGTTATCTAAAGCTAGAAGGATAAGAATAGCTAGATAAGACTAAAGATAACCTGAAAGGTTTTATTAAAAACCTAGTTACTAACCTTAAGTTTACCTTACCTGCTAAGATAACTAGAGTACTAAATAAGTAATACTTAGATAAGTTAGAAGTAATTACTTAGTTCTTAATAAGATTTAAGAAGCCTAAAGGCCTTATAAGGGCATAACTTTAAGCGTAGAAAAAGAGGGTAATAAATTTCTTTATGCGAGAAGGCTATCTACTTTAAAAGTTTATAAGGAATATAGCTATTTATTAAGTTATAGATAATCCTAATCTTAAGACTATAGCTATATAGGAAGTATATTAATAGATTAGTTATAGAGGAGTAAACAGCGTCTATTTAATACTTACTTAATAATACTAGTAGGAAAGGATATATAAGGAGGTGCGACGTATAATTGCATTATATAAACAGTGCTAGCAGAGATTATTAAGTTATAAGTAAGAGATACTAATAAATACCTACTATCACGCGTTATAGGAATAAGTTACTATAGATATTATTTATATACTGTATTATTAAGGAAAGAAATTTATTATAATTACACGGGAATACCTTAGTAGATAGCTAGAGGCACAAGTAATAGCTAATAATAAGTTATCTACTATTGCTAAGTTTTTATATAAGGAAATCTTGTATTACTAGAGTATAATAAGGATACTTACTATAGATAGTAGACCTAATTTTAAAAAGGTAGTTAAAGCCCTTACTAAGATTTATTATATTAGGAGGATCTAGGTATTAGTATAAAACCCTTAGGCTATAGGAAAAATTAAGGGTAGTTATAAGCTAATATATAACGCACTAACAAAGCTTCCTAGACTTTAGGTTAATAATCTTCTAATAGTATTATAGGTAGACAGAATTTCTACTTAGAGTTAGACTAGATATTCTCCTTATTAGTTAGTTACTAGTTAGAATCTAGTACTTCTAATTAAGCTTACTCTTCTAGTATAGTAGATATTACTATTTAGATAAGTAATGTGCCGATGCACTTGGTGACCTGGTCACCTGGCCACTAAGGGCATCTCAGCTAGTTAGATGCAGCAGTTCAGATGCAGCAGTTCAGATGCAGCAGCTCAGGCCACAGCAGCTTAGGCCACAACAGCTCAGACTTCAAGGTAATTAAGCGAGATTAGCAGAAAAATAAGGATATAAGGAGGCAGGCAGGCGGAGAACATCTAAAAAAAAGAAGGAGATCCACATCGAAGGAACCATTAAAGAAACTAAGCAAAAAAAGGATCGAGGAATCTAAGCATTAACTATTAAAGAAACTAAGCAAAAAAAGGAACGATCTAAGGAAACCAAGCAGACGATCTAGAAAAATATCAAGAAAAGCATCTACTATCTAGGGGGAATATCTAAGGAACATCTAGAAGTAATTAAGACAGTACAGACAGACAGACAGATACAGCTACTACAGTTTATTACCCCCCCCCCCCTATTATTGTTCATCCTTGTTTACCTACCTCCTACCTCTCATCTCATCCTTGATGGGATGACTACCTAGCTGTGTTCAGTGTGCTCAAGGCTACCATCGACAGGGAGAAGTTGGCTGAGGCCTCTGTTCCTGCACAGTAATATTAAGAGGCTAGTTGCTAGTAGTGCGAGCTATATAGCTAGATTTAAGAGATTAATTTCTTAAGGACATAGTATTAAGAACTAAGCGCTTGCGACGCAAAAAGAAGGAATATTAGGATAATTACAGAGAGATTTATTAAGAAGAAATTAAAGAAGATAACTTTATACTAATATAGGACTTAGCTAAAGACATTAATATATTAAGAGATAAGAAGCTTACAAGTAGATAGCTAGGACTATATAAAGTCTTTTATACTAACTAAAATAAAGGTAACTATTAACTTATAGACCTTAATAGTACGTAATTTAGAAATACTACCCTAAGATAGAGACTTAAACTATAGGTACTTTAAGATAAAAGTAAGGTTACTTAGGAGTATTAAGGTTATATAAAGCTATAGGATCCTTTATTATAGGATGCTAAAGCTAACTTTTTACTACTACCTACTTAATCTAATAACTCTTAAGATAATAAGTTTATAGTTATTAAGAATCCTAACTAAGACGTAATTTAGTTATAAGAGAAAGAGAATAATCCTCCTATAAACTTAGATTTATCTAAAGATATAATATAGCTAACTACGCGTAGCTACCCTATTATTATACTAAGATCTTTAACAGAGACTAAGAGATAATAATATGTTTAAATACCTAATTTAGAAATTAATTTTAACTTAGAAGATAAGCTTACTTAAGCCTAGGAGACGGGCTTTTATCTTAAAGCAGGGGAGGGGCTGTATTTCCTTTATTAAATCTTTGTATATTTTTATATATTTAGTATTATATACACGCAGCGCAACCTCCTAGATATATAAAAATAAGTTAAAATTAAACAAAATATTATTTAGAGTTACTAGGAGGTTAATCTCCTTACTGCGCGATTAAAAATAGTAGAGAAACTAGGGTGTTAAAGAATCTAGCTAATTAGCTAGATAACTTAATATCTGCGCTAATAGTAGTAATATAACTACAAGATTATAGAGCGATAAATTTAAAGATGCAGAATTAATTAAAGAAGGTAGAAGATAAGATAATTAATATTTTAAAGTGTAAAGGTAAGTTTATAGCTGCGTTTAGTAGTAAGATAAGACTTACTTAGGAAATATTCCTAAGTAGCTAACTCTTAAGAGGACCTGCTATGCTAGCTAATTAGGTAACAGAAAGGAGTTAAAATAATAGTAACTTTACCTTTTACTATATTAATAAGCCTTAGCAGGGCTTTTAAGTAAAGTTAGGGAGGGAAAGATACCCTCTACTACTTAAACCTCCTCTAAATCTTAAGCCTATAGTTAATCTTACAGAGCCTAAGTTTCTCTTTCTTACTTCCTATTACTATCTATTAAAACTTTCTAAGGTAGATATATAAGTGCCTGTTAAGTACAAACTTTAAGCAATATTACAGCCGCCTTAGACACCTAAATAGCTTAGGAAGCGTCCACCCCTACTATTAAATCTAAATCTTTAACTAACTACGACTATAATTAAGCCTGCGCTAATAGAGATTATGTAATTTACTAGTAAAGAAGCTATTAAAGACTATAGAACTAAGCTTAAGCGTTATAGTAACGTTAAAGTACCTTAGTACGCAGGGATTATAGTAGATACTTAGGTTTAAAGCTTACTGTAAGTCTCGCCTGTTAAATAGAAGGGTATAGTAGATAATTAGATAGTAGCCTTAGCGACTTACTTTAATAAGACTTTAACACTTATTATTGCGACTAGAGAATTTCTAAAAAGAAGACTAAGCCTAATATTATAGTATAGAGGTATTACTGCTTTTAAGTAGTAATATCCTATACTTAAGGATATAGACACTTATAAGAAGAAGAGAAAAAAGGAGATAGAAAGCGCGTTTACTTATCTAGACGAATACTATTAGTATATACTAAAGTAGGTTCTTATTCTATATTCTATTTAGGTAGTATACTTATACTCTAGCGTAACAGTAGTCTAATAGTTACTGCGCAGGACCTTACTAGATAACCTCGCTCTCTTCCTTAATATAGCTCTTTACTATTAATAATAATTTATAAGAAGGAGATAAGATAGATTTATTAATATTACTAACTAAGAAGAAGTACGTTAGTAGATAGCTAATATACTTACTTAGATAAAGAAGTATTATAAGGATAGTAACGCTAAATTACGCAGCATTATTAATAAGTATAAGATACCTGCCTTTAAGGTTATAGCTAATAATATAAACACGCGCTCTAGATAAGTGTACCTTAACTAGATATTCTAGATAGAGGTAATTAAATAGTATAGAAAGTAATTATATATAGAGATAAAGCTTCCTCTAAATATAACTATTCCGCCTAAGTAGCTATAAGAGAATTATTTTAGGTATTATAAGCAGACTAAGTTACATCTTCCTGCTGCTAGTAATAGTAAGAATAATTCTACAACTAAGGTTAGCGTCTAGACAAAAGCCTTAGCGATAACTGCCTCTAAACGTGCTAGAAGCTAAAGCCTTACTACTTTATTAAATATTAGAGGGTGCACGTAAGTTATTAAGCCTTCTAGTCTTAGTTACTAACGCATAAGTAAAGAATTTAGAAGTAATATCTAGAATAAGTTAGAGAAGCTAGGCGAGCCTTAAATAGATAGGCTGTTTGTTACAGCTAAAAGCATTTAAGAAATCTAGCTAGAAGAATAACGTTTAAGAGGAAACAGGCGCACTTAATAATAAGTTAAGGTAGTAAAAGCCCTTTAAGAGAAATTCTGTCTTAGGCAGCATTAGAGATTTCCCTCTACGCAGCCTCTTACTCTAGATAAGATTCGCGTAAGAGACTTAGAGTTAGTAAGGTAGTTACATAAAGAGTTATAAATACTGCTAGTAACACTTAATAATAGTATTAACGTTTAAGACTTAATTAAAGAAGACATCTTGCTTAAAACTAGTATTACAGTAAAATCGCGTAAGAGATATAACTATATAAATAAACAGTCTACTCTAGTTAAGACAACCGCGTTGCTTATATCTAGGAAGTTAAATAATAGTAAGTGCGTCTAGCTAATTAATACCTAGTATTAAGAGTGTGTAAATTTTAGCACTCTTAAGGATAGGCAGAGTAGTTAGGTATTTAACTATCGCAAGGTGTGCTAGTAATACTACTATTACGTAGCTAGTAAGATAGGCCTACTTACTTAAAGCCTTAGCATTTTAAATATAGTTTAGCTACTTAAGATACTATACTATTATTAGGATTAATAGGGCTAGCTTTAATTAGACCTAGTAACTTAAGTTCTGTTCTTAGCCTTATTTTAAGGAGACTATACGTATTAAGACCTAAAGAGCTATTATTATTACTTAGTAAAAGTTTAAGTCTAAATTAACTAGAATAAAGTTACTAAGGCTCTTAATTAGGGAGTATATATTAAAGTATTTAAGGAGTATAGTAGCATTACCTATAACGCCTTTAGCTAGATTTTTAAAGATCCTAAGCTAGTCTTAATCCTTAATTAAAGTTTTAATATATACCTCTACTATACGTAGCTAATTAATAGTAAGAGTAACTTTAGCTAGTGTTAGGTAATGTATTATTTGTTAATGCAGCAGCTTATGCAAGGTAACGTTAAATACTAGCTACTGTACGCAGTTTTGCGAAAAGAGCCTAACCTAATTTCCTACTCTTACTATACAAAATACACTAAGCCTAGGGATAGGACTTACTTCTATTACGTTAACTTAAATATCTCTAAGGCTATATACTTAGGCAGAGGCATAGATATTATCTAAGAAAGTGTCTCTTTTAATAATAAAGATAAAGATAACTATATGCAGATACTACGTAGCTTTTATAATATTATCTATAAGTACTAGAACTAGGAAGAAAACTTAAGACTTAAGAACTCTACTAGTTACATTAAGGGATAGGACGATAAGAGGGACTGGCTAGAGAGTTATAGTGTAAAATTCTCTAACGTTAAATAGTTTAGTCAGCCTTATAAGGCTAGTTACGTCTGTATCTCTAATCCTAGGCTGCCTTATAGATCTACTAGGCCTGCAACTAAGTAATAACAAACTATCTTACCTTAGTTTATTAAGGTAGAAAAGGATATAACTACAATAGAGATTCCTGAGATAGGCTCCTATTAAGAGCTTACTACTACCTTTTAAAGCTTAACTACTGCGCTAAAGTTACCTTCTAGACACTTAAATTACTATAGCAGCGTTAAGTAGGCCTTTCCTAGAGATATTATACTAGTATACTTATTAAACATTACTAAGGCTATAAACTATTAGCTAAGATAGGACTCTCTGCTAGTTTTAGAGGAACTAACTAACTTATTTATAGATTAGCCTAACCTTAGTTTAATCTATTAATTTATTAAGGATACTAGGAAGGCTATAGTAAAGATAATTAAAGAGTATTAGGTTGTCTACTAGCATTATAAGAAGCTTACTTTTAAAGAAGATAAAGACCTTAGCGTACCTAATAAGTTATTCTTCTTAAATAAAAGTATAAATCTAGCTTAGGAAGCTAAGTAGTAGAAGTATAATAAGCAGGTTAAACAACGCACTACCCTAGATAAGGTTCTTAAGGAGCTTTCTAATAATCCTAATAGTAAGGCTGCTAGAATGCTAGACAGGAAGGAGAAACTAAGGCGCCTGTCTATCTAAAGCGTAACTAAGTCTCTATAGACTTTAACTTATACTAGTTTACAAAGGTCGTTATTACAGTAACAGGCGCTAAGTTAATATTCGCCTAGTTAGTTACCTATAGGACCTCCTCTTACGCCTTCTCGTCCTAGGCAGGCGTAACCTAACATAAGCGCGTTAAATCTGCATATACTATTACAGACTCCTTATTATAGCAAAAGAATTAAGAAGATTAAGAAGAAGAAGTAAAGCTTAACAGACTCTAATTAGCTAAGTACCTCTAGGTCGTGTAAAGGATACTAGGACAATAGTATACTTACTAGCGTCTTTAATAATAAGGTTAAGGCGCGTTTTCTTTTATTTTTCCTACTATCTTTAGGAGACTTAACAATAAAGTGCGAGAGTTTATAAAGGAACCTGCACGATTACAAGGACTACTCCTCCTGCAGAAATGCAGCCTATACTACCTTCCCTTTATTCGTAGGGCAATAATTTCTTTCTTTCTTTTTTTCTTTCCTTTTTATAGTTCTCTTCTCCTCCTGCTAGTAGTTCTACTTACGAGGAGAAGGAATATTAAGCAGGAGTTATAAGCTTAATAGGACTAAGCTCGAAGTAGGGGAGGTTTGTGCTGTTATACAGGGTACCTAGGCAATTAGGTAATAATAGGTTTCCTTTGTCAGCGAAATTTAATAATAAGACTTGGAGATGCACCAAACGTGATGCACTATGCACCACACTCCACGATAATTTACTTTAAAACTGAGATTTTACAAAGTAGCTAGTGCATTAGCTACGTTAATTCATGAGATTTCAGACCATTTTGTTTATTACTTTTAATCAGGCTCCATACTTACCTTCGTTTCTGGCAGACTGCACAGGCAGGGCTGCTCCTGTTATTCACACGCGTTTGACTCTAACGTCACCTCTCATTCACAACACCAGAACTACGGGATTGTGCCGAACCACCTTGTTAACTCTACACTAGTAGTTCTACTTATAAGAAGAAAGAATAATAAGTAGGAGTTATAAGCTTAATAGGACTAAGCTTAAAGTAGAGGAGGTTTATACTATTATATAGGGTACCTAGGTAATTAGGTAATAATAGGTTTCCTTTATTAGTAAAATTTAGTAATAAGACTTAGAGATGCGAGAGATCTTAACATTATGCACTACACACTACAATAATTTACTTTAAAACTAAGATTTTGCAAAGTAGCTAGTGCATTAGCTACGTTAATTTAATAAGATTTTAGACTATTTTGTTTATTACTTTTAATTAGGCTCTATACTTACCTTCGTTTCTGGCAGACTGCATAGACAAGGCTGCTCCTGTTATTCACGCACGTTTGATTCCAACGTTACCTCTCATTCACAACACTAGAACTGCGGGATTGTGCCGAACTACCTTGTTAACTCCACACTATTAAGCTTATAAAGTAGCTTAAGTATTTCTAAAGTTATATATATAAGTATTATAGTAAGGTAGACTAGTTATACTAATATTCTAATATATATTTTATATACTCTTTCTCTAGGTAGCTTACTACTTATATCTATAGAGACTATAATAAAGTAATAACCCTCTTAGATATTCTTAGTAGCTTTAATTTAATAAAGCTAGTAAAAATATATAGTATTAACTACTAAGGCGCTTTTATAAGTATAATTATAGTAGCTATAGCCAAAGAGGCGTAAAATAGTAATAGTAATTTACCTATAAACTTATATTTATTATAATACTACTTAAAAAGTACTCAGAATTATACTACAAAAACTATTTTTAATATTAATAGTATTTACTACTTCCTTAGTAGCCTAAATATTACTTAATAAGGAATTAACTAGCTTACTAAGCTTTACTCTTTCCTAAACTTTAATATAAACATATATTTTAGCTTAAAAGTTCCTAACTATACTTTAATATAGAGACTTAGCTAAGAAGTATATTTTACTTTATAAGATTCCTTATTACTGCTTTAGCTTAGTAATTAGAATAGAATTACTTTTCCTTTATATTTTCTTTTCTAACTTCTACGTAGAAAGTATATATAAGTATACTACCTACTTATTACAGGCAAAAGACTAATCTCTTGCTAGCTGAGATTAAAGGCGTTATACACTGCAACACACCCCCTAGGCCTTACAGGATAGTTAAGACATAAATGTATCTTTCACAGAAAATCCTACTTTTACTCTCCCAGCTTTTCTATTAAGCTAGTTATAACCTTACTAAGGCGGCTGGTAGCTTTACGTGCGTAGCGCTTATTACTTAAGTAAGGTAGCTAGAGGCGCTGCCTAGCACTTTCTACCTTACTTATTAGGCGGCTAGCAGTAACAGCGTTGCGCTTAGTACCTAGCTAGGTGGCACGCGGGCGCAAAAACAGGCCGCACCGCGCGTCCGTGCCCCTGTAGCATTCTACACTTAAAAGCAGACGTATTTTAATTTAATAGAGTCTCTAAATAATAAGGTTAAGTAATAATCTTACTAGGTAGCGTTAACAGAAGGCACTATAGAAGCGAGGCAGGTAAGCGCTGTAGTAGGCCCTTACTTATCTTAAATAGATAGCTTAAGGAGATAGATAGGATTATAAAAGATGTAGGTTTTAAAGTAAGAAAGCTATTATAGCTTAAGCTAGGATTTAAGGCTAGTATTAAAGGAGTCTTAGCATGTATAATCTCTTATATAATAATTAATACTATAAGCTACTCTAAGTATATTATATACTAGAAAATATAGGTTAATAATAGTATAGCTGCTACTAGAACATCCTAGGCCTCTATTATGCTATAACGCTACCCTAACGCTATAGACTAGTATTATATTAGGTTCTCTAATACGGTATACTAGGCTCTTAGCCTTTAAGGTAGTATCTATATTATCTATAAGCTAGGAGAACGCTACTATAGTAATTATATCTAGTAATAAAATAAGCGGGAGCAAGACAACTATAAGCGCAACCTTAAGAAAGTGTATACCTAGGCAGCTATTAGCTATAACTTTAAGTTAGCTCTTACCTTCTATAAGATCCTAAGTAATACTAATAGTAAGATAACGTAACACGCCTATATTAATTAGATCCTTAAGCCTGTAGTTAAGCCCTAGCTTAAATAAAGAGACGACTTTATACTTAAGGAGGATAGTAACTTAAGCTATAGCTTAGGCAAAAATAATATAGTATAGTAGTAGAAAGATCACTATAAGCTTAAGAGTTACTTTAACTATTACTTTAGCCCTAATCTTACTCTTATAGAAAATTACTAGTAACTACCTAAGTAGTATATTAAGAAATTTCTATATTAGGATAAGAGAGATACACAAGAGCTTGCTTTTAAAGGATAGGAGAGGATAGGACAAGGCTTTATTAATAAGTGTATTAATTCTATACTAAATAGGCTGAGAGATTGCATTACAATAGATAGTTAAATAACTAGTTAGTAACCTCGCGCGAGCGCGCTGTTTTAATAGCTGCAACACTAAAAACTAACCTGTATAGCGAAATCTATAACTTCACCTTGCGAGCATCATAGCTTGTTGAAATCTACTCTAAAAAGTGCGCAATTGTCCTCCTCTCTATAGTAATTTGTTGGTGTTGGGGGACGCCAAGGCATTTGCGGTGCGGCCTTTTTTTGATCCCGCGTGGGTGGCTCCACAGGAACTGTTAACCGTGCAGAGAGTATGTGCAGTCTTGGCACCCTCGCTAGCGGTCACCCACCCTTATAAAAATCCTTTAATCTTTTGCTGAGAGTGAGCACAGCGTTACCGGGCTCATAACTATAGAAGAAAAAGGAAGAGCTTAGCAACGGTTACCTAGGTAATCTATGAGATAGAATACTGTTTTATCTAGGAAGCTTAGGAGAGCTAGCTATATAAAGGAGAGCTGAGTACGGCCTATTACAGGGGCCATTATACGGTAGGAGCGTGAGCAGCGTGTACGCGTGCGTGAGCGCGTACGTGCTTGCGCACTTGATCGCGCACGTGAGTCTACCTTCAGGTGTCTCCTGCGTGAGCTTGCCCATCAGCTTGCACGTGAGCGCGCACGTGAGCGCGCCCGTGAGCGCGCCCCGCCCGTGAATGCACACATAAGTACGTGTCTCTCCAGGGTAAGCTCCCACGTCAGCGCGCACGTGAGGCTACCGTACCCCAGCACGCCAGTCCATTACTATCTCAGGCTGTGTCCGGTATGCGGCTTTAGGTAGTTTGGCGCGTGATAAGCAACGAGCCCGTTTGTCTATGATTCCTACCCTGCGGAATCAGGAGAGGAAGGTAATGTATCCCGCAGATTTAAGGATAGCGTGCTGCATTAAGTAAGGGCGGCGCATCTGAAAGAAGAAGGTGCGTGGCTTATTGTTCCCCTTGTGGCGCCACTTCAATACAAAACCGTATCGCTGGATTTCTCTCGACCAATGAGTTGATGACAGCATAGAAACAATTCAAAGAAGAAGGAACGTTTTGGTGTGATGAAAGTAGCGGTTAGCTGAACGGAGAGGTAGCTCGAGGAACTAGAGGCCTCGCCGCTTTCACTTTCTTCGTGTCACACACAATCACGCCTCCCTAATACACATCTGTGGAGGTGATCGTAAGGGGAATTCAGATGCTTAAAATTGATACTAGTAATTATCTTTTTTAATGCGAATACTACTGCTTATTCGTTGCTAGACATGAGAACGCTACTCTCCGCAGCCTGCAATAACAACACGCACTCTTAGCCCGAGTTGCTAGCAGTCCATACAATACAGTACCAGGGCTCTGTTCTGTATGTACCACTAAAGCTGCTGTATTGTACGACCGCACGACAAAGTCCAAAACGCCGGTACTGTACACTCGACGTACAAGGCGTACAATGCTTGCTGCACCCGGATTGGTATGTTAAGTATCGCATGGCTTGTTATGTGTTAGGCTTTTCAATATGCTGTTAGTCAACATCAACTGGCTGTCAGGGTCAGTGGACAGCAAGGGACGATTGAATCAGTGAAGCAGGGTAGAAGTATACTGTCGACAAAGATAGACGAATTGCTACCAAACCTATAAGGGTCAGCCCTTCTACTTATAGCTCGCTCACCCTGGGCCGGAATGGGTCGAACTGACGCATACTGTATGGTTGCAGATACTGGCCGCGCGATCTTCATCTCCCTATACGAGACTTTGGCCTCATTTCACTAGGTGAAAAGGATGTTTCGCCTTTTGTTAATTATACTGCTGAGCCATTACTAAAAGTCCTCCCATACAATATCATAACTAACTGAAATTCATAAAATGCCGTACAGTACAGCGATCTCTTACTACACATACTGCTTAAGAATCTGTATAGAACGTACAGCTACTAAGGTAGATAACCCCAGTGCTGCACGGACTATTAGTAACATTTTCTCATGCGTCCAAGCGGTTTACCATCGGTAAAAGGTTTAGACTGGGAAATGGCTGCTGGGTGCAGTGAATCCAGAGCTCGTATTGATAAACAATGATACACTAACGAAGTCTGTAATAGTGTTGGTACGGTGCCAGTTTTGATAAACGGCCCCATTCACTAAATCTCTTTCGATTCGGTAAATCCTACGGCAACATTATCTCGCCGTGCCCAACGCACAGTACGGATACAGCTCGTAAAGCTTGCTGATAATGCCGCATACGCCCACATAGGCTGCATATTGTATTTGAAGTTGTTGAGCTTGGGTTGTCGCTCCGTAACTAGTGTGAAACCTCCTCAATTACGGCTGTTGTACGTACTTAACGGGCGTAACACTATAACCCTATCGTATAGCGGAGTCCGATAGACACTAACAGGTGGTTCGAGCACTGGTACGACTGATAGATTCCCCAAAGGCATATTACTTGACGCTGATGTATTGCATAAACTCTGTTGTGTATCCTGAGTCCCGAAGCTGCCATCACAGCTGAGAAATTTCTTCAATAGCAAGTGCCTGGCTTTTGATACTAGACAATATAAGGTTAGCCTTCCCGTATAGTTTTCTGTGAATACCGGACCGAGCCGATTTTCTGGCGAGGTGGGCTGATTGGAGGGGCTAACGGTCCGAGCTCACCAGATTGTTCTGTTCCGCACGTTCTTGTTGACCGGTCTGATTGCTATATTGAGTATAGCTTAAACCACCTATGCCTATATGAGATCTCACAGCAGTAACCATAGGAACGTACGTAAGAATTTCATCTCGGGAGATGCACAAGGAAAAGCAACTACGGCCGAGCTACTCTTCTGACCGCCGACATAGCTCCGCAGAGCTTTCTGAGCCTTGGCATGAGCTTTTTTCGATACCAACGAGCTTGTTGTAACAGCCACTCTAGAAACGACCGTGGAAGGCCTGAATGGAGTGTGGAGCATAAAAGGCGTTGCGCCTGCAGTGTAAAGATGACGCAAATCACTATCATTCAGTCCTATCAATTCTCCCAAACCCAAATTCCACAAACAAATTCAGTTCTATTGGCTACCAACGTCATCTCATCATGCAACTCTCGGCTATCCTCCTCCTTCTCGCGAGCAGCACTTCTGCCTTCGTCGTTACAAACTGCAGAGACAACCTTCGCGAAAACTGGTCTAACAACCGCTGCCACGACTATGATGTCGGCACCAGCCTCAAATATCAAAGCGACAGAGGGTGCCGTATCACTATGTACAGCCAGGAAGGATGCAAGGGCGTTGCGTATTCAACGGATTCTCAGAACAAATGCCTTGGGTTGCCAGGCCATCTGGCAATCAAGAGTGTGAAGTGTGACGATTAAATGCTAGAGATATTCTTCAGAGCATGGTTATTAGGAAGAACTGGACACTCAATTCATTTCCTTTCATGAAAGAACCAGATATTGACTGTCTGAGGGTTTAGACCAACGTTCAAAAATACAAAGCTTGTTCTAACTTTTTTTTCGATTTATTGGCCGTACAGATAGCAACCCTTCTAACTCCATCAGGCACCTTGCGCAGTGTAAGATATCTTTAAGCTCGAGATGGAGATACAAGATTCCCAAAACGTGTAGCGTGAAAGAACGCAGGAAAAGGATGCGCAGTATGCGCTAGAGTTATGAGCAATTCCTATAGTGAAAATGTGGCAGCAGTAACATTAGGTGTAAGGCTGGGTAGATGTACTGCTGAGATGTACACATGAGGATTGAGCATGTAAGTACTACAAGAGGCACATGAGATTTTCATAGCGTGAGACCCGCTCGCCCCGGTGACTGAACTCTACCGCTTCTGCTGAGCTATGCTTTGTTCTTGCAAGACGATTCAGATAATATTACGTTCTAAAATCTAAGTTACGTTGCACATTTAACGAGAATGACAATCGTATTTAGCACTAGGGACGCGCATCTGGTGCTTTAGAAACTGCAGCTGGCGCATTCGCGATCGTAGGTGTGACAGACGTGCTCGTACGAACTGGACGGGAGCTTTATCGCTTTCTTAGCGACGTTTCGGATACTTCTAGACGAGAGGATACGACAAAAGAGGCCCTATTCATAAGAAATATTACTTAATTTTACTTAACGCTAGGGTTTAATTTATATATTCTAAAGGCAACTTATAGAAATAAAAAGTATCTAATTTATAAAGAGCTATATACTTTATTAAGAGGTTAGCTATATAAAATATACTAGTATAAGCTTAAATTCTATACTAATAGTATTACTTTTATTAAAAGATTAATTTTTAAATTTAGTAGAGTTAGAGTAACTTAGAGTTAGTAATCAATCTAGTATAAAATAGTTAGATATTAACTTTATAAAAGATTAAGAATAAAAGTAGTAGTAGTACTTAATACTATAAAAGAGGTATAGATATATTACTAGAGAACTATAATAATATTCTCTACTTTTAAAAAGACTTTAAAGTTTTAGTTTATAAGTAGTATTATATAGTAGTTATTAATCTTAATATATATCTCTTATAGTATTATAATATACCTACTACAACTTAAAGATAGATTATTCAGCACCTTAGTTAATTTAATCTTATTAATCTAAGTAATATTAAGCTTTTAAATAAGCCTATGTAACTATTATAAGAACTTAAGAAGCTACTAGATAAGCTGCGCTATAAAATATATAAATTCCTTATTATTAATAAGAATACTTTATATATATACTTAAAAAACACTTACTAGTAAGTATAAATAAGTAATAAAAGAGAATTATATAATACTATAAACGTTAAGAGCTTTTTCTATATAAGGAGGTTATAGAAATATTTTATTATAAAATTAAATATAGTAAATAACATAGAAAATAATACTAAAGAATATATAGTTTTTGTAAGGTAGTTAACCCGCACAGTTAGGATAGTCTTAGTTAAAGAAACGTAATTTAAAATAAAATAGACAAAATAGTAGATCCTTCTTACCTTTAGAGGAGAGGTACTACCTAAATACATAAGCTAGATTAGGCTAGTCCTAATCTAGTTATCTAGCTAAGTAAAAGGTAAGAGGTAATAGTTACCTTTTACCTACGTCTAGTAACTTAGCAGAATTGTTACTTTTTACCTGCGTTTAGTAACTTAGAAGATTAAACTCTTTTACCTATATCTAGTAACCTAAAAGGATTAAACTTTATATAACCTCCTCCTCTAAAATAGTAAGAGCCGATTATTATTCTATAAACAAAGACATTATATTTATTTACTTTCCCTATATAAATTTTAGCGTAGGTATAGATACTTAGGTATATTTAATTACTATTCTTAAAGTTAATAATTAATACTACGCTTATAGAACGTATATAAAGTATATCTAAATTATTTATTAAATTTCAAAAGTAAATAGAGATAGATTAGGTTAGTAGAATATAGATAAAGTTTAGGTACTAAAGTTTATAATATTAAGAGATACTATTAATAAGATCTATAGTATAATAAATAAAGTTAAGTATAAGTCTAAGTCTAATATTTACTCTAGAATATGGAATAATTTAAGTAAAGTTAGCTAGCGTAACTAAGGAGCTAGAGTAAAACTCTTTAGTAAAGTATAAGCTTATAATTCCTAAATACTACTATTAACGCTATTATTATTTTTACTATCTTAAATTTCTTCTACCTTATAGATTATTACTAGAACCTCTACCTTAATACTTAGCGTCTTCTTCTTACTAATAGGCCTGCTAGTAATTCCCTCTAGCCCTAACTAGCTCTTAAGCGCCTTAGTAGCAGCGCAGATATCTAAGTATACCTTTTTTCCTAACTTAATCTAGATATGTAAGTAGCTTATATAAAGGGTCTGTTTAATCTACTAATTAGTAATTGTCAGGGGCGAAGAGGCCTAGCTAACGAGTGTGCATTTGTCCTATACTACAGAAGGAGAAAGATAGAGAAGAGGTTATAGGTATCCTTAGAGGATATATATATGTTCGTACGAGTGAAGAGGGACGTGCCCCTCTAGCTACTAACTTGTACGAGCTTATGAGAAAAGGAGGCAGAGGAGATTAAGGAGTTCGCTCCCCGTGCGATAGTAGCGAAGCCTCTCTTGCTCAAAGGGCGCAGCCTATTACAGTAATCTTATTATATAGTATTAGGGTTAGAATACCTTAGCCTAACTCCTAAATAATTAAGTACTAGCGCATTACTTACCCTAAACGTTATCTAAATACTAGCTTAGCCTTTTTAGTAGTATTAGGGTTAACTTGTAACGTATGGTTTCAGGCAATAGTACTTGCTTCACACCACAGGTAATAGTAAAGGGATAGTTCTGTATTACTGTAACTTAGCTATGAGAGAGAATAATACTTATTATCCCCGCTCCGCGCAGCTAGCGCAGGTTTTAAGCAGGTCTGTTACAGTGCGCGCTAGCCCTAGAAGAGGTCTAGCGTAACTATACTGTAATACTAAGATTTAGATTTACAATACTTTATTATAGAGCCTTCCCCTCTAGCTAGCGTCCTAACAGCATTAATAGCCTTAATAAAAACCTAAAACTATATAAGAAAATAAGAAAAGAGTGTCTATATATGGGTGTTTTAATCGCGCGTCCTAGACGCGTCCTATGCGCGTTATTACTGTGTATTATAAGCGCCCTATATTTACGCTTCTGCCTCTAGCAAAGTTAAGGTAATTAAGACTTTTATTCCCTAGTAATAAGGTGCAGACCTACTTTATAATAGTAGAGTTTTCTAGTATTATTATGATATCGCGCTGCTCCTTTACCCTATTATAATAACACCTTTAAATCGCATATATAATATATATAACTTACTTAATACTATAGTCTATTACCTAAATCTAAAGTTTATTAAGAAGTCGCACCTTTATAGTACTAAACTGTACGCGTAAAGTAACGTTAATAAGTATATAGATCGCGACGTAACAGTTATAACGTGCCTGCGCTGCGCGCAAAACATTACTAAGCAGAAAAAGAACTGCGACAACCTAGACTACAAGCGCTGTAACTACTGTGTCTGTAGTAATCGTAGTACCTATACTCCTGTAAGTCTTTAACCTATAGCTCGCTCTAGGCGCGTTATTATTAATAAATATAGGTCTCTTGCGAGCTTAATACTCGCTTAAACTACCTATACGTTCTCTGTAACTAATACAATACAGCAGTTACTACTACTACTACCTCTTAAACTAATACCGCAGTTATTACGGCTAGCGTTAAGCTTACGCGCTGCTAGCG
Organism: Pseudopyrenochaeta lycopersici; assembly: GCA_003313425.1. Taxonomy (NCBI): domain Eukaryota; kingdom Fungi; phylum Ascomycota; class Dothideomycetes; order Pleosporales; family Pseudopyrenochaetaceae; genus Pseudopyrenochaeta; species Pseudopyrenochaeta lycopersici. Next base: position 930,210 of record NHZP01000020.1, read on the forward strand.
CTAATTTAATCTAGAGCTCGCTAGCTGCTGCTACTACGCCGCCTATACTAGCACACCTATAGGTATAGCTACCTAAGTACCTACTACCTCGCCCTAGTTCCTAGGGCTAATCCTAGTTAAATAACACAGGATCGCTGCTGCTCTAGAGCAGCTTATAGGCTACGCAGCTCGCATAGTATATAGATAGGTCGCTTATATCTAAGGCGCAAGCTAATATCTTTACAGAATAACGCTAATAGTAACCTAGATAGCAGCGACAGCGAGAGTAGTAATAGAGGAGGGGGTTAGAGTCAGGTTGCTTAGCTTTAGAATAGTAGTAGTAGTAGTAGTAAAGATAATAGTAGTAATAATAAGTAGGGGGTGCTAGTAGCGCTTAGAGCGCAGGTAAGGCTAGGAAAGAGATTAGGTGCGGCGCGAGTAGTAAGGGTTAGGTAGTTTTAGCGTTTTTAAGGTTTTTTCTTTTACTTTTTATAGATACTTATAAGCCTAAGGCTATAATAATAAGTTCTACTTTTCTTTCCTAGACTTACTTCTCCTTAGCGCTTTAGTTGCGTAGCTTATACTTCCTTTCTCTTTCTTAAGCGCGTAGCTCTTCCCTCTTATTTAAACTCTTAAACTAGGTTATCTATGTTTTTAAAATCTAATACTAGAGTCTAGGTATCCTAGGTTTTATTATAACCTTTCTACCTTAGCTAGTACTATAGTTAGCCCTTCTTTATACGTTTACCTAAGATCTTTTTAACTTCCTAGACTTCCTCTCCTTTAGGAGTAATATTAGGTAGCTAGGTGTTTTCCTCTTCTTCCTACTAAGATTTCTAGCGTTTAAAGAGTAAGATGTAGAATATATTATAAATACAGTGGTAAGGTAGTAGAATTAAGTAATATGCCTGCGTTCTAACTACTTCTTATACTCTAAAGAGTCTAATAAACTTACTAGATAGCTTTTTATTTAGTTAGTAGGTTAAGTTAATATACTTAGTACTAAGTAATATAAGATCTCCTTAGTAGAATACTTTATTCTTATACTTTTTATTATAATATTAGCTTTAATACTTTTATACTTTTTGTAGGTGTTCTATAAGCGCGGTCCTTACGTTATACATACGCTTAACTCTGTCTATTATATTAGGCATCTCCCCCTCTAGCCTGCTATCCTTAGGAGGTAAGGTAACTAGTAGGTACTTACTATATATAGTATAGAAAGGAGTTAATTTTGTTAACTTATAGACTAAATTATTATACGTAAATTAAGCTATACTTAAAAGCTTAACCTAGTTGTCCTAAGCTACTAATACAAAGACTTAAAGGTACTGTTTAACCGTTTAATTCTAGCGTTCTGTTTGCCTATCTGTCTATAGATAGAAAGCTGTGCTTAGCTTACGCTTTACCTATAGTTAGTAGCAGATCTCTGCCTAAAAGTTAGAGGTGAAGATAGGGCCTCTATCTAATATAATACCTTTCTATACCCTAAACTTTAAAATTATATAGTTAAAGTAAGCTTTTACAAACTATTTTACGTCTTATATCTTTAAAGCAGGTATATAGAGCGCTATCTTTAAGAAGTAATTAACAATTATAAGGATCGCATTAAATACGCAACCTAAACTATCCTTTACTAAGAGTAACCTAGAAATAAAGTCTAGTATAACTTCCTTAAATATATCCTTAAGAACTAGTAGAGGTGCTAGCTTTCTATATTAACTATGCCTTAGAGCTTTACTCCTTTAGTAAATAGTATATATTCTTACGTACTCCTAAATATTATAACTAAGCGTTAGCTAATAGTATAGCCTTCTAATTAGCTTAAGCGTTCTACGTGCGCTAAAGTAGCCTACTATACGCGTATTATAGTTCTAGAATAAAATCTCTTACCTAATAGCTAGTTCTTTTAGAATATATATTCTACTATTATATCTTAAGACTTTTCTTTTATTAAGATGCTAAATAGGCGCCCCTCTACTACTTTAAGTACATTCTACGCGCGTAGAGTCTATAATCTGCTGCTAGGCAAAGGCGTCCCCTTACTACAGTTAGTACAGGGTCTCTATCTACATTTTAGACTCTACTATTACAGGTTCGCTACTAACTAACACCCTAGCTAGTAAGCGTAGCACGTATAGCATATATTCTATAGCGCTAGTAGTAGGGACCTTTATAGTTCTATAAACTGTAGTAATGTGCGTTTTACACGCGCCTACTAAGCTAAGCCTAGCTGTAGATCCTCTTACTCTACTATACTTTACTCTTACTAGTAGTTTATTCTATAAGGTAGGTAATAACTAGGTTAGTAATGTGGAGTTAACAAGGTGGTTCGGCACAATCCCGCAGTTCTGGTGTTGTGAATGAGAGGTAACGTTGGAATCCAAGCGTGCGTGAATAACAGGAGCAGCCCTGCCTGTGCAGTCTGCCAGAAACGAAGGTAAGTATGGAGCCTGATTAAAAGTAATAAACAAAATAGTCTGAAATCTCATGAATTGACGTAGCTAATGCACTAGCTACTTTGCAAAATCTCAGTTTTGAAGTGAATTCTCGTGGTATGTGGTGCATGAGGTTTGGTGCATGACGTTGAGATCTCTCGCATCTCCAAGTCTTATCATCAAATCTCGCTGACAAAGGAAACCCATCATCACCTGATTGCCCAGGTACCCTGTGCAACGGCACAGTAATAGGTTCTCTTATACGTAATCTACCTTTTATAAAGAGCTATTTACGGGGTTTATTTTCCCTAGGCAGTACTTTACTTTAAAATTAAAAGCTCCTAGATAGATTACCTAACGTGCTTAACGCAGGTTTAACTTCTATACTACGCGTATAGAGCGCAGGTTATTATAGTTACTAAGGACCTATATAGTATACTGCGTACCTTAAAGGTAATACTGCTACTGCTTAAAGCTATATATAATTACTAAGAGCTCTAAATTATATATTTTATAATTTAGCTTAGCGCTCTAAAGCTTCCTTAATATAAAGGTAATTAGATGCTATTTTTTATCTTTAAATAACTGTAACAGAATGCCTAAGATAGTAAAGGTAGACGTATCTATCTCTACGCGTATCGCGAGAGCGGGGTTAAAGTAGCGCAGGATTAGCGCACTTAAAAAGCGCTCTTTAAGCTTCTTAAATAACGTATTCGCGGTATTATTCTAATAAAAATCCTAATTACCCTTAAGTAAATTAGTAAGAGGAGCTATTTCTTAGGCGTATCCCTTAATAAAACGTTAATAAAAGTTAGTAAACCTAAGAAAAGACTAGAGTTCTTTAATATTTATAGGCTGTAGCTATTAAGTAATAGTCTTAACGCGCGCTAGATCTGCGCAGATTCTGCGCGTTATAATAATAAACCTAAGGAAGTAAACCTTACTTAATATAAAGGTATACTTTTTAAGGTTAGTAAAGAGCTTTACTTTTTATAGGGCTTTAAGTACAGAGCGCACTACGCGCTAGTGTATCGTAATGTCCTCGCTATAAGTATAGATAAGTATATCATTAAGGTAAACTACGCAAATATAGTCTAAATATTTGCTAAGCGCCTTATTAATATATGCTTAAAAGCTTACTAGGGCGTTAGTTAGCCTAAATAGTATAACTAAGTACTTATAGTAGCTATATTAAGTTTAAAAGGTAGTTTTCTACTTATCTCTTAATTAAATTCTTAGGTAGTAGTATATATTACGAAGATCTAGGGTAGTATAATAACGTGCGCCTAACAGGCGATCTAGGGTCTCTCTAATTAATAGAAGCAGGTAACAATCCTTAATTATAACAGCGTTTAATCCTTAATAGTTAATATAGAGGCGAAGCTTTCTATCTTTCTTAGGGATAAATAGTATAGGGGCTCCTACAAGACTTATACTATGCTAAATCTAGCTTTTACGTAGCGCGTCCTCTATATAGTTATAGAGTACTTTAAGCTTATGCGCAGAGAGGTTGTATAGTAGACTATATAGAGGTTCTTTATTAGCTATAAGTAGGATAGTATAGTCTAAAGTCTTAAAATTTAGTAGGGCTTCTACCTCTTTATTATTAAATATATTACTATAGTTAGCTAATACATTAGGGATACGCGCTTCTAGCGCGACACGTGCTCTAAAGATGCGAGCATTATACTCTAAACTTTTACCTATAACCTATAGTACTCCTAGAAAGTATATATTAGAGCTAGTTTACTCTACATCTTTATAAAGTTCTATAGTAGTAACAAGCTTAATATTAGCTAAAGTATATCTCTAACGCTATATTTAAGAGCTATAGTTAATATAGATATTCTGCTGTTATAAAAAGGGGTTGCTAAGTAGAAGAGGAACGCCCTCCTTATCTACTCTATACGCTGTAACCTAAGCTTAGTAATTAACGCTGTTATTATCTGTTAAGCGCACCTAAAGCTTATATGCTGCGTAGGTGTTCTAACGCTAGGCACTAATCTAACCTAGCCTTAGGAGCTCTGCTCCTTTAAGTAGTAGTAGTCCTATCTTAATAGCTAGCTTCTAACTAATTAAGCTAACGTTAGCTTAGGGGTTAAGGATAACTTAGAGTTCCTTCTTAGGGCCTGTCTCTGCGGCTGCGCTGTACTTACGCTTTATACTTAGCAAAATATTAATAGGTATGCGCCTTACTATTCCTAGATTGCTAGTAAGGCTTAACTTTTTCCTGTCTAGTTAATGCGTACTAGAAGGTAGTTTAGATTACTACTTTAGCACTTATTAGCGTAGTATCTAACTTTCTTATAGTTAAAGTAGGTAACCTTACTTTTATCTTATAGTCTATAGAAAGGCTTATTTAATTTATATTTTAGAGTGCTTTCTTAGGATTTTCTCTTAGATATATTACGCGTATGCTAGTCTTATATTAGTATAGCTTAGCGCAGGTTCCGCTTAAGTATAGAGCCTAATACTATTAAATCCTCTCTAGTTATAGGAATCTAGTAGTAGTTAGTAATAGCCCTCTATAATTTAGGCCTTAACTTTAAGAAGAGATACTAAACTCTCTACGCCTTAGTATAGGGCGTAAGTTAATCTTTAATAATATTAAGGTAGGTTATAAAGGACTAAATAGTCTAGTCTTTCTACTACATAGCCTAAGCGTGCGCTGTAGCCGCTTTAAGGCTGCAATTAATTAGGTTAGATAGTAAGTTAAGCATATACTGCTTAAAGTATTCCTAGGTAGGCGTTATTCTATTTACTTTAAATGCACGCTTATAGTATATATACTAAAGGTCTCTTAAGTCTCCTTCTAAGTACTATATAGCCTAGATAACTTTATTATTATTAAGACAAAATTCCTATAGTAAGAGTTAAAATACTACTTTATATAAGTAAAAAAACTTATAATATTCCTTTAAGTTCCTTCCTTAGTATTTAGATAGATCTTAGGGTTTAAGCGTGCGTTTTACGTGTAGAGGCAGGGACGCGTTAGGTGCGCTCCTCTTACGCGCCTCTATAACCTAAACTTTAGAAGTTCTATTTATTAATAGGGCTAGGGTAAAGTTACGTTTAATACTTTCTAGCTATATAATTTCCTCCTTAATTGCGCGTAGGCGTAAAAGCGCTTAGAGCTTATCGCGTCTCTTTTTAGCAGCTAAGATACGCTCCTTAAGAGTTAAAGGTGTGCTCACGCTAAGGGTTAGTAGTTCTTTATCTACCTGCGGGTTAACTTTAATAGAGGGGTTAGGCGTCTCGCTAGCAGAGGCGGCCTATTTACTAGATTGCGTAGGAGGAACTATCCCTAGACTATTATATAGAGAAGTATTATTATATAATATATAGTTTTAGGTAATAGTACTTACTTTATACTACAGGTAATAGTAAAGGGATAGTTCTGTATTACTGTAACTTAGCTATAAGAGAGAATAATACTTGTCGTCTCCGCTCCGCGCAGCTAGCGCAGGTTTTAAGTAAGTCTGTTACGGTGCGCGCTAGCCCTAGAAGAGGTCTAGCGCAACCATGCTGCAACACCAAGATTTAGATTCACGATACTTCGTTACATAACTAGCTCTAACAGCGCTGTAATTACCTTAGTATAAACAAGACTTTTTCTATACTAATTTCGCGTCTTATTATTACTAAAGATAAAGTTATTATACTAAATCTACGCTATTTTATTAGTATATTCTTAGCCTAGGAGAGCAGATGCTTATTAAGACTTAATATAGACAGCTACTAGCTCTTCCTTATACTGTGTGCACATGTTCTAGGTAAAGCAGAAGTCTCTATTAGTATTATCGCGCATATCTAGCAGTTATAAGCGCTTTACACTTATATAACTCTTACTCTAGCTGCTAGCGAGCTTACTACTACTCCTAAAGGGTAAGCCGCGCTCTTGCTAAGCTTGTAGGAACTAGCTAGCGTAGTACTAAGAGGCGTAGTTTCTAAGCACGCGCGCTTTCTCTAGAAGGCTATAAGCTATAAGGTAGAGTGTTTAGGTAGAGCTATAGAAGTCTATACTATTAGAGATAGACTACTTTCTATAGTTACAGTTGTGGTTAGGGTTACGAGGCTTACTACCTACGCTAACAACACAAAATCACTCTAATCGCAGTACTGTATACTTAATATAACAAATATAAGTTATACTCTATACAATTTAAGATAATATTATGCGTTATTATTATGTTATTAGATATAGGAGTTATAATATAAAAATCCTAATATAGCCTAGTGTTGCAAACAACGCGCTGTGACCTAGGGTACGGTAGGCTCACGTGCGCGCTGACGTAGGAGCTTACCCTGGAGAGACACGTCTTTTGTGTGCATTCAAGGGCGCGCTCACGTACGCGCTTACGTGCGCGCTCACGTGCAAGCTGATGGGCAAGCTCACGCAGGAGGCACCTGAAGGTAGACTCACGTGCGCGATCACGTGCGCGCTCGCGCACGCGTACACGCTGCTCACGCTCCTACTGTATAATGGCCCCTGTAATAGGCCGTGCTCAGCTCTCCTTTATATAGCTGGCTCTCAAAGCCTCCTAGACAAAACAGTGGTCCATCTCATAGATCACCTGGGTAACTGTTGCCAAGCTCTCCCTTTTTCCTCCACAATATATAATTTAACTATAAAGCTATACTATATTTTATAAAGTTACATATAAAAATTTATAAGAGAGAAAGTTATACTTAAATAACTTTATAATTAAATTATATATTTACTTAGTTATTTAAATTTAAGAATCTATAATACTAACTTTAATAGTATTTTAAAAAAAAAAGTTAAAAAATAAATTATTTATTTTTATAGAAAATTAATAAATTTCTTAAACTATTTATTTTTAAAAATGTAATTAACAAGGATTATAGTACTATTTAAGAAATATATCTTTAATATTAAGATTATTTTTATTTTATTTATTAAATAAGGCTAGAAAAATAGAAATAGAGGCGGGATTTTGGTAGATTTTGGTGAGGAAATGCGGGCGTTACGAGGGGCTGGGCGTTACGAGGTGAGCCACGGTATAAACTTAGCTACAATCTTAACAGAGGAAAATAGTAAACTTTATGCCTTAAACACGCGTTTACGACGTAGGAAGGACAAACAGCAATAATATATTGCAGCTAGAGGTGCCTTACAGGTTAAGGCAGGTTACGCGTTCGCTGTAGCTACTAAAATAGCGTCAAACTTAAGGGTAGAGGAGGAGGCTTCCCGGCCTCGGCAACGAGCACCACTAACCTGCACTAAATGCGGAACTCAAGGTCATAATCGGACTTCGTGTAAACAAAGATAGAGAGTAATACTACTATATTTACTAGTAAACTTACCGCGTGGTTGTCGCATTATCGTGCGTTGAGATCCGCCTGTTTTGATGAGGTGGCCCACTAACTGGTGTTGCCTACTAACTGGTAGAACACGTTATAGTGTGTTATAGCTAGAGCCTTAGGCGATTAAGCACCTGTTACTAAACCTAAAGACTGTCCTCTGCTAATTAAAGCTATACTAATCTACAGTAAACTTAAGACGTAAAATTACTATAGCTCTATTAATTTTTAGTCTGCACTTTACTCTAAACTTGTATAATCTAGCTTTAAGGAGGGTACGTTAAATAGTCTTCTTTGATACATGGGAGGTAGCTTCATTAGCTGCCTACATCCCAGCCTCTTCAAGGAGCTTGCGGTACTCAATTTTGTTAACAGTATTAGGGAGTAAGTGATTGATTGATTGAGGTCCGACTCAGGGAGCCGGACTGACTTATATAGTTCCCAGTCGCCTGATCACATGACCGGCTTCCAACAAATTTTTGGGAACTTTCTAGCAAGGAGAAGCAGCTTGCGATGATCGTGCCTAGTCAAAATAGGTGGACGGCCCATCCGAGGGCGCGAGGTGTTGCTGGTGGTAGCCCCCCATCGTTGTATTGTCTTCTGAACGCAGCGTTACGAACAGCTAAGAGTCTCTGCGATTTCCTTAGTCCGCACACCCGCCTCTTTCTCGGCTAGAATATAATTGCGCTGGCTTTCTGATAGCTTACCTCCCTGCATTCAATTACTACTAATTTCTGTGCCAAAAGCTCTCATTTTAATGTAGTTATGTTGAGTTGGAGAAGCAGTGGTTCTACGCGTTCGCGCGTTGTTGTTCTGGCACGTGCGCGACGCGAACAAACTTTTGTCCCAGTACTGTATGACCCTCCTCGAAAACCGTTATAACCAGATGCCCATGTCTGGTCACGTGGCCCTTTATCAGGATATCTATCGTGATAAGAGGCAACAGGGATATCTAAGTAGCTAAAATGCTTCTCCTGATATATATCATTTTAGCCCACTATCAGGATATCAGGATAAGTATCCTTATCGCGATAGATATCATTCTAAGCAGGTCTGCGGTTCGCTTACTAAGTACGTTATACGTAGAGGTTAAGCACCGCTATTCTCAGCTCCTCTATTACCCATTATAATCAATCCTTTATCCGAACCGTAATCTGCGCTAACGGGCTGTTCTGTCCCAAGTTCGACTGTGGCGGTGGATACATAGGTTGGGCTTCTCCCTATATCAGAACTGTTAGTGAACCTAGATGCAATCTAAATATGTCTCCGCTACTTAGTATTTAGATCGCCTTCTAAAATAATGCATTGGGGGTTTTCACATGCATCCGTTGAAGGAAGGCACTGTGTATGAGTGGAATGTATGGTGCGTAGCTTTGTCACGGCGGAAGTAGCGCCACGACTACTCCCCATAACCCTAGGCATGTGCTTCCGAAGAAAAGGTTTTCCAGCTGGGAGACAGGCGCAAACGATGGCTACATGCAATTCAATCGCCCTAAGAGCCTAGCGTCAGAAAAGATGACCATTATTGGAAGCTGAAGTTGATTCCACTGGCACTTACGACCACACTTCGAAGGGAAAAATCTCCCAAGTCACATCCGTTGTGTGGATCAACTCCACTGACTGCTTTAACCTAATAACGGCGACGACTACAACACTAATTCGCGTGTTAGCTCTTCCTGCTTCAATATAATATATCTGTCATACAACATACAATCCTCCCGTCATTAACACTATTATAACGCCAATCTTTTGCTTCTTGGGGAGTCGGGTACCACGTAAAATTAGAGCTGGCAGGGTAAGAATTGCAAAATCAGTAGCAGCGTTCATAACGCCATTAAAGACCGGCATCGTTGCCCAGTTAATGCATGAGCCGCCGGTGATTGTAAGATCCCAGTATTTCTCCATTGGCCGGCAGGAGTACAGCCATCCAAACGATGCCACTAGGCTAGACAACACCACAATTGCAATTATAATGTATATAGCGACTCGGAAGTTTCCCCAGGGTACGAATCGAATGAAAAGCATAAGGATCGAGGCTTTGATGAACATCACTGAGATGCCATAAAAGGTTCCGCCAATCGCCCCAACCTAAAAATCAAGTCGGTCAGTCCGTTCTCTGAGCGCACAATGATTGAAACGGCGGAAGGACTTTCATACTTTTAAACATGTGATATTGAAATCGGACATTCGGACATCCCATATGTGTCGTCCAACTCCACACTGCGTAACTGGAAACGTCTAGTCAATTCCCGTGTCCACGTGAATATATGAGCTACCTACTGATGCAGCCAATTACTGTGCTTACGAAGGCGGGAAACTAAGTTCAGGGTACTTGTTCAGCAAAACATCACCGTAAATATATTGCTGTGAGTCTAACCCATGCGGTAAGTAATAGATCTATAGAATGTCAGCAGAGGTCCTTCGTGGGAACAGCAGGACGACTTACAATCGTCTACATATAGGTGGCGTGTGATAAAGAGAGCAGTGTAAAATCGCATTATCGTGAACAGAGTTGAGAATATTTGACACGCGATATAAACAATGATAAGAATATGCGATTTGGACGGTGGATCGGTAAAGTTAGGCGTAATACCAGGAGGGGGTGGCATAACACCCTCGACTTCGTCTCGTTGCAAAAGATTTAGAGAATACATTTGAGTGCCAGGATTAGTGCGGAAGGGGCCTCGACGGCTTTAAACAATAACGAGTTGTGTGAAGAAGCACACGCTGCTAGAACAAAGGAATTCAGACCCTGAGAACAGTGGAAGTTATGTACCTGAGCCAACGTGGTAGCACTTTTCGTCAGCGGTCTGATGTGGTATTGGTTAGGTTTTAGACTAGCTACGAATATGCATTCCCCATGGTTTCCGCAGAAACTGGTGGCTAACACGCCACCCGGAATTCCCCAGACTCCACAAACCTTTTTTTTTTGTTTTTGTTTTTTTAGCTGAATCGGACGCATCGCCGTACGCCACTTTGGGATTAGCTGCGGCTACTGTGCGTCAGATGTTGCGCGTTCTCATCCAAGCCGTTCGTCACAGCGCTGAAGGCTTCGGAATAAAAGCAACAATTGTGCCGCGAAGCAAAAAGCATTTTGACTCACGCCAGTATTCAGAGTGAGCCAATGGGATCCTGGTCCAGAAAGCGAGGCTTCAGGATCGCCGATGAAGCTCTTTGTTTCAGCTGCAAAACCTATGCGTAATAAGCTCACCCACCCACTTCCCGCCCACCCCTAGTTTCCGCCCACTTTCTTACCAAAATAATCCCTGTACGTGGCCGTGCATCTCTATATCTACCGGCAAATTGCCAAAATACCACTGCTAGGCGTAAAAATTGCCCAAATACCACTGTTTCTGACCCAAATGCCACTGTTTTATTAGTGGGCTTCGCGTCCCCCACAAATGCTTTTGGACAGCAGACAAAAGCAGTAGCAGTTTTACATAAAGAGAAAGGTTAAAGTTTGTATTATAATAGATCTAAATCTCTATCCATATTCTCACGATTGGTCCGTTCGAGCTCTTTTTCTTGATCGCGTTGATAGGGCTGGATGCTATTGTAGTCAAACCGTGGTTGTTTTTTGTGTTGACCCTCTGCTTATTCGCGTTAGAACGCGTCAACTCTTTAATCGCGTTGGACGCGTTATGAACCATTTGCGGTTTAGTAGGTGCGGGCCGCTAAATTTTATTAGGCCAGGCTATTAATGAAACAGTGGCATTTGGGTAAGAAACAGTAGTATTTGGGCAATTTTTTGAGCTGATGTTACGTGTGTGGTACTGTACTAAAAACAGTGGTAGATAGGCAATTTTTACGCCAAGCAGTGGTATTTTAGCAATTTGCCGGAAGATCTAACGTGTCTCACAAGCGAGCGACGCGGATAAGTTAGCGCCGCACCCTACTAAGTTTAAGCACCTATCTTATCTTAACGTATAATAACTTAACACTATACTATTTAAATACCTTTAAATAAATTAGATATCTCGCTTACTATATTAGCTATTTATATTTATTAAATTAATAGTAACTAGCCTACTATAGTAGTCTTTAATATACCTAAAAGAATAATCTACTACTAACGCACTAGAACTACTACTTAACATAATTACTAGCTTAACTTAAAAAAGCTTACTTAGCTAGAAGAGGAAGTAATAGTTAATTATATACTTAATCTAGATTAACGTAGATTTCTGTTATAAACAGAAGTAGGAAGGGCGGCAGTTATAAGGATAAGGGAGGAGGCACAGACGACTAACAAAGAGACTAAGCCTCTAAACTAACTAATAACGCTAGAGTTACGTAATCCTAGAAAACCTACGCTAAAATAGACTTAGTCCTATAAGATAGAGACGAACTTAGAGAACCTAGAGGGAGCCTTATAGGAATCCTATAAGATAATTATATATATAGACTTATATAATATAGCCTTTATAGCATATTATAATTAACTTTAAATAATCTATAAGTATACTACTATTTATACTTTCTATATTTAGCCTCCCTCTAGTACTGCACGTCTATAGAATACTGTAAAGAGAATTACTAGTTAACACTAGTTGCTTTATATTGTAACTACTTGATTAGATCTTTAACAATTTCTACCTATATACGCAGCTATACGTAATATAGCTAATAAGCTACTATTAATACATAGTAGAAGTCTAGTTAGAATATATTAGCTATCTAACTTTATTAAGCGTTTAGATAGACTTATAACGCGTTTTACTTAGGTATATAATAAGTAACGAGCTCTATATAAGGATCTAAAGTTAGTTAATAGCTAGTTTAAGGAAGTAGAAGAAATAGAAGTAAAGTATAGTATATTAGATAAGGATATATTTAACTTTAATAAAGCTAGCTTTATAATAAGTAAGATAATAACTTAGCTAGTTATAACTAGGTTAGAGAGAAAAGAGTAGCTAAAGGCTATCTAGCTAAGTAACTATAAGTAGGTAATATTAATTTAAAGTATTAATACTACTAGCTAAGTAATCTTACTCTTCTTAATCTTGACTAGCTAGTATTACTACTATACCTAGTACTAGAAAGAAGCTATCTTATATAACTAGGCTATCTTAGTTAGTAATAATAGCTAGATAACTAATTAGCTTAAAGTAGTATAGCTAAAGTAGTTTAATACTTATATAAAGATAAAAGTAGTAAGCGCGCGTTAGCTACTTATCCTTAATAGCTATAATAGCTATTACTCTCTTAAATTTTAAGAGATTTATAAAAAAAGTAATATCTATACTCTCTATATACTACCTTACTTATTTTATTTACTATAGCCTCTTAATATTAGCTACTTCTCTCTTCTTAAGAAAGTATATAGCTACTAGATAGAGAGCTTAATTAAGGTCTATATTAACTATATTACTAAGCTTAAATTTCTACTTACTTTTAAAGTAGCTTTTAATTAAGCTTTTACTTTAGTTAATATACGCTTAGTATTTTAAGGAGTAGGCTTTATCTCTCTCTAGCTAAACGTTATCTTATTAAGGCTAGATATCTAGCTATATACGCTATTACTAGTAGCTTACTTAGGAGCTTAGTAAGGAGCTTAGTAAAGAGCTTAGTAAAGATCTTAGCTAAGAGCTTAGCTAAAAGCTTAGTAAGGAGCTCTCTAAGAGCCTTAAATACTAAAGAATATGTATAAGTTTAAAGCTTAATTAACTCTAATTAGTAATTACAGTGCCCTTCCAAAAGTTCTCGCCGCTAATTTTTTTCCTCACCAAATTACACCAAAAAGTTTACTATTTTAAGATAACTCTAAATTTTTCTATAAAAAGGATATATAATTAAAACTAAAATCTAAGATAGATAATATATTTATAGTAAGTATAAAAATATTTAAATTAAATTACATTCTTAAGAATATATTATATATATATATTTCTAAAAAAGTAAGAAAAAATTAGAGAAAAAAGCACTTTTTACATACAAATTCTAAGAAAATTAAAAAACTTTAACTTTAATCTTATATTATATAAGATAAGAATTTTTTTCTTTATATCCTTTTTTAAAATATTAAAGTTCTAGTAAATTTTTATAAGTATTAATAATATTAAAATAAAAGAATATGTAGATAATAAGTTATTTTACTGTAAAAAGTGTTTGTTTTGGTGTAAAATCGCTTAGCGGCGAGAACTTTTAGAAGGGCACTGTATATTTAATAGTATAAGAGCTTATTACTAGCCTTAATTATTAAGGCGCTTAATTAGTTTATAAAGAAGGCTATAGTAAGAGCGTATAAAACTAAGCTTATAAAGAGTAAGATTAATAACTTTAAGAAGGCTAATAAGGTAGTAACTTAGTAAAAGTAGCGTAAGAGAAAGTAGATTTAGAAGAGAAGAGTCTTAATAAAAATAGTTAGAGAGGATATAGTTACTTAATAAGAGGCTATTTAATAGATTAAGCGTAAAATATATTAAAGTAAAGAGTAATTAAGCCTTAGTAGTTAGGCTCTATTACGCTATAAAAAGTATAAAGAGACTAAATATAACTTATATATATATTAAAAACATACTATAAGTACTATTTAAGCTTATATATTAATATCTATAGAGTACCTAAATTTATAGTTAAGCTATACGCTAATAGAGGTGCTTAAACTTAGTAGGGTGCGGTGCTTACTTGTCCGCGGCGCTCGCTTATGAGACACGTTAGTAGTCTATGACCTTGTTTTTATTACACTAAGAGACTACCTGTTGCTATATTACCCTCTTTGTAAATTTGTTCCGGTTACGCTTGACATTCAATCGCCACATCACTCCTTGAAATGGAACTTTTTAACGTGGACTTATTATGCCCCATCAAGGTTTATATTCGAGTGTTAAGTTATTTCAAGGTTGCGAAGGATTAACGCAGCGTTCCATGTGGCTACATTTGAGGGGAAGCCAATCTTGCTGTCCACCGTACTACGTTTAGGATTACTCGTTCTTCCATTGCGGCGAGCTATGCGGAGGATTACCTTGTAACACAACACTAATCTAGACAAGTAACAGCCATGAATTGAGCCATTACACCGCAGTGGAGGCCGAAGCTATACCTTTCATATTCCACATTTTTACTCGTATCTCGCATTTTTACTTCAACTTCCCGAATCCTTCACCGCAGATCGTACGGTATTGGTTGTTGATAGATGAAATTTAATGAAAGCTCCCTTAACCATCTCCGAAGACCATTATCTAGTGCACTGCTATACTTAGAGCATATGTCTGATGCGAACCCAGATAGGCCTCAGAAATGTGCATATAAGGAGCATTGAATCTCCCATCACGACTTGCAAACTCATCAACACCATCTCAGAACCCAGAAAGCCCAGCCACAAACGTAATCTTCCCAAGTAAGCTTCACCCACCTCCTTTCTCCCATTCAAAGCTCATGAACTCTACGAACAGTCAAGATGCAGCTCAAGGCCATTGTCACCCTCTTCGCCCTTACGCACTCGGCATGCGCCTCAGCGATCCCTGACGCGGCTCCCAATGAAGGCGTCGAAGCCCGCGCAACCCGACTCAACTGGTTCGCAAGGCGTGATGGCGAGCAATGCAAGACCAACTGGAGTGACGTTTGTTTTGAGCACTGCGTCACCGACGGTACCGAAGCCGGGCGAAGATGCACGAGGAGTACTATCCGAAGTGACATTGTAAGGGATGATTGCGGCATTTTTGAGCGAGTGCAAGTGCACTTGCACCTGCCCTTGAGCAAAGAATTGCTACAGAAATCTCAGGCAATGGCAATGGCAGACTTTAAACTTGCTGGATTGAAGAGTTTGGAAATGAGATACGACTGGGACCGGTTTGGTAGCTAAAAATAAAGTCATTCATTTATTTGTTTTGCTTCCTTACCTAATGCTTCAATGCTCTAATTTGCTCCTTCATATTTACCGCTAAGGCCAGCTGGATGAAGCAGCGACTATGATGGTAATACAGGAGTTGTTGCAGATAGGAAGGTAATCCTTAGTGAGGTTCATATCAGAATGAAGATAGCTGTTCTGCATCTAGCTACTGTAGTCCACGGTCAAAACCTGTACCGAAGCCCAGATCGACCGGACTGGCAACAATCAACTCGAACCCAATTACTTGATTGAGTTGATGGAGTTCAAATTGAGTTCGGGATAGAGGCTAGGTAGAGACGTGCCTGTCTTAAAAGCGCGCGCGGGGCTCAGCGCCAACGTGCAGCCTCGCCATTGCCCTTCCGCCGCGATTCTGGTGGGTCGCATTCGCCAGACAATTTTGTACAACATCTTTGTAGATGTTTGAATGGTTTCCGATCGCTTGATATGAAATTCTAGGCTCGCAAACAGAATATTATGTGTAAGAAATAGTGACAGTGACAAAAGATCCTGTGTATTGTGTTGTGTCCTAGAGTAAGGCTAATACCACCATGTTAGACACCTGAGACGTAAGCATGGTATCGAGCTAGAGCCGTAATATCGTAAGTTGTCACACGAAGAACAGAGAGCGCACAGTTGCACCGCGTACAGTAGTAAATTCTTAGAATGGATGTAAGCACGTGTTCCCTGTGACATCCGCATCTAGGCCTTACTTCTGGGAGGAGAAGATGTTTGTGGCATTTGGGTCAGCTTGAAAGAGGATAGGGGTCACAAAGCGAGCAGCGAATAAAGTGCCCTGAGGGGAAGCCAGAGGCTAGGAAATGATCCATAGCTTGCCAAGCAACACTCAATCAGACCTGGACATCGTTCGTTTCCCCAAACGATCGTTTTGAACGATCGTTCATCGTCCGAAGGACGTTTATGGCCAAGAACTGGTTCTTATTCTAATTGACTAGGTATTTACTATAGGAACTGTGAAAATCTCGTATATCTTAGCTATTCCTATTTCCTGTTTTAGGAAAGTTGTATAGGCAGCGCACAGGCTAACGTG
Organism: Pseudopyrenochaeta lycopersici; assembly: GCA_003313425.1. Classification (NCBI taxonomy): domain Eukaryota; kingdom Fungi; phylum Ascomycota; class Dothideomycetes; order Pleosporales; family Pseudopyrenochaetaceae; genus Pseudopyrenochaeta; species Pseudopyrenochaeta lycopersici. Next base: position 946,831 of record NHZP01000020.1, read on the forward strand.
TTTCACCACCGAATCGCTACCCCACCACTACCAAAACGCCTACGCAGCGACGCAGCACAATACTACAATAGATATCTATACTGTGCGCAATAGTATATATTTATTCAGAAGCTTCGCTATCTTCTGCGTCCTCTATTTCTACCTTACAAGTGCGGGAGTTATGCCTAACCTCGCCGCAACGACCGCAGCGTCGTCCTACGCGCACCCTCTTCGTAGGCGTCTCGCCCTCCTCACGACTGCCACCCTCCTTTGCAGCGACTAAGTCAGCTACCTTACTAACTGTTAGAGTCTCCTCTGCCCGTACGTAGCGCCGCTTACGGGTTTTACGCTTTGTTAATGCCTTAATCGCGTCTCGCAGGCGCGCTGTTTCTGCGCGCATCAACACTACCTTATGTGCTATCTGCTAAGCGCCCTTTGTAAGCTGCCTTACCTACTTATCTATAGAACTTATAGAAGAACTTCTCTACTTTTACATATAGTTTTGGATTAGCGTTGATTGCGCCTCTATTTTGCGGGTGTTGCGCGGCGTCTTCGCCTCCTAAGCGACGTTGTCTAGTCGTAGTAGAGTTAGCGTACGCAGCTTTACATTAAGCTTTAATAACACCGCTTCTAGGTTATGTGAGATTAGCCTAGCGCCTCTAAACCCTGCGCGAATATTCTCTAGCGTAAAGACCTTCTTAAAGGTTGCTTTAAAGGCTAGTAGAAAGGTCTCTTTACTAATGTAGTAGATGCGACTGCGTGCTAAGGCTAAGATCTCGTCGCTGTACTTGCGCTTTAACGGCGAGAAGCAGGCGACGTTAAGTAGCTGCAGCAGGTGTAACGAGTATAAGGGCATGTAGATAGTAATTATCTTCTTCTCCTTACAGAGATCTTAGAAATTAACTAAATAGTGGCTCTTATAGCTGTTAATAATAAGCAGCCTATGCGTTCTAACAGGCTTCGCATGCGAGTTGAAGTGTTCTAGTTAGGTAAGCGCTAAATCGTTGTTTATCTAGCTAGTAGGACTAACTTAGATAACCTAGTCGTGTAGTAGATCTTTAGTAAACTAGGCAGAGATAAGAAACAGTGGGATTACCTTCCCTGTCGCGCTGACGCCTTATACTAGGGTAACCCACTCGCGATTACTAGGCTAGAGTTTCTTCCGTTTCCTAGGCTTCTCTAAGCCTGTAATAACTAGCTAAGACGATATCTTGCCTACTAAGAAACTAGACTCGTTAAAGTTATACATGTTCTTATCTGTAATACTGTACTTTTACCTTTATGTTCTAAACTAGCGTAAACTAGGGCTGGATAATTGCTGGGTCCTCGTAGGCAGCTCGCTGGCGATCATACAGACGGCTCTATCGCGTTCGCAGCTCAGGTGTACGCTGAACGAACCTATTAACCTAGTTCTTACCAACAGCCTGACCACTACGCTCTCTTAGCAGTTTATCTGCTATATCTTATACGTCTGCCTTTAAGGAGGGTATGCCACGTTCAGACTCCTTAAGTACACGCTGTAAAATAACCTCCTCTTCTAACTTTGTAAGGCGCTTTGCGTTCGGCTCGCAATCGCGTTAAGAGCGTCTTCCTGCGCGTTAGTTAACAAGTGTTCTTCGTAGGACTTTGTAGATTGCTGTAGCGCAGCTATTACTTTAGAATTGCTAGGAATTAATATCTTAAATAGTAAGCTGTAGGTCGCCTTTAGTATAAGTAATTTGGAGATTGTGTGGTTGTGCTATTACTTGAAGTTGCTGCGCAGGCGTTTTGGTAGTGGTGAGGTGGCGACTCGGTGGGGTTGGCGACTCGGTGGTGAAACACGTTATACTATATATTATTCAGCCAAGCTCTTTTAAATAGGATTTCCTATCTTATTAACGCCTATATATAAAAATTGCTCAGCTTATTTAAAAAAAAAACAGAGCTTACAATCGCTGCTAACTGTTACTACAGTTCTAGTGTTGAGAACGACTATTAGCCAGCTCCCTTACCGTGGTTTACCCCGTTATGCACAGGACGGCGTTATGCACGCATTTCCTCACCAAAATTCAGCAAAACTACCTGCTTTTAAAGCGTAATATCTCTTTAATAAGTAGCTTAAATAAAAAACTCTTAATATATCTTTTATAGATATTCTATAAAAGATTAATCTTATCTCTTTAGATTTTTAAAATTACTTAGATATACTTTTTTTTTAATTTTTCTCTTAAAATAGTAATTAGCTATAAAGATTTCTAGTAAGCTAAAGGTTTTAGACTTTTATATAGTAATAGAATCTAAAATAGTTTTTCTTAAAAACTATCTAGTTCTTAAGTTATTCTAGAAAACCTATTTTAGAAAGGTATTGTTACAAGAGGCTACGAGTAGGGATTTCAACGCTTAACTAATAGCTTAATTATTATACTACGTACAATCTTAGGTGTAATACAAGACGTTGCGTAAAGAAGAGAAGAGAACAGAAACTTAGGTGCAGAAGAATACTTAAGGGCTAGGCCTGTGCTTGAGCTTAGGCCTTAACAAGGCTAGCTAATTTAGGTGTTATAGGAACTACAGTAGTTACTATAATAGTACTCCCCTCTTACTCTTAAGCTCCTGCGAGGGGTGTTTATAGAGTAGTATTATTACTAGTGTTAGGTTTATATCTTTGCGTAGTAAGGACTTTACTCTTACTCTTACGTAGTTTTAAGTAGCTCTAAGATATTAGGGTACCTCTTATAAAAAATAGTTATAGCTTAATTATCTTTTAGGTCTGCAGCAGGTTCCTAACTTATCTTATTATAGCCTGTCTACTTTACTAGATATTTATATTAGTTGCGTTGTCTGTTAAGACGCAGGTCCTTGTTATGGGCGAAGAGGCCTGACTAACGAGTGTGCATTTGTCCTATACTACAGAAGGAGAAAGATAGAGAAGAGGTTACAGGTATCCTTAGAGGATATATATATATGTTCGCACGAGTGAAGAGGAACGTGCTCCTCTGGCTGCTAACTTGTACGAGCTAATAAGAAAAGGGGGCAGAGGAGATTAAGGAGTTCTTTCCCCGTGCGATAGTAGCGAAGCCTCTCCTGCTTAAAGGGCGCAGCCCATTACAGTCCTCTATACTTTTAACAAAGTACTCCTCTTCTTTATCTACTATTACTAGTCTAAGTAGTATTACTTATTAACTAGGTAAGTAGTCTAACTTAGCTGCAGCTAGTTAGAGTAGAGAGACGTAGAAAACTAGGTATATCTTTATAGATTTAGGCAGTTTAAGTCTGTACGAGTAAGAGGAGATCTTCTTAGCTACGCAGTAGGGGCTAAGATTCTTCTAGTCTAGCTTCTTTAAAGCTTATTAAGTATAGATATTTTAAGTATTAAGCTAGACTTCGTCGCCTACTTTATACGTAGGTGCTAGAAGGCGTTTCTTATTTACGTATTCCTATTAACAGGCTTAGGCCTATATTATTTCTTTGCAGATAAACTCTATTATATTACGCATCTTCTTAATTATCTAGTTAGCTTCTTAGGCCTGTAGAGCCTAGTACAAGGCTCTCCTTATATTTAAGGGCGGTTTAAAACCTATTTATAGGTTCTAGCTAAAGCAGGCTATTATTAGGGATAACCTAGTTAATTCTAAGACTGTATTATTAGCTTTAAATTAGGCGATAGGTAAGCAGCTAACCTAGTTAGTTTGCTGATAGTTCGTATACGCGCGTAGGACCTGCTCTATTACTAAATTTATAATCTTAGTCTGGCCCTTAGTTTTAGGGTAGTAGCTAGTTAAATAGCGTTAGTTAATTTTTAATTATTTGCAGAGTCCGTTAAAGAAAGTAGAGACGAACTGTCTGCTACAGTTAAAGATAATCGTATTTGGAAGGCTATGATATACCTACACGTAGCGAATAAACAGCTAGGTAACGTCTAGAGCTTCTATCTTAGCATAGGGGATTAGGTAGCAGTATTTAAATAGCTAATTAACTACTACTATAATATTAGTACATCCTTTAGATTTAGGGAGGTTAGTTATAAAGTTAACTAATATATCTTGCTATTATCTTTCAGGTACTAGTAGAGGCTTAAGCAGGCCGTAATACTTCTCGCAAGAGGCTTTTAATTATTAGCAGGTATAGTAGTAAGTAATATAACAGCAGATTATCTAGAACATATTTAGCTAGTAGTATTCTCTTTAGAAGATTTCTAACATCTTTCCTTATCCTAAGTAGCCGCCTACAGAGGAGTCGTGTACTGCGCGTAAGAGCTTAATAATAAGTTCGTCATATGTAAGGATTACTAGTTATCCCTAGTAGTACAGGCGCTAATTTTATTCTTTATATTCTAAGAGTAAGACTTTCTTAGATCGCTAAGTATTAGTCCTTAATAGGGCTAAGATTTCCTGTATAAATAGGTTAGAGTCATATTCTACGTTAATAATCTCTTAGATAGAGCGTTTAGTTTCTAATAAAGAAAGATTATAGGCGCTAGAGAGTGCCTTAGATATTAGATATTTAAACAGATCTAGTTGTAGCAGTATCTATTTATAAGCGTTATATACCTCTTCTTAGGCAGGCTAGTCTTAGGAGCGTCGTGTTAGTGCGTTAGGCTTTTCTCCTAGCTTACCTAGTTAATACGTAATTATAAAGTTAAAACAGAATAAGTACTCTAACTAGTAGGCTTATTAGTAGCTTAGTTGTTTTATAGTCGCGAAATACTACAGGTTCTTATAATTACTTAATATATTAATTAAGAAGTAGGCTCCCTCTAGTTCTAGTCTCTAGTATTCAAAGCAGCGTACGATTACGAGTAATTCCTTATTATATATCTTGTAATTACTCTTAGCAGGGTTCATTCTCTTTAAGTAATACGCAATAAGCTAGAGGACCCCTCCCTCGTCCTTCTAGGATAAAACTCCTACTATTACGTAGTCTAAGGCGTTAGCCTTAATAACTATAAGTAGGTTAAGGTTAAAGTAATAGAGAATTAGAGCAGTTATAAAAGCTTATTTTAAATTATTAAATACTTCATAGTAAGCGTTAGTAAAGGAGTACTTAGTGTCCTTCTTTATTAGGTGTACTAGAGGTATAGCTATATATAAGAAGTTATTAATAAACCTCTAGTAGAAGTTAGCAAACCCTAGGAAAGCACGTACGTCTTTTACGTTCTTTAGGTATTCCTAGTCTTAGATAGCTTAAACCTTTCTAAGGTCTATCTTTACTCTACTTATAGTAATTATATAGCCTAGGTATATAACTTTAGATTAGTAGAACTCGTACTTATTAATATTAAGTTATAATCTAGCTTCTTATAAGGCTCTAAGGATAAATTAGACATATTCTTAGTACTCTTATAAGTTCTTACTATAGATTAAGATATTATTAAGGTAAGTAGTATAGAAAATATCTAGGTATAGACGTAGGACGTTGTTTACGAAGTATCAGAACGTGCTTAGCGCGTTAGCTAAGCTAAAGGGCATAATAAGATACTTAAATATACTGTATCTCGTACAGAAGGCAGTTAGCTATTTGTCTCCTTCTATAATATAGAGGCAGTTAAAGGCAGTAATAATATTAAGCTTTATATAGTACTTAGCTTTACTAAGTTAGTTTAGGGTTTCCTAGATTAGTAGTATTAGGTATTAGTTCTTAATAGTAATAGTATTAAGGCCTTAGTAGTTTATATAGAATTAAAGGCCTCCTCCTAGTTTCTTAATAAAGATAACAGGTAAGGTAATAGGGGATAAGCTAGCTTAGATAAAGCCTTTTAAGAGGTTGTCTTTAAGGTATTTATATAATATAAGTAGCTTATTCTAAGATATGCTGTACAGTAGCCTAAGGTTAGGTTGTTTACCTTCCTTAAGGTTAATCTTATAATTGTATAGCTATCTTTTAGGTAGCTAATCTAACTCTTATTATAAAAAGACTATAAGTAGATTATAATATTCAGCAGGCACTTTAGTAGCTAGGTTAGTGTAGGTTTTAGGAGTAAGGGCTTTGTTAATATTAGCGATTAATACTGCGAATATTTTATAGTCTTACTTCTTAGCTAGGTAAATAAGTAGTTTAGCTCTAATATAGTATATATCTAAGTTAGGTTAAGACAAGAGGTTAGGTTCTTCTTCTCTATTAGGTCTTAAAGCAGGAGTCTCTAGGGACTCTTCTACAGGTTCTTTTAGTTAGTAATTTATCTTAAGTAACTAGTAGTTATGTTAGTATTAGATAGTTAGGTTTAGGTAAGTAGGCCTAGAGTAACTAGTATAGACTAGTACACTAGCTAAGGCTTTAGTCTTTAGTAAGTTTATGTTATAGTTCTTGCGTAGGCAGCGTTTAGGGCACTATTAAGCGTTAAACTTTAGCTATTTATACTTATAATCTATACTAATCTTATACTTATATATCTAAGGTTAGCTAAGGATTATATTATAACAGCCTATATTTATAACGTATAGGTATAGGTTCTCTATATATTTTCTATAGTAGAGGGTTAGGTTAATAGTATAAGAGACTTCTTTACTATTAAGTACAGTTCTAGTAAATCTAGTTAGGTATATAACGTAAGGCAGTAGTATTTAATTTAGTTTTAGGTTACGCGTAAGATCTCTATAAATATAACTAATACTAGTTACTCTAGTATTAATAAGGGCTTTTAGGTTACTCTTTATAAGGCCTTATTAGATTAAGCAAGGTATAGTTATACTATATTTCTATAAGTCTTAATAGGGCGTAGCTTAGAGTTTAGCAGAGATTTAGTAAGTACGCAGTCCTAGGGAGTAACTTATCCTTAGGACAAAGCTTTTCCCTTACAAGAGTAGGAATAAGCTGCTTTATATCCGCGAGATTATCTTAAGCTACTAGTTAAGGTTAAGGATCTGCGACTCTAAGGGCTTTTTAGTAACTGCAGATAATAACTATTTATACATAGTTAGAGTAGGAGAATAGAGTAGTAATAGGAGATATAATCTTTAGAGTTATATTTAAAACAGCGTCCTTTCTTAATCTATTTTTAACGCTCCGCAGAACTAATAAGTACGTAGTTAGTAACGTTAATCTCTATTTCTATTAGACACTAGTGTGCCGTTGCACAGGGTACCTGGGCAATTAGGTGATGATGGGTTTCCTTTGTCAGCGAGATTTGATGATAAGACTTGGAGATGCGAGAGATCTCAACGTTATGCACCATCCATCATGCACCATGCACCACACTCCACGATAATTCACTTCAAAACTGAGATTTTGCAGAGTAGCTAGTGCATTAGCTACGTCAATTCAATGAGATTTCAGACCATTTTGTTTGTTACTTTTAATCAGGCTCTATACTTACCTTCGTTTCTGGCAGACTGCACAGGCAGGGCTGCTGCTGTTATCCACGCACGTTTTGACTCCAACGTTACCTCTCATTCACAACACCAGAACTGCGGGATTGTGCCGAACCACCTTGTTAACTCCACACTAGCGTTGTTTAGGTTAAGATAGTAAGTAACGTAAATTATTATTATATAACGTAATTAGGTTCACATAATTATTTAGGGACTAAGAGATTATTACGCTAACTATAACTCTTCTTAAATTATTAGAGAGAGAGTAGTAGAGTTAGTTAATCTAAGCTCCTTTATTTAGGTTAGTATTAGCTACTAGCCTTCTAAAATTTGCAAAGTAAGATAAGAAGTTCTTCTTTCTTTATTTTAAGTTATCTAATTAGCTCTACGTAGTAAGTTCTTAGTTTAGATCTCTATAGGTAGTGTAAGGCAGTCAACACGCACAGTTGGGACGGTCTTAGTTGAAGAAACTCAATTTAAAAGGAAATGGACAAAATAGCAGATACCTCTTACCTTCGGGGGAGAGGTGCTGCCTATATACATGAGCTAGAGCAGGCTAGTCCCGATCCAGTTACCTAGCTTGGTGAAAGGTAAGAGGTAACAGTTACCTTTCACCTGCGTCTAGTAACTTGGCAGGATCGTTACCTTTCACCTGCGTCTAGTAACTTAGAAGGATTGAACCCTTTCACCTGCGTCTAGTAACCTGAAAGGATTGAACCCTAACAGGTAGCGTTAAAGAATCTAATAAGTTAATCTATAGTTATAATATCTTTATCTATAAGAGGGTCTACTAGTATAGCAAAGTTATACTTAAGATAAGAGTGTGCGTAGATTAGGCGGGCTTCTTTATTTATAAATTAATTAGCGTTTCCTTTTAACTTATATTACAGTTTTATTAGGAAGAGTAGGAGGTCCTTCTTCCTTCTACTAAACGCAGGTAGGTTAGAGAGTTATTCTAATTTTAGCCTAATTACAGGGGGTTTAGAAAGAGAGGTTTAAGTTATAGGTAGGGTAAAAGTTATAGGAGAGAATCTATTACTAGATAATATCTCTTTATTACTTAGTTAGCTCTTAGCTTTAGTTATTATAATAGCTAGAGTAGTAGCAGACTTTATCTTAATTACCTTAAGTTCTTAGTATAGAGTCGCTATCTCTTTATAATAGTAGGCTTCCTGCTTAGATAAGGAGGCCTGTAAAGCTTTATTTCTAGCTTTTAATACTTTACTACTAACCCTTAGTTCCTATAGCTATTATAGGATAAGCTAAAATAGATCTATATTTTCTTAAAAGGCTATAGTAAATAACACAACGTAATGTTATAAGAGGCTATAAGTAGGGATTTTAACGCTTAACTAATAGCTTAATTATTATACTACGTATAATCTTAGGTATAATATAAGACGTTACGTAAAGAAGAGAAGAGAACAGAAACTTAGGTGCAGAAGAATACTCAGAGGCTAGGCCTGTGCTCGAGCTCAGGCCTTGACAGGGCTAGCCAATTTAGGTGTTGCGGGAACCACGGTGGTTACCGTGACAGGTATAAAAAGAGATATTTAGCTATAACTTAAGAATTACTAGCTATTTTTAAATTTTTATTTAAAATTAGAAAATACTGTTAAGTTTTAAAACTTTTAGCCTATTTAAAATCTTTATAGCTAATTACTATTTTTAAGGAAAAATTTAGAAAAAAGTATATCTAAGTAATTTTAAAAATCTAAAGAAATAAGATTAATCTTTTATAGAATATCTATAAAAGATATATTAAGAGTTTTTTATTTAAGCTACTTATTAAAGAGATATTACGCTTTAAAAGCAGGTAGTTTTGCTGAATTTTGGTGAGGAAATGCGTGCATAACGCCGTCCTGTGCATAACGGGGTAAACCACGGTACTGCCGAAGTACTTGAGAAGCTTAGCTGCGTCGCACTCGGTGTCAGCTGCTCGCAACCCTCCTTACCCTCTACTTCGCGGTTGCTCTTATCGTTGCCTAAGCCTGCCAGCGACCCTAGTGTAATAAGCCCCTTGCGCATCCTAGTTTGCAAGCAGTTCGCTTGCCTCTATTACCTCTACACTTATACTTTAATACTGCTTATTAAGGAGGGTACTAGTAAGGGAGAAGACCCTCTCTGGCTCGTCGCTTATAGGTAGATAGAGAGGATATTAATCGCTATTCGGGCGAGGCGAGGATAACGGCCACGAACCTTAGCGGAATGCTAGTACTTAATAGGATTAACACTGCGTACTCGCGGCTTACTTATCTACTTATTATACTTATCTGTAGTTGTAGTAATAATAGGATTATCCTTATTAATAGTAGTGGTGAGGTAGGTTCTTAGTGCACCTAATATAGGTGGCTTTTTACTTAGTAATCTTATTAATGTGGCTTTAAGTTTACCTAGTAAGTCTTTATACTCGCGGTGCTACAGATCTCTTACTAATTGCTTCGCAGTCTTTAGCTAGGCTGTACCTACTTACTGCTTCTATTACTAGTTAATAAAGTGCTACTTGCGGCGTAGGTTAAGTATAATAGCGGCCGCTAGTGCTAGTAAGTAATCTATAAGATAATAGTACTTATTTGCCTTCGCTTATCTATGTTTAAGCAATGCGTGTATCCTTATATTACGACTAGCGTACTTAGCTTTAGTATCCTTAAGACAACTAAGTATACATTTAAATATAGGTAAGATGTAGCTAACTCCTATAAAATTGCTAGTGCTAGCGTTACCATATAGTGCTATTATTACTTTAAAGAGTAGCTAGAGGAGGCCTTAAAAAGTTTATAGTATGCCCTAATTATCATGTGTAAAGCGATTCTAAATACCTATAACGATAGTAAGTCTTTACCTTTTTAAACGCGCTTACTACTGCTAACTGCTATAGAGTAGCAGTTACTCTTATTATTAATGAATGTGTTAACCTTAGCTATAAGTTCTACTGCGCGATTAATTATAAGATAAGTACTGTTCTACTGCGTCTGCTAGTCCTGTATAAGCTCTAAGCAGTAAGGCTTTATAAGCTTTTTCTTACGCTTACGATTATTGTAACAGTGCAGAGCCCCACTACGCCAAATGGCCAAAAGTACATCAATACTAGCTCAACTGCTAGTACTGGGCTCTGTAACTAATATATAGGTGAGCTGTAACAGTACCCCTCTCGGCAATCCGTTACAATTATAAACTTTTAGCCATCTCTTGTGCCTCTAAGGGCTCTTATGCACCTATTTTATAATATTATACATCTTTCTAACTAGTCCTTAGTACTGCTAGAGTATTACTTTATTGCAGGAATCCTTTAGTAGCTAGTTCTTAGCCTTATATATATCCTTTTAATTGCTAAATAAGAAGGATCTCGCTACTAAGTTAATAATATAGCCTATATAACGTAATTACAGCTAGTAAGCCTATAAAGCCTCTAGAACGTTAAGAAGCTTTACTAACGCGTTAATAGCTGTATTATTATTCCTAGTATTATTAAGGATAATGTAGCTAAGCTTACTGTTATGGGCGAAGAGGCCTGACTAACGAGTGTGCATTTGTCCTATACTACAGAAGGAGAAAGATAGAGAAGAGGTTACAGGTATCCTTAGAGGATATATATATATGTTCGCACGAGTAAAGAGGAACGTGCTCCTCTAGCTGCTAACTTGTACAAGCTAATAAGAAAAGGGGGCAGAGGAGATTAAGGAGTTCTTTCCCCGTGCGATAGTAGCGAAGCCTCTCCTACTTAAAGGGCGCAGCCTATTATAATACCCTCCTCCTCCTTAAATAACTGTATTACTTCTTTATACGTAGTTTAACCTTAACCTTGTACTTGTGTAGGTAGCGTTATGTTGTTGTGCTGCAAAAGTAGAGATGTTGCGTGTACTTTTTCTTGTTCGTTTGTAAGCAATTTTCCTCCTTTACCTGTTGTTGTTGCCTAATGACGTGAAGTAGAGGAGAGGTTAGTCGTTTGCTTGCTCGTGCGCATATAAAGAGCTTTTCCTCTAACTCTTTCTTCCTCTTTTACTGCTTAACTTTAACTTGCTTGCGTACGACTCGTCTTCCTATTATTGCCAATATGCCTCCTAAAGCAGCTCCCTTAGCTGGTCAGCCTAATCGCGGTGTGTGGGGTCTTAGTGGTTATAGCGGTGGTGTAAACTATCTTGCTCGTACGACTGCTAGTAATATTATGTCTACGCACGCGGCTGCTAGGGCTGACATTGCTTAGGTTGCTTACGCTTAGCTTACTTGAACCGCTCCTAACCAAACTCAACCTGCTAGTATTGTTATTCCTGCTGCTTAGGGTAATGCGTCTCTTCTCCCTGCTGACTACGTGATCTAGTATATCCTAGATACTCTAGTTGCGGACGAGTTTCGCCGTCTCTTTGCGACTGCTTCTGTACGTCTTATTCCTCTTTCTTTTCTATGTCTAACGTTATTTAGCCTGAGCTAGTTCGCATCGCTGAATTCTTCCTTCGTCCTGTCAATTAATCCCCGTACGATGCTTAGTGGGGCTATAGTCTTAACGATTTCTCTCCTGTTATCGCTCGTCGTATGATTAACGCTTAGTAACTCCTCTCTAGTCGTTAATCCTACCTTAAAGCCTACCTTATCTATAGCCGCGGTTCCCTTAACGCTAACTTCTGTTCTAATAACTGTACTAAGGCTATACGAGAGCGTTGTACGTTTACAGCCTTTACTGGGTGTGTCTCTATTGCTGGCGAGTGGAGCGGGGCTTACTCTAATTACGTGTAGCAGGATCACAGTGCGTTTTGTACGGCTGGGCGTGCTCCACCTCTCCCACCTTCTAACGGAGTCTCTGTTCCTTAGCGTGGTTAAGGTTAGGGTCGAGTCCTTACTAAGCCTGAGGAGGATAAACGTTTCTTAGACGTCTCAGGTTAGAGGGCCTCGTACGGGGTTGGTTAGCTTATACTAGCTTATTTCTCTAACCTTTTAGTAGTTTCCTAGATAGTAGCCGTACGGGCTGTGTATAAGTCCTCTATTTCTTATAGGCTTCTGTAGTAATAAGATTCTCTTCTAGCTCCTAAGTTAGGTTATAGTACCCTACCTATTTTACATAGAACTTGTTATATTAATTTCGTAAGCGCTTATCTTAGATGTTCTTAATTACCTATTTAAGGTAGTCTTCCTGTAGGTCGTCGTCTCGTACGACAATAGCAGCGGGGTTTGAGTCGTTAGTTTGTTGTGATAGGAAGGGGTCTTCAGCAGCTGGTCTTAGCTTCTCTACATGGTACGATTTGGTTCTCTATAGTACATGAAGCTCAACCTAATAGGGGTCTCGTACGCGGGCGACTTGGTACTTCTTGCTTTTCTAGTCGAGTTTCTTGCTTCTGCGTGTGGTTCGTACGTGCCTGAGGTCTAACCATACCTAGTCTCTAACCTTATACTTAGGAGCTGGGCGACGTGTCTTATTCGCCTGTGCTTCCTGTTGTTGTTGAGCGTGTGTCATAGCTGAGATAGCCCAGTCAGCAGCTTGTTTTAGCGTTCGTACGATGCTTTCTGCTCGTTCGCTAGGGGGTGTTGCTCTGTTAAGTGGGTTGCTGCTGGCTAATTTCCTAGGTAGCTCTAGGAAGGGCGAGTTTGGATAGCCGTGTAGAAGGAAGAAAGGAGCGACGCCTGTAGAGGAGTTTGTACGAGTGTTTAGCATTAGCTTAAGGATTGGGCATAGCGTTACCTAGTTGTTCTGGTTGTAGTTACAAAAGATTCGACCAACTGCTTCAATATCACTATTCGCGCGTTCTGTAGTGCCGTCTGTTTGTGGGTGGTAGGCTGTTGACAGGTTTCTCTGTACTCCTAAGAGTTTACAGATTTTTCCCTATAGTTCGCTTACAAATTACGTGCCCCTGTCTGATGTAATAGACCTAGGGAGCCTGTAGTAGCGGAAGACTTCTCGTACGAATGCCTAGGCTACATTATCTGCTTCAATTGTCTTAAGTAGGATTAGTATTACGCCTTTACCTAGGCGGTCTTTAACTACCATTAGGTTGGTGCAGCCAGACGACGGTAGTAGACTAGTAATAAAGTCAACTGTTAAGTCTTACTACGTACGACTAGGTACTGGTAACGGGCGTAGGTATCTGTGCTTACTGTCTCTCTACGGGGTGCTTTATCTACATAAGCTGCAATTCCGTACGAATTAGCGGACGTTTTCGCTTATACCTGGCCAGTACTAGGTACTAGCTAGCGTGCGGTACGTTTCTTCTCTTCCTGGGTAACCTGTTTGCACAGCTAGATGTGCTTACTAGATAATTCCTGTACAAAGGGGTTCATTTTCAGGCACCTAGATCCTAGATCTCTATTAGAGCTTTCTCTCTAAGTTGATCGTGCAATCTCCTAGTAATATAGCAAGTTTCTTTGTTATGCTAGGTAGCGACCTAGCACCTAGCTTTATAGCGTCGTAGACTTCCTAATAGGTTAAGTTGTCTTATACGGCTTAGTCCTAGTGTTCAGCGATTAAGTCCTTAAGGATTAGAGCTTTTAGTAGGGACTTAGCTATAATCGAGCTGTTAAGGGTTAACGTAGGGGTTTGTACGACCCCTATAACTGTTAGATCTTGCTGTTAGGCTGGTACTAACATAATAAACTCTCTACTTACTAGGCGGCTGTCGTCCGTTCCTTGTGGTAGGTCCTGGTCTCTTCTAGATAGTGCGTCCGCTTGGGTGTTCTCCTTGCCTGGACGGTACTGCAGCTTCATATTATTAAACCGTGATAGGTAGACTAACTATCGTACGTGTTATTCTATTATCTTTTACTTCTTTGTAAAGTACTCTAGGTTCTTGTAGTTAGTAATTACTTCAAATTCTCGTACGCTACAGAGTTCTGTGTCCTATTCATTTAGGCATGTAATAACTGCTAGTAACTCCTTGTCGTGAATTAGGTAGTTGCTCTCGTGCGCTAGAAATTTCCTTAAGAGGTAAGCTACCGTGCGAAGGGTTCCTTACTTATCTTCTTGTAATAGTACCCCGCCTATAGTAAAGCCTAAAGAGTTACATTCTACTATTATCTGTTGTTTAGGTAAGAAAGCAGCGAGGACTTCGTCTACTAAGAATGCATCCTTAAGAGCTTAGAAACTCTGCTCTTATTCTGTGTCCCACAGGAATTTCTCTTCTTTTCTTGTTAGCTGTACGAGAGGCTCTGCTAGTTAGGAGAAGTTTAAGATAAAGCGTCTGTAGAAGTTAGCGAACCCTAGGAATCCTTATACGCCTTTAACTGTTATTAGGGCCTCCTATTCTTAAATAGCTTAGACTTTCTTAGGGTCTATAGATATACCCTTCTATGCTTCTAGGATAAAGCTAAGGTACTTTATACGCTAAATATTAAACTCGCATTTGCTTAGTTCTAGGTGTAGTCCTACTTCTTATAGGCGATCTAATACTTTTCGTACGTAAGCATAGTGCTAAGAGAGGGATCCTTTAGTAAAGATAAGGATATCATCTAAGTATGCAGAGGCGAAGTCGTCTAAGAAGTCTCGTAGGGCCTAGTTAATATACCTCTGGAAGGTACTTAGTGCATTTACTAAGCTAAAGGACGTTACTAGCTACTCGTACGATCCAAATCGTGTTCGAAACGCAGTTATCTATTCTAATCCTTTGCTTATCCTTATCTTATAGAATGCTGCAGTGACGTCTAGCTTAGTGTACTATGTAGCTCGTCTGATTTAGTTTAACGTCTCACGTATAAGAGGTAGTGGGTAACAGTCCTTCTTAGTTAGGGCGTTAAGAGCTCTGTAGTCTACACAGAATCGTAGTCCTCCTCCTAGCTTGCGTACGAATAGTACAGGTAAGGCCGCTGGTGAGCTGCTCGCACGGATAAACCCTTTGTCTAGGAGGTCTAATAGCGTCTTCCTTAGTACTAAGAGTTTATCTCTTAATATTACGTAGAGAGGTCTGTACGGTATCTCTAGCTTCTGTCCATCCTTCTCTTCTAACTCTATCACGTGGTCTTGTTATAGGCCTCGCTGTGGGGGTAGCTTATTTCCTTCCTTAGGTAGGAACATCTTCAGATAAGGTCGTACGTGAGCTAGCAGGGCGTCGCATATTTCCTGCAGTGTTTTCTAGACCTTTAGGCGTAGTGCTTTCTTAATGTCCCTTAGGCTTGTAGTAAAGATTTAAGTCTTACTGTAGCTTTATCTGTAGTGTCGTACGTAGTGTTAGAAAGCTACAGCTAATACTAGGGTACAGCTAAAGTCTAGGGTAGCGTGTTCTGTACTGCGTACAGTAACCTTATATGCTTTTAAGTACAGAAGTTTCTTCTCTGTGTTAATAACGCCTTTAATGCTCTCTAACTAAGTCTTCTTAAGGATTATGTCGTATTAGTAAGTAGTTAGGGTAACGTACGCAGCTGCGTGCTGCTGTATTCCTCCTACGTCTAATAAAAATTTAGTAACGTACGACACTGTGCTCTTTTGTTTGTTTACCTCTTTAATCTTAATAGGGAGGATCTTGATGCGTAGTAAGTTTAAGTCCCTTACAAGTTTCTCACTTAATAAACAGTAGGTGTAGTAACTGTTATCAATTATAGCAGTAGCTAGTTATACGGAATTAATAATAACATTTACAGATATAGGTTTTGTAGTTGCTAGCTATAGTAAAAGTAACCTTATTATTTGTATAGGGTTTTGGACTTGTGCGGGCTCTAGCACACGACTTCGTGCTAGAGCTACTCTTTTCCCTTGTCTGAGGAGGATAGGGATTCCGTTGCTTGTTTAGTAGTTGCAGATGCAATCTTTATAGGTTTTACAGGTTTATTAACCTGTCTCGTACGATAGCCTTCTTAGTTATTTAATAACTTTATTATACACTAGGCTACTTAGTGGTCGTGCAGACCGCACTTTAAACAGGCGCCGTTCTCTTTTCTTTCTTAGACCTGTTTACGTGTTCCCTAGAATTCTTTTCTAGGTTTCGCACAGAGCTAGTGAGCTCCTACAGAAGTTATCCAGTCCATCTTATTATTATCTCTTTAGGTTATTAGTTAGCTCCGCGTGTCGTACGCTTCGCCTATATAGCTCTTGCTTATAGTAATTCTCTCTACAGCTCTTAAATTTTCCTAGGTTACCCTAGTCTGTCGTACGAACTCTTCGTACGTTTCTCTAAACGGTAGTTAATAACCTGCTTAGGTCCTTAGCAGCTTACTGTTTAAGCTGCTCTTAAGATAGTTAATCTTCTAAACGTGGCTTACGTTGTCTAACCTAGCTTTAAGGAGCTTAAGGTTAAACGCTTGGACATAAGGGTTAAATTCCGTTCTTCCTTGCTTAGTCGTACGGAGGTATTTAAGGGCTTTCTCTCTTGCTGTAGGGTCCTTAAAGAAGTTATTAAGGTAGGACTATAGCTTAAGGAGGGATGGCGTTGCTAGCCTATTCATAAGGTTTGTTACATATAGGCTAAGGGCGTTAAACGCTTAGCCTGTCGTACGAGTAATAACGTAATTCACTCTACTGTCATCGTCCGGGTAGGCTGCACGGTCTCCGTACAGCTTTACTTAGACCTTCATTTTCTATTAAAGATATTACTCGTGCGAGCCTTTCTTAAAGACTTCTATATTTAGTAGTCTTAGTTTCCTAATCTCTTATACAGGAGAGTCTTACTGTTCTGTTAAAAAGGGGGTAGAGACTGTGCGTGCTGTCTGTGCACTGCTTAATTCAGCGACTAAGTTCTTTAGCTCCTGAACTTGGTTCTGCAATAACTCGTACAGCTGGCTCTGCTGTTGACTAGCTAACTTGTTAAGGCTGTCTTGTAAGGAGTTAACTATTGCTAATAGATCTTCTGCTGAGGGTTGGTTATTGCGTAGTTGTCGGGGGTCGTGCTGATGCAACTGGTGTTGCTGAGGTGCGTGCTGGTGCAGCTGGTGTTGCTGCTGTCCTAAGGCTCCTGTCATCTGCATCTGGTGCTCTTATTGTTGTAGCTCGTACGCTTGTTAGTTTAAGGGCCCTTAGTGTCCGTCCATTATTTTTTAGGTTGTTAATCTTTCTCCTTATGTTATGGGCGAAGAGGCCTAACTAACGAGTGTGCATTTATCCTATACTACAGAAGGAGAAAGATAGAGAAGAGGTTACAGGTATCCTTAGAGGATATATATATATGTTCGCACGAGTAAAGAGGAACGTGCTCCTCTAGCTGCTAACTTGTACGAGCTAATAAGAAAAGGGGGCAGAGGAGATTAAGGAGTTCTTTCCCCGTGCGATAGTAGCGAAGCCTCTCCTGCTTAAAGGGCGCAGCCTATTACACTTACCTATAATTCTATATATCTTAGTAATTTAATATACGTCCTAGGTAATATTAACGCCCTTATAGGAGTTATAAAATAGTAAGAGGCCTAGTAGAAGCTTACAGTTAGTGCCCTTATAGTTAGCGAAGTAAGTAACTACTCTATTAACTGCGTGCAAGTTTAGTGACGTCTATAAGTTAAATGCGAGGTAGATTATACTTAGAGCTTACTATAAAAGCTGTATTATCTTACGCTAATAATATTTTAGATCTTTAAGCACTCGCTGGGTAATTATACGCCTGTTATTTATAGCCCTTAGGGTTTAAACTAGTAGTTATAACGTAGCTAGAAATTTAAGGAATTTAGGGTTATTAACACGCTAAAATAGAACTCTACGCCTTACTACTTACCTCCTTAGAGCTTAGTTAACTCTCTTAAAGTTAGTATTTTAGACTAGTTAAGTAATAATACGTTAGTAATTACTTTAAGATAGGTTAAGGCTACATAAACAAAACTAGTTAGTAAGCTTAACGTCCTCTAGGCTCTTATCTTCTATAAGCTTTAGGTAGTGCTAAGCTATGTACTTACGCACGCTTTAGACACCTCTTATTATGTTATAGGTAATCTCCTTCTAGTTTAGGTAACACGGCTTATATAACTAGAATCTTACCTTAGTTATTTAATCTTTCTGCTCTATAGGAACCCTATATTTCTACACCTACTAAGTAACTTTAATATTACTAAGAAGTGTTATAAAGCTTAAGATACGCTCCTAATTAACCTAACTGTAGTTAAACTTTAGAGCAGTAGCTAGCTTATTAGGCTAACTTTCTAGTAGCTAGATTAAGTTATTATTAGTACGCTGTAACTTAGTACGTATAGAGGGATCTACGATAACTTCTAAAAGCTTATTATTATTAGTATTATTAAGATTAAACCTTTGCTAGACAGGAGACTCCTTATCCTAGATAATAAGCTATAATAATTGTGTACTACGACGTTATTGCGGTCTAGTATCGTTAAGATAAGTAGCTAATCAGTTTTAATAATTCTTAAAGCTTATGCTGGCAGTTAATAAAGGAGTAATAAGAGAAATAGAATAAATTTACAGTAAAACTGTATTAACGCGTTTATAATCTTATCTATTAACTTCTCTGCTTCCCCGCTTCGCGACGCGTCTGTAAACAAGAACAACAACAAAGCTAACGATAGTCGAACGACGATCGTTCGCCGAACGATCGATCATCGTTTACTGATCGTTTACACGAACGATGTCTAGGTCTGTTCCGTTGTATTGCTCACTGCTTGGAAGCAGCTCTTGCAATCGTTCCGTTGTAGAGCACTGGGGGACGGCCACATTAGCTACTCATAGGTAAAGCGATTGAATACAAAATGTAAGGGGCTGCGCAAAGGTTGCCAATGCCCGGTAACAGGATTGTATTCAATGAAGAAGAAAGCTATCTCAGGAGTAAGGCAGCATTTATTTCTGCCGAACTCCTCGTGACTCTATGACCGAGAAACTTCTAGAAGTTTCTAAGACTCCGAAGGTTCCACCGAGGAACATTACAACTAGGCTTTAGCCTTTTACACGACACGCCACCATAGCCGAGAAGACTGCCCCATCTCCACTAGATAGAGACGAAAATTTATGGCGTCGCGCTGAAGGCTGGTTTAGGGTTCACGCATCAACACAGTAGAATGGGTCATCTCCTCAGCACCTTTCTTCAGTTAATCGATAGCCTCAATGATAGAAGTAGGTGATGAGCTCTTGTGCCGTCGAATCCGATCGCGAAGAACAGTTGACTGAGCATCAAGTTCGCGTACATTGTTTAGTTTTCTAGCCTCCTAGGAGCTCTCCTCTATTGAAGGAGGTGTAGGCGTGCAAAGCTTTACATGACATGCGTCTGGCTGTAGAGGGACCAGGCGAGCACCTTAAGAAGCTGCTGAGATGTTGACCTTGGTAAGTGACTTAAGGTTGTAAGGTCGATCTTGGGCGCATCGCTCCTGATGGTACAATAGCATTGCAGGCATACGAAGTGGTCGACATGAGCAGATTGGGGGTAGGGGAGGGGGGCGTGGGGGTAGGGGGGGTTCCACCTGTTATTACCGGTTCCACCTGTTATTACCATTATGGGCCGAGAGTAATCACAACAGAAACGGCAGCTTCCGTGAGAGTATTCTCCGAGTCAGTGCGTTTACTGGGCTGTAGCCGCCTCTGGCTCGCTGACAAAGAAATTACTGGGACAAGTTTAGAGTTTTGAGGCTTTATTCAGCAGTGATTGCTCAACAAGCCTAAGGAGTAGTTGAACCTTACTGCGTAAGGCTCACACCTAATTTCCCCAATCCGGCTTAGTCAACTCTGAATAGGTGTTTTGTAATGAAGCTGATAAGTAGAGAAAGTTCTGATTAGTAGAGTTACTCGGCAGGGTTGACAGTTTTCTGCTGTAGAATCCCCTAGGAGGTACAGCCACCTTGGGTTAGTTAACAGGCCATAAAAATTATCTGGCGGGTTACAATAAGGGGAGAAAACTAGTCTAGATCAAGTAGATAGTTCAGGAAGAAACGATGATCATGAAGCTTTCTCTACGGAAAAGTCCGAAGCCACGATTTCATGCAAAATAATTCGTTATATATTTCTATTTTCTTCTTCCCTATCTAAATATCTGCGTCCTGAGTCAGACTGCACAACCAGTTATCATTAAAATTGGCTATTTCGCCTCGACCTTTAAAATAGAACTCTCGTTACTATGCATTCCGATCCTCCTTCTGGCTTCTGTAGCTACGGTACTTAAGCTACTAATATATAAAACACTCTTAACGTCGCAAAAGCCTAGCGTTCTTGCAGTTATATTTTATAATCCTAACTTAGTCGTAAATCTTTAGACTCCGCAAATACTCCTTAATGATACTAATCTTGTTTAACGCCTTTAAAATAATAATAAAACTAAAGCCGTAGTATTTAATAGTAACTATCCTAAGTCTTTTATAGTATATGCAGACTTAGGGGGATTGGAACTGTTTAGTAGGCAGCATAGAGAAGACTCCAGTCTATTAAGCCTCTAAAGGCTAATCTCGCAATTTATATTCTAGGTCCTACATTTAGTAGCCGCATAGTAGAAATCTTATATAACATAACAAATCTGTAATAAGCAACAATTAGTACTATAGAAGGTCGCGCACGTAGTACAGGCAATAAATTACTTATCTCTATTAATATACGCTTTACAACTAAAGCTAACTCTATATTTAGGTAACTAGAGGTAGAGCCAAGTATAGTTCTTAGGGGAGGCAGAAGTTAATATCTATTATAACTTATTAGACGTAGTCGCGCTATAGAATATATTCTAAGCTTAGAAGACATTAATACTAAGAAAACTAAGAAGATAGGCTAGATTAATAAAGCTTTTAATAGCTTAGAGGTGATATATATATATATTAATAATATTACTTTACGCTTAGCTTTATTTCTTTTAGAAGCTATTAGTACTACAAAGTAATCTATTAACTTTATAATATATCTATTACTTAAAGATACTTTATAAGATTTAAATACCTTCTTACGCTTACTATCTAATCCTAGCGTATATACTACACTTACTAGGATACTAGAAGTATTAGGAAATATAACTAAGTTTAACTAAGAGCTGTCTCTAGGGGCTTTCCTTCTAAAATTATACCTCTAGGAAGTTACAGAGCTCTAGGCCTACAAGAGTTGCACGTGTATTAAGACTTAGCTTACTAAAGTCGTACTTTCTTTCTAATATAGAGTTATATCTATAGCAGATTTTATAATACGGGATTTTAATTTTTATACTTTATGTATATATATTTAAACAAAATTAATTTTCTTACAAGTACACTTATAACAGCACGCACATATTAATTTAAACAAAGAAGGTAGTTAAATCTTAGTGTTAGTTTAGTTTCTTTAGGAAGGTAGTATTATAATTAGAAGCGATCTCGTCTCCCTATATATAAATGCGCCTAGGCTCCTAGAGTAGTAGGGACTAGAAGGTTAATATAGCGAATAAGGAAAGCTTCCCTACTAGAAATAGAGTTGTTTCTCTAGCAGGTGATTAGTTATATACTTAAACACTAGATAATCTAAGAGAAACGTATTATAAATGTAAGTTAATGTAATGTTACATAATGTTATATTTCTCTCGATCCTTAACTTTCCGCGCGTTGTATGAACTTTTAGGTGACTGTTATACACGGTTTCATATGTTTCTTAGAGGATCTTATAATTAATACAGTTCCTTAATCTTATTAGTATCTAAACTTTATTAAAGAAATTAAACACTAATACATAATTTACTTGCCTAAGAACACCTTAAGCTAAGAAGTATATGCTTCAGGGAACTGAAAAAAGTGACTATAGCTAGAATCTAGATACACATGTAATTAAGTATTTAGTATAGCCTGCCATATTAGAAAACTATTTATAGTAGGGCATATAATATCTGTATATCTATTTATAATAAGAACTAGCGCTGTAATTATTACTAACTTATTATTATTTTTAGGATTAGATATAAACTTTCCTAACGCTAACTACTAAGTAGTTACACTAGTTCTGTCTAGAAAACTACTTAGTTCCTTATTTTTTATATTTTGCTTAGCACTTAGACGTCTAAACTAGTCTTAACACTTAGCTGCACTAGACTTAGAAGGTTAGAAGAATAAGAATAGGAATACCTCTACTATAGGCTGCCTGCTAGAGCTAGCACCTTTAAGAACCTTAGGGCCTGCGAATATAACACCTTTACCCTAAGCTTACTATATACTAGTAAGAATAAGTTTACAGACGAGCTGCGGGTAACTAAACCTAATACACTGCGTAACTATACTGCTAAGGGAGAACCTGTAAGACAGTCAACACGCATAGTTAAGATTGTCTTAGTTAAAGAAACTTAATTTAAAAGGAAATAGATAAAATAGTAGATACCTCTTACCTTTAGGGGAGAGGTGCTGCCTATATATAAGAGCTAGATTAGGCTAGTCCTAATCTAGTTATCTAGCTAGGTAAAAGGTAAGAGGTAACAGTTACCTTTCACCTGCGTCTAGTAACTTAGCAGGATTGTTACCTTTCACCTGCGTCTAGTAACTTAGCAGGATTGTTACCTTTTACCCGCGTCTAGTAACTTAGAAGGATTGAACCCTTTCACCTGCGTCTAGTAACCAAAAAGGATTGAACCCTACCAGAACCTAAGGAAATCTACCTTAGTAATGCTAATACTAGTAAGGAGCTTAGCTATAGTAGCCGCTATCTCGTAAATAGTCTCTTATACTACGCCTTCGCTATATCTAATTCTAGCGTTATTAATTAAAAGCACCTTGCGGCTCTAAATAATATAATTAAAAAGTATAAGGTCTATAACGTCTATAAACGCACAGAAGTACAGGAGATAGATAAGGGGAATAAGACTTAGCTTACTAAAGCGTTAGTAGGCTAGCTTAAGGCTGTCTATAGAGGCATATTTAGTTAGTGCTGTTTCGTAAGTTAATATAGTGTTTAAGGTGAGAGCTGTATAGAGTAGATGAATATGAACAGAAGAGTATTCGGGCACGATTTGTGGAATAAGATATAGAAGGTATCGTTTAACAAGACATGAGCCCTTCGTCTTATAATTACCACACTATGAAGCTACTCCGGAGGCGGCTACGGGCTAATAACTGGTCCGGTTGCTAGAGACGCGCCGAGGTATAGTAATATTCTTAATGTCGCAGGCCAAGGTGTCATCTCAGGGAGCCTGAGGAAGAAACTGCGTTAGTAATCTTGCCATATAATCTAAGACGTGCGGGGTCAGGTTCACTAGACCAAGACACAACATACACACAATACAACTTTTCTGCTCATCATGAATTCTTCCTGATGCATCATCATCAGCACACCCAAGTGCGACACTTAATCAAAATAAATACGTATCGTACTTCACAAGCGAACCGTTCTCACAAGCGAAACGTTCGGGCGTTTCCTCACCAAAAACGAGAAAACTTGCAGCACAATATCTACGCAACCACACAAAAATAACTTCTTAAAACTCTACTGCTATATAAAATACGTACTTTAATTATATTGCGTTAATTTTAGCTAAATTAACTACGTTGCTGCGGAGATTACTAAGTTAACGGTTTGTATTCTGCTTAAACTTCTACAGGTTAACAGCTGAGTTACAGAGAGAATTAATATTTATATTAAAGTATTATCTTTATTATACATGTAATATAGAAGATCTAACAGTTTGTATATAATTATTGCGTAGTTGTAGAGACAGCGCTGTAAGTTTGCTCGTTTTTGGTGAGGAAACGCCCGAACGTTTCGCTTGTGAAGTACCGAGGCTTAACGTGTTCTACTACCTAATGCACGTCCCTACCTAATGCACGCGGTTTTTAAGAACACTTAAATCCTTCTATCTTCCTATCTAAATAAGCTATACTTCTAAAATTTAGTATATAAATTTCTAAAGTATTAGTAATAATTTAAAAGAATAATTATTAAAATTAAGCTAGTATTAAAAGAGTTATATAAGTTTAAAGTTATAGCTTAAAAAGAGCTAAAATACCTAATTATATAATATTTATAAGTATTATAACTATAAAATTTTAAATACTTATTATAATAGCTAATAAAATTAATATATTAAATTATTTAGAATTAAAAGCATATTAACGTGAGTGGTAAGCGAAACGCCTACCCTACTAAGCTTTATAACTTTGCACGTTAACAACTTAATCTTATAAAAAGCTACTATAGCTTATAGTATCTTAAATTAATCCTCTACTTCTACTATATCTTTCTTACATGTGCGCTTATTATATTCTACCTCTCTATAAGTTTTATAGCGTTAGATACGCCTTATACTAGCACCTATTTAAGCCCTCTCTATACGCCTCTCTACCTTAAGTTAGGTATTAACGTCTCTCTAAGTAATTAAGTCCTCTCCCTCCTCTTTTAATAGAGTCTCTCTTTACTAGATCTACTTTTTCTTACGCTTTTTCTGCTTAGAAGCAGCTCTATTTACCTCCTTAAGACTAGCTACTCTAGCTTCTAGTAATATATATAAGTATACCTTTAATATTAATCTCTTTTTAACTTATAATACTATCTTAATAATAGAATTAGGAGAGGAACTCTTATAGTTATAAATCCTCTTTATAATTAGTATTATTTAAGCCTTTATCTTTAAAGCGTTACTAGGTATTTTAGGGTGCTAAGAGGTAGGCCCTAGTAGAGGTAGTATAAGCGTATAATGCTTTACCTTAAGCTTTAATAGTACTACCTTTAGGCTGTGTAGGACTAGGCTAGTTACTTAGAAGCTAGATAGAATATTCTACTATAAGAACGAGGTCTTAAATACCTCCTTAAAGGAAGCTAGGAATGCTTTTTTATTAATATAGGTAATATAACTATCTACTAAGACTCTAATCTCTCGCTAGTATACTTACTTTAATAGCGTAAAGTAGCCTATATTAAGTAGCTACAGGATATAAGATAAATAGGAAGGTATATAGAGGGTAATTATCTTATTCTCCTTATATAGATCCTAGAAGGTAAGTAAATTATAGCTCTTATAGCTATTAATTACTAGTAGCTAGTAACTACTTACTATCTAGGCTACTATATACTAGATAAAGTACTATAGCTAGGCTAGACTAAGTTTATTATTAGTCTAGCTATTCTTACTAAGGCCTATACGCTAGCCCTTATATAGATTAGGTAACTAGGACTTATTATAGTTCTTAGCTTTAAAGGTAATAAAGGGTAAAATTGTCTAGCTTATAGTGTTAATACTCGTAATTAACGTTACCTACTTGAGTTACTAGAAAATATCTCTAGTAGTTAAGTACGTCTCTTAGACGCAGTTACTACCTTAACAGACCCTCCTACGCCTATAGTAAAGCTAGTCTTGTTAAAGTTATAGGTATCTTTATCTAGGACGCTATACTTAGCTTTAATATTACGTATAAGGTTAAACTAGGAGCTAATAATAGCTAGATTGCTGTATAGGACTCTCTAGTAGTCGCGTAGCCTACTTAGATAGGATTTAATCTTGGGTAGGGTAGCAAATGGGTTACGGGTACCCGCTATGGGTATAGGTTGGGTATAGGGTTATAGATAAGTAGGTTGGGTTTGGGGTTGGGTCGCACGGACTATGGGTATAGGTTGGGGTTGGGTCGCACGGACTCTAGGTTGGGTTAAGGCTAAGGTTATGCAGGTATAGCTTTAGGTTTGGTTACGGGTACCCACTAGGGTTGCTTAGTAATCATAATAATTTACTATAATTAGTAGCATAACTAGCTATTTTAGATACATATTAGTTAGTATTAGACCTAATATAAAAAAGACGTGATTAGTTAGACCTAGACGTACCCGAGGCTGATAATCCTAACCCTAACCTCAACCTATTCATAGTAACCTCAACCTATACCTATTACTAGCGTATAAAGATTAGGTATAGAGCTGGGTTGGGTACGGGTCTTATGTAATCAAACCCAACCCAACCCCAACCTATACCCATTTGCCACCCTAATCTTAGGCTTATAAGAGACGAAGTTTCTAGCCTATTTTTCTCTTAGTTATTGTGGAGGAAAAAGGGAGAGCTTGGCAACAGTTACCTAGGTGATCTATGAGATGGACCACTGTTTTATCTAGGAGGCTTAAGGAGAGCCAGCTATATAGGAGAACTGAGCACGGCCTATTACAGGGGCCATTATACGGTAGGAGCGTGAGCAGCGTGTACGCCTGCGTGAGCGCGTACGTGCTCGCGCACGTGATCGCGCACGTGAGTCTACCTTCAGGTGTCTCCTGCGTGAGCTTGCCCATCAGCTTGCACGTGAGCGCGCCCGTGAATGCACACATAAGTACGTGTCTCTCCAGGGTAAGCTCCTACGTCAGCGCGCACGTGAGCCTACCGTACCCCAGGTAACAGCGCGTTGTTTGCAACACTTAGCTACTACTATAAGTAGCTAGTAACTAATTTGCTATCTTATAGAGATAAGATAGTATAAGGGCAAATCTTTGCGCGTCTAGTTTCCTTATATATTAGATAATCACGTCTTCCTTATACCTATTAAGCTTTAATAAGTTAGGTTAGCTATTATATTATAAAAGCTTTCTAGCGCGTTAGTTATAGAGAGTCCTTCTAGGAACGTTATAGACTACTACAGCTTATTAATTACTTAATATCGCGTCATTTTTATTACTTAGATAGCTAAGATAATTCTATCCTTATAAGAGAGTAATTTAATATTAAGTTATTAAGATATTATAGTTAAAGGTAGAAGGAGGTGTAGTCTTAGCAAGAGTAGGCATTTCGCTTATCTAGGCGTTTTGCTTGCCGCTTACGTTACTATAAAGTTATATAGCTTTTTATAGTTACTTTTTTAAACTTAAAAAATAATCAAAAAAGTTACTATATAAGTTATTTATATAGCTTTATAGTTCTAAAGTACTTTAATTATACAACAATTTTACTATTATACTAAAATATATATTTTCATACTATAGTATATAAGAATATAAGCTATTTTATAGTAACATTTTAAAATAATAATAAAAAGCTTATATTATTATATACTGTAGTAAGAAAGTATATATTTTAATATAATAGTAAAATAATTATATAAATAAGTTAAGTTAATACTTGTTGCAAACAACGCGCTGTGACCTGGGGTACGGTAGGCTCACGTGCGCGCTGACGTAGGAGCTTACCCTGGAGAGACACGTACTTCTGTGTGCATTCAAGGGCGCGCTCACGTGCAAGCTGATGGGCAAGCTCACGCAGGAGACACCTGAAGGTAGACTCACGTGCGCGATCACGTGCGCGAGCACGTACGCGCTCACGCAGGCGTACACGCTGCTCACGCTCCTACCGTATAATGGCCCCTGTAATAGGCCGTGCTCAGCTCTCCTTTATATAGCTGGCTCTCCTAAAGCCTCCTAGACAAAACAGTGGTCCATCTTATAGATCACCTAGGTAACTGTTACCAAGCTCTCCCTTTTTCCTCCACAGCTCTTAAGGTAGCTTATAGCTAATTATAGCTTATTACTTTACTTAGCTTAATAGTCCTTAATATCTTTAACTATAGGAAACTAAGCGTTAAACTAGTATATACCTCTAAATTTAGCTATAAAGGCCGCGTTATTCTTAAATACCTAAGCAGCTATACTAACTAGGTTAAGGAGTTTATTAACGTATAAGCTATAAGAGATTATCTACTTGGTTACTATATATTTCTAAATATATAATAGTTACTTAACTAGTTCCTTATAGAAGTCTTTAAACATAGTGTAATAGGCTGCGCCCTTTAAGTAGGAGAGGCTTCGCTACTATCGCACAGGGAAGGAACTCCTTAATCTCCTCTGCCCCCTTTTCTTATTAGCTCGTATAAGTTAGTAGCTAGAGGAGCATATTCCTTTTTACTTATACGAATATATATATATATCTGTTACGATCCTAGGAATGAGGGGACGCGCAGCTTAAAAAGGGCTCACTCGTGGCCTGGGGCTATGACGCATGTGCTAGCCCAATAGGAACTAGTGTCCCAGGAAGCTTAGCGACGGCCCCCATGGGATTCTCTAGGACACCACGTGTATCCCACAGATCCTATAGAATCCCAGGGAAACCTACGATAGGATTTATAGGATCCTATAGGACAACCTGTATATAGATTACTATAATAGGCCCCTATAGCTTAGTGTGTTTAATTTAATATTATACTCTACAGTATAGTAATAGCAATACTAATTATTCTTAACCCTTAGTACTCTTTATAGAAGCGCCCTCTTACTGTCTTAGTATTAAACTCCCCCCCTTCCATCTAGTCCCTCACTCTATCCCAGAGAACTAACCTTGCAATCTCATTAGCTATCCTCACTAATAGCTTTTAAGATTCTTTACACTTTGAACACCCTTAAGATAAGTGACACTGAGATAGAAACCACAAACTACTATACTACTAGGCTAGGCAACGCTGTCGCTAAACTAGACCTCTTCTATGGAGATTAATTTAAGCTCGAAGCATAGCTACTTTAGTTCAACCTATTCTTTAAGTTTAATGCGACTACTATAGATAACGACGACTAAGCAGTACTTATAATAAGCTACATAAGGGGCGAGGCTGCTAAATAGGTGAAGCCTTATTTAGTTAAGTACTTAGCTAAAGGAACTAAACTAGAGGAGCTAATTAAGATATCCGAAGACACAGGAGAATTTAAGACACGCATGCAACAAGCGTTTAGACTGCTAAACGAAACTACTATTACAGAACGTAAAATCTAGAACATACGATAAACTTAGTCTACAGCTAATTATGCTAACAAGTTTTTAGGGTATGCTAGACAAACTAACTAGAACGACGACACCCTAAAAACTATGTATAAATAAGGCCTAAAAGCAGACGTCTAGACTAAACTAATACGCTCTAGCATAGGCATTAACACGCTAGACGACCTAATTAACAAAACTATCTAACTAGATATAGAACTCTATAAGCTCTGTATGCGACTTAGAGGACGACTACTAGGATAAACAAAAGAAGACAAGAAACTCTAGAAGGATTATCGCAATAAGCTAAATAATAGTTGCCTACGCTACTAGTATTAGCTATAAGGAGTACCTAAGCAGTACATATCTAGAGGCCCTAAGGCAATATATCTAGATAACCTTAATAAGGAAAAGTTAAGTAAGGGCGGGAAGAAAAAAGAAATAACTTGCTTTAACTGTAACAAGAAAGGCTATATAGCTAAGGACTATAGATAAAAGAATAAGGTAACCCCCTAGATTAATATAATAGTCGTAAAAGAAGATAACAACAACGAAATATAGGAAGTCGTCGCAACCTAAGAGGAAGAGGCTTAAGACGTAGAGGCGCTACAGCTACCTCTCCTAGAACCTACTAAGAAAGGGATTCTAGGAACCTAGTATAGCGACGAGGAAGAGGAGAGCAACAGCTCCCTATCTCTAGTCTACGAAGATGCTAAGGAAGACCTTAATAATACTATAGTGCTTCTAACTAAAGATTAAAAAAGGGAAAACTTTCAGAACTAGCATTAACTAGGAACCCTGAGGCTAACAACGCCTATAGAGGCAGAAAAAGACATTATAGAACTTAACCGCTACTTATACGCATAACACATACACAAGGCACAGTATATTAATACGTTAACCCTAGAAGAATAGGAAGCAGCTATAAAATAAGGAATAAGTACGATTATCCTAGCTAAATAAGCGATGCAAGACATGTTGCAGGAATATTACAACTACCCTAAACATTATACGAAGGCAACACAAGAATAGGCAGAAAAAGCTAAGGAAGTATAGTAACCTGCAAGCGTTAGGGACGCACTATAGAAACTTCGACGAGCTAGACAGACATAGGCACTAGAACCCCTAGTAGTTAAGACCCCTAAATACGTATTACGACACTAAATAATGCTACTATTAATACGGGAAGACACCTTCTACGTACCTAACACTTAAGACCTAGTATAATAAGGGTACCTTTAAGTTAACTCCTATAGCGAGATCGTACTTATAGACAGTAAGAAACAAGATATCTACACCTAGCTTAAATAATAAATGCATTAGGAAGATAATAAAGAGAACGTTAACCCTAACTAGCTACTTACAGAGGAAGAAGCTAGGAACTATTACGAGCGCGCAGAAGCAGCTTAAACCCTATATACTATGCGCAAAGGACTATAGAAACTAGTACTAGACTACTTAATAGATCCACGTAATAGGCGATATAGTGTTATCTACTAGTCTTTCTATACTATAGACCTATGCGCTATACACTACTTAAGTAAGACGGAACAGAGATACTTCCCTTACTTATTTTACTAATGCAAATACTAATAGTATAACTATCCTAAAGTTAAATGCGATAACTATCTGTAGGATAAGAGGACTATCCTCTATTTCCTAGGAAACAACGACCCTGCGGCTACTATAGTAATGCAGCTAGTCTTTAATAGAGAGTGCAATCAGCGATAATAGCAAACGTGCCTTAACTCTAACTGCCTTAAGTATAAAGATATTAAGATACTAAACAGGTATTAGGAGGAGCCTTTTTTAGAGTCGCGCCTACTAATAGGCAAGAATCACGAACCTTATGTGTAACAGGCGCATAAGGACTCCTTAAGCTAAATATTAAGCTTAATAGAAGCTGGATGAAGGCACTAGTAGATTCTAGAGCATAACAGAGCTACATTTCTACGCGAGCGATAGAATAAGCTAGCCTTATCCTATTATTAAAATTAGTACTATATCTATTAATAGTAGCTAATAGATAACTAATGCTATTAGAGTCTGTAATCACACACGAAGTACAGAGCGTGCAACTTATTATCTAGAACTATAGGGAGACGATTAACCTAGACGTCTTTAGACTATCACAATACAACGTAATACTAAGACTCCTATAGTTAAGAGAATACAGCCTAGACATAAATTAGAAAAAGAAAAAGTTCTTATTTAAATGCTGTAAAACAGACGTAACTACAAGTAAGCCTACGCTGCGGCTGAGTGCCTAGGTAGATAAGAAGATAATAATTAGGATCCTTACTTTAAATAAGGACAGCCTTAAGACACAAGGGTCTAACTTAGCAGGTACTAATAGGAGGCCCTTAGACTAATAAGCTAGAGTTAAGGAGTAAAGCGCAACTCTAGTAATCTCTAATAAGTATAAAGAATATAAGTTACTCTTTTAGGAAGAGACAACTATAAAAGTATTACCTAAGTATTAACCCTAGGATTATAAGATTATCCTACAGGAAGGAAAGTAACTAACTTTTAGCCTAATTTACAGTCTATTAGAAAAAGAACTTAAAACCTTGCGTAAATACATTAAGATAAACTTAAAGAAAGAATTTATCTAAGAATTACAATTGCTAGTAAGATACCCTATATTATTTGTACTAAAGAAAAATAGGAAGTTAAGATTATATATTAACTACTAAAAGCTTAATAATATTATAATAAAAAATTAATACCCTTTACTAAATATAGTAGAACTACAGGATTAACTAGCCTTTGCAAAAGTCTTTATAGTATTAGACTTAAGAGGAGCGTATAACCTTATTTATATAAAGGAAGGTAAAGAATAGAAGACTATATTTAGAACACGCTACAGCTACTACAAGTATATAGTAATACTTTTTAGTCTTACTAACGCACTACCTACATGCTAGGCACTTATTAACAATATGTTAAGAGAACACCTAGATATATTTATTATCGCATACTTTAATAATATCCTTATATACTCTAATAATCTACAGGAATATATTAAGCACGTTAAAACAGTTCTTGCCTGCTTAGGAAGATTTAGATTACTACTTAAACTTAAGAAATGTAAGTTCTATAAGGAAGAAGTTAAATTCTTAAGATATATAGTAGGTGCACACAGAGTAAAGATAAGTAAAGAAAAAATAAGAGTAGTAAAAGAATAGCCTAAACCTAAAATAGTTAAAGATATATAGTTATTTATAGGATTTGTTAACTTTAACTAACAGTTTATTAAAGACTTCTCTAAGAAATCTATCCTACTTACTAAACTTATAAGAAAAGAAATAAAATAAGAATAGGGAAATAAATAAAGAAAAGTATTCTAGATACTTAAAGAGGCCTGCATTATACCTCTAGTGTTAATTATATTCTAAACAAGAGAACTCTTATAGTTTAAAACAGATGCCTTAGACCTTGCACTAGGTGCAACAGTAAAATAAGAACGCAACAGGAAATAGTACCTAATTACTTACTACTTAAGAAAATTCACAGACCTTAAGGAATAATACAACGTACATAATAAAGAGCTTATAGTAGTTGTTAACGCCCTCAACTACTAGCGGATCTACGCAGAGAGCTGCTTAGATCTTACGATATTTACAGATTATAAGAACTTAGTTAACTTTACTACTACTAAGACCTTAAACCGTAGACAGGTTAGATAGGCTAAAATATTAGGATAATATAAGTTTAAGATTGTATACACGCTAGGAAAAAATAACAACAGAGCTGATACTCTTAGCCGCAGATTAGACATCGCAGGAACAAAAGTAATAGTTAATAACGCTATCCTTTAAATAAACTAGGACGGAAGCTTAGGACCTAATAAGTTATTAAACAACACTATAATAATTACGTCTAAAGTACCTAAAGAATTGCAAGAAGTAATTATCTAATAACACTATAATAACCTAGTATACGGTTACCCTAGAATTAAGAGAACGATAGAACTTATACAGTAACACTACAGCTTCAAGAATATAAAGACTAAGGTCAAACAGTTTATTAAAAAATACGCGGACTGTTATAAGAACAAATACAGTACCTACGTACCCTACAGAGAAATGCAAGCTATAGAGCTACCTAACGAACCTTAGGCAGACATTTCTATAGACTTTATAACAGAGTTACTACTATCTAAAGATCCTATAACAAGAATTAAGTATAATACTATCTTTAACATAGTCTACAGATTTACGAAAGCAGCAGAAATAATACTGTTTAGGAATAACTACAATACAGAATAACTAGCATTTATTATCTTAGACAGATTAATATAATATTATAGTATACCTAAGTCAATTATTAGTAACAGAGACAAGCTCTTTACATCTAACTTCTAGTCCACATTAATAGCCGCGATAGGAACAAAAAGAAAATTGTTAACAGCCTATCACCTACAAACAGACAGATAAATAGAAAGAATGAACAGAATAATAAAGACTTACCTAAGGATTTATAGCAATTAACAATAAAATAATTAGGTCTTACTATTACTAATAGCACAACTAGCCTATAATAACAAATTATTAGAGTTAACTAGAAAGAAACTATTCTTTGCTAACTATAGGAGACACCCTAATCTCTTTATAAAGTTATATCCCAGCAGAAAAACTAAAGCAGCTATAAAAACAGCTAAAGAGATAAAGAAAACATATAAACAACTCTAAGAGAACCTTAAGAAAGTATAACGTAACAGTATTTCCTACTAAAATAAGAAAAGAAAAATAGCACCTTAGCTAAAGAAGGGGGATAAAGCATACTTACTTATAAAAAATCTACGCAACAAGCGACTAAGCAAGGGACTTAATCACGTTAAGGTTAGACTATTTTTAGTTAAAGAACAAAACAGACTTGTAAATTATACACTTAAGCTACTACTAGATATAAAGATCCACCCCTGCTTCTATATCTCTAAGTTAGAACTAGCCGACCCTGCTACACTATTATAGAAAATATTCCGTTATAAATTAGAAGAAGAAAATAAGTTTAAAGTTAAGAAAATCTAGGGATACTAATAAAATAGAAGAGTTAACAACCTAGAACTAAGCTTCAGCTACCTAGTTAAATAGAAAGGGTACCTAAGCGTAGAGAGTACGTAGGAACTACCAGAAAATCTAAGAAACTGCTAAGAAAAAATTAGAGAATATTAGGAAAGGAAGGAAAGAAAGAAAAAGAAATAACAAACCTAAGAGGAGGGAACAATAGCACTGCTACTACTCCCAAAGTTAGCTACCCTAGGAAGCAGATTACTATCCTCTAGTTATATTAGTATAAACACGCTCTAGTCTAGAGCTAGAGTGCCCAGCATAAGACCTTCCTTAAGATTGGCAATCTCCTGCCCTAGTGCTTCCGCCGCCTTAAGGGCCTTAATTTCCTCTACGTACTGACCTAAAACGTCTACTAGACTTTGCTTACGTTTCTAAAGAAACTCCTTTTATTTACGCAAACGACTACGTTTAGAACGAGCGGCTAGCAACGCGCTCAGCGCCTTCTCCTCTGCTGCCTCAGCCTCTGCCTCTTGAGCCTCTAGACAATATATCTCCTTATCTAGCTTAGAATAGTTTAGCAATAAGATGTTAACTAGTTCATAAAGCTTATTACTATTACGATAGCAATTACTACACTCTTTCTTTAACGATAATATCTAGCACTCCTAGCCCTGCTTTACGCAATAACCGCAGGCAACTATAGCTAACTAGCTAACGCGATTTATTTAATCTCTAAGATTATAACGTTGTAGAGTACTCTTAGAACTTATTAGTTAGTATATGGGGACATAAATAGTAGGGAGGAGGATGGTGTTACGATCCTAGGAATGAGAGGACGCGCAGCTTAAAAAGGGCTTACTCGTGGCCTAGGGCTATGACGCATGTGCTAGCCCAATAGGAACTAGTGTCCCAGGAAGCTTGGCGACGGCCCCTATAGGATTCTCTGGGACACTACGTGTATCCCACAGATCCTATGGAATCCTAGGGAAACCTACGATAGGATTTATGGGATCCTATAGGACAACCTGTATATAGATTACTATAATAGGCCCCTATGGCTTAGTGTGTTTAATTTAATATTATACTCTATAGTATAGTAATAGCAATACTGATTGTTCTTAACCCTTAGTACTCTTTACAGAAGCGCCCTCTTACTGTCTTAGTATTAAACTCCCCCCCTTCCATCTAGTCCCTCACTCTATCCCGGAGAACTAACCTTGCAATCTCATTGGCTATCCTCACCGATAGCTTTTAAGATTCTTCACAATATCCTCTAAGGATACCTATAACCTCTTCTCTATCTTTCTCCTTCTATAGTATAAGATAAATACACACTTATTAGCTAAGCCTCTTCGCCTATATTATAAGGAGAAAGATTAATAACCTAAAAATAATAGACAGATACTAAGGGCCTTTAATCTAATAAGTATATAAGCTATAATAATAAGAGTACTAGATATAGATAACAGGAGCCTTAGGACAGCAGCAATACTAGCTGCACTAGCACGTACCTTAGCAACACTAGTTACATTAGCACGACCTCTAATAACTACGTAATAACTAACCCTTAGTAAAAGATCTATTAGTAATAGTTAGCTCCTTATAAGACAGCCTTAACAAGTTAGCTAGTTAATAGTAGAGCTAGCTATATAAGTTATTACAGAACTAAGTTTAGGAGCTAAAGAACTTAGTTACTAAATTAAGCAGTATATAGATAGCACGTACAGTCTCTACCCCCTTTTTAATAGAATAGTAAGACTCTCTTATATAAGAGATTAGGAAACTAAGACTACTAAATATAGAAGTCTTTAAGAAAGGCTTATATAAGTAATATCTTTAATAGAAAATAAAGGTCTAAGTATAGCTGTATAGAGATAGTAAAGATCTAATTAAGTAGTTACAATATAAAGCAACTAGTGTTAACTAGTTAGGCTCTTTAGAGTATTCTGTAGATATGCAGTACTAGGTTAATTAAATATAGAAGTATTAGATAGTAGTATATTTATAGATTATCTTAAAGTTAATTATAATATACTATAGAGGCTATATTATATAAGTCTATATATATAATTATCTTATAGGATTCCTAAAAGGCCTCCTCTAAGTTTTCTAAGTTTATCTCTATCCTATAGGATATAGTCTACTTTAGCGTAGGTTTTCTAGAATTACGTAACTCTAGCGTTATTAGTTAGTTTAGAGGCTTAGCTTCTTTATTAGTTATTTATACCTCCTCTTATATCCTTATAACTACTGCCCTTCCTACTTCTATTAATAATACTATCCTCCCTCTCTAGTCCTTATATCTTTATAACTAACGTATAGCTTCTTATAGTACTACCTAATATTATTCTATTAGAGATTATATAAATACTATTAGTTAAGTTACTATAGTTTCCTATAAATATTATTTAAAGAAGAAGTTAGAGTATAGGATATTTTTATTAGAAGAGAAGTATAGAAATTATTATTATAATAGAGTATTATTATATAAGCTAGTAGACGTACTAGTTCTAAACTTTTCTTATTTAGATAAAGAATTAGCTTAGTTAGACGCGTAAGAAGCTAAGGCTAATAACGTAGAAGAGAAGGCGCTAAATACCCTCCTTACTACTTACGTAAACAAGAATTAACTTTATAAATAGTAAAAGTTATTATAATATTATAACTAATAATAGGTAGATAATTCTAGTTATATTATAGAAGAAATTAAAGTATTAGAGGTAATTAAGGATGTTAACTATAAGGTTAATATTCTTAAGTAAAGGCTAATACTTATTACTTCTACCTTAGACTAGAGTATCTTTACTCTATCTTAGCTTAAAGGTAATCCTCTTCTTCTAAGAATTAGGTTATTAGACTAAGTTAGTTATAGTTCTAGTACCTAAGGTCCTCTTATTCTCTATTATAGGTATATTTATTAATTTATTCTTTATAGTTTCCTAAGTTTAAGTTAAGTTCCTATATATTTTCTAAGTTAGGGTAGTCCTTCTATTTTATAAAGTACTCTCTTTCTTTATACTAGTTTCCTATAACCTTAGAGTATCTTTTATTAAGGATTTTCTTAACTTTACACTCTATTTCTTCTTTAGTCTTATATTGTGCCGATGCACTTGGTGACCTGGTCACCGGGCCACTAAGGGCATCTCAGCTAGTTAGATGCAGCAGTTCAGATGCAGCAGTTCAGATGCAGCAGCTCAGGCCACAGCAGCTTAGGCCACAACAGCTCAGACTTCAAGGCAATTAAGCGAGATTAGCAGAAAAATAAGGATGTAAGGAGGCAGGCATCCAGAGAAGGATCCAAGCATCCACTATCCAGGGGAACATCTAAGGAACATCTAGAAGTAATTAAGACAGTACAGACAGACAGACAGATACAGCTACTACAGTTATTACCCCCCCCCCCCCCCCCTATTATTGTTCATCCTTGTTTACCTACCTTCTACCTCTTATCTCATCCTTGATGGGATGACTACCTAGCTGTGTTCAGTAAGCTCAAGGCTACCATCGACAGGGAGAAGCTTGCTGAGGCCTCTGTTCCTGCACAATATCTAAAGGTTTTCTATAGTAGTATTACTAAGTGCGTAGGTTCTAATAGCTTAGCGTAGAACTTTAAGTAGACTTTTATATCTTTAAGTAGTTCTAGTATGTACGTAACTAGTTTATTATATTACTTAACTTAAAATAGTCTAACTTTAACGTAGTCTAATCGTTTATTAAGTTATTTTGTGCGTAGGTTTTTTATAAGTAAATATACTTTATCCTCCTTTTTTAGCTAAGGCACTGTTTTTCTTTTCTTATTTATATATAAAGTTTATTATCTTTATTTTTTCTTAAGTCTTCTTTATAATTATTTTAATATTTCTTATAGTTCTTCTACTATCTTAACTATAGCTTCTACTTTAATACTTAGAAAGTTTCTCTTAAATAAGTTTAGGTGTTTCTTATAGTAGGCGTAAAACAATATTTTACCTATACTTTAGATTTACTATTATTAAATATAATTTATGCTATTAGTGTTAGTAATACCTAATTATTTTATTATTTATTATAATACGCCTGTAGGTATTGTTCTAGGGTTCTATTTATTTGCTCTATTTATCTATTAGTTTCTATATAATATACTATAGATAGTTTCTTTTAGATACCTATCTTAGCTATAAAAGTTAACTAGAAATTAGATATAAATAGCTTATCTCTATTACTTATAATAGTCTTTAGTATTCTATAGTATTAGAATACTTAATCCTTTATTATTTCCGCAAGTTATAGTGCTGTAAAGTTCTTTCTAAACAGTATAGACTCCGCGTATTTAATATACCTATATATTACGTTATATATTACATTATACTTATATCTAGTTACTTTATCTATAGACTTAGGTAAATCTATAATAAAAACTATTACTATGTCTTCTTATAGCTTTATAGGTATCTTAATTACCTGCAATTCGCTATAGGGTGCGTGTGTAGCATATTTATTTTATTAGTAGGGTATATACTTCTTAATATGTATCTCTACCTTCTACCTAAGGTTCGTGATATAGTAGTTTTATTAGATAAGTTCTATAGTTTTTATAATTCCTAGGTGTTTATATATTAGATTATTATAGTGTTACTATATAATAGTTTTATATAGATTTTTAGGGACTTCTACTTATATTTTTAAGATTACGTAGTGTTCTTATAAAGGTCTTAAGGTTCTATCTTTATTTATTTTTAGGATTACTATATTGTTATAGGCGAAGAGGCTTAGCTAACGAGTGTGCATTTGTCCTACACTACAAAAGGAGAAAGATAAAGAAGAGGTTATAGGTATCCTTAGAGGATATATATATATTCGTACAAGTAAAGAGGAACGTGCTCCTCTAGCTACTAACTTATACAAGCTTATAAGAAAAGGGGGCAGAGGAGATTAAGGAGTTTGTTCCCCGAGCGATAGTAGCGAAGCCTCCCTTCCTTAAAGGGCGCAGCCTATTACAATTAGAAATCCTTAACCTTAAATAACTAAGTAAATATATAATTCTTTTATAAAGTTATTTAAGAATAACTTTTTCTTTAATAAAAATTTATATATATCTTTATAAAATATAGTATAACTCTTTAAAAAATTATATATTTACTTAGTTATTTAAGATTAAGAATTTCTAATACTATAATAAACACTATTTTTAAAAAACGTTTATAAAAAAAAATATGTATTTTTATAGAAAATTAATAAATTTCTTAAACTATTTATTTTAAAAAATATAATTAACTATTTTAAAAAATATAATTAACTAAAATTATAGAACTACTTAAGAAATATATCTTTAATATGAAGACTTTTTTATTTTATTTATTAAATAAGGCTAAAATAAATAGAAATAAAGGTAGGATTTTAGTAGATTTTAGTAAGGAAATGCGTGTGTTACGAGGGGACAATCGCTACAAGGTAACGTGTTCTACTACCTAATGCACGTCCCTACCTAATGCACGCAGTTTTTAAGAACACTTAAATCCTTCTATCTTCCTATCTAAATAAGCTATACTTCTAAAATTTAGTACATAAATTTCTAAAGTATTAGTAATAATTTAAAGGAATAATTATAAAATTTAAGTTAGTATTAAAAGAGTTATATAAGTTCAAAGTTATAGCTTTAAAAATACTAAAATACCTAATTATATAATATTTATAAGTATTATAACTATATACTTTTAAGTAGTTATTACAATTGCTAATAGAAATAAAATACTAAATTATTTAGTATTAAAAGTATATTACTATAAAGTTAAATAATTTTTTAAACTAAGTTTTTAAACTCAAAATAATAATTAAAATATTAAGTATTGTGGAGGAAAAAGAGAGAGCTTGGTAACAGTTACCCAGGTAATCTATGAGATGGACCCCTGTTTTGTCTAGGAGGCTTTAGGAGAGCCAGCTATATAAAGGAGAGCTGAGCACGGCCTATTACAGGGGCCATTATACGGTAGGAGCGTGAGCAGCGTGTACGCCTGCGTGAGCGCGTATGTGCTCGCGCACGTGATCGCGCACGTGAGTCTACCTTCAGGTGTCTCCTGCGTGAGCTTGCCTATCAGCTTGCACGTGAGCGTGCACGTGAGCGCGCACGTGAGCGCGCCCTTGAATGCACACAGAAGTACGTGTCTCTCTAGGGTAAGCTCCTACGTCAGCGCGCACGTGAGCCTACCGTACCCCAGGTCACAGCGCGTTGTTTGCAACACACCCCCTAGGTGGGCAGCTCGGGCTGCTCAACTGACTAATTAGCGCGTTGTGCTTAATATCCCCCTTTACCTCTGTTTTCTGCTTGAGATTAATTCCTACCTTTACTTTTAAAAAATAGCCTTATATAGCGCGCCTCGCGTGCTCCTTAGCTCTATTTCTTTAATAACAGTAGTACTAATAGTAATAACAGCACTACTACTACTATTAATATGCCTGCTATAAGTTACTGCAACGTAAGCTTAGGATTATACTAATTTATATAGTCTAAAGCTAAAATTGCTGCTTGCGCCCGCGCCTAAAAGGCTTGTGAGACCCGCTCCGCCGCCTCTAGGCCTAACTCTGCTGTTAGCGCCGCTGCCCCTGTTGTGCCTGCGCCTGCGCCCACGCCTACGCCCGCGCTCTTACTGCCTCCTTTACTGCCTAGTTTCCTCTTTAGGGTTAAGGAGGTAGCTTGTAAAGGTGGTAAAACACCTAATTAAGCTGCTCTCCTCGCCGCCGCTAATCGCGCTGCCGCCGCCCTAGCTAAAGCCTAGGCTAACGCCGCCGCCTCTGCCGCTGCGCTTAAGCGCGCGCGTGCCTATATACCTCCTGTAGTTCCTTAAGATCTATAGGAGGTTGTGCGCACTCCCTAGTTACGTACCTAGGGAGTACTCTACTCTACGCTGTGCCTTTAGTGCGTAAGGAGTACGCTCTCTAGGCACTCTTTTAGGGAGTGCTATAATAACTCTAGTAGTAGTTAGCGCTACTTCTATTATGCTTCTAGGTATAATTACGTCTCTAGGTAAGCTCTATTTTATAATAGGCTTAGTTACTAAGCTAATCCTTTATATATAGCCCCCCTATTATTCTTAGCTTTTTACTGCACCTTATAAAAGTAATTAAAAAGAATAATACTAAGGTAAGCTCTTTAGTATAATATACTGTGCTTATACTTATTAGTTATAGGAAAGTAAGGAGTTAAGGACTGTTATCTAGGCGCTTCTTAAATAAGTTAAGGGTAAGCAGAAGGAGGAGAAGGAGGAGAAGGAGGAGAGGGGGCGCGTAGCCGCGGCCGCTCGCGCTGCTAAGGAGTAGGTAGGGGGGGAGGAGGAGATAGAGGAGGATAATAAGGAGGATAGAGGTAGTAGCTTTGTTAGTAGAGAGCTTTTAGTGCGCTACTAGCGTATTATAACTCTCCTTAGTAAGGTTATTAATCTTCTCCTTAAGTAATAAGGTTAGGTTAGGCCCTTAAGGGTAAGGTAGGTTAAACCCTCTTATATAGGTTAACGTTAAACCCCTCTAGTAATATTAAATGGTTTTAGATCTATTTACTTCTTATTACTCTACTCTCTTAAGCCTTTATGTCGTGTCTTAAAGGTTAAGCTGCTCTTTAAATCTTTTAAACTGTTGCTTTAGTAAGCTCTTAGTTAGCCTATTAGCTAGCATATCGCTTATTTTAAGATAGAGTACTTAAAACAATCCTTTAGCGTGCTCTTGTTATAGCTACATGTTCTGTATATCTACATAGCGCAGCTTTGTAGTTATTCTCTTGTTTTCGCCTATTACGAGCCTAATCGTTTATTAGTTGTTGCAAAAGATCTGCTAGGCTACTCTAAGATTAAGGAGTATCTTATAGAAGAACTATTTTAGTGCTATAGACTCCTTAGCTGCGTGCGCTAGAGCAAGGAGCTCCGCTTCAGTTATTAATATAGTTACTGTTAGTTGCTAAGCTGCTTTCTAGATAACAGGGCCTCTAAAGAGCTTAACTATAAACCTATAGGATAATCTCTTTATATCTACGTTGTCTGCAAATAAAGCGTCTCTACATATTATTAGCTGAGCTCCTTAGCTAGCTCTATATTCTATCGCTAGGTTCTTTATTTAATATAGGTATATAATTACCTAATCTACTGCTTTAAAATAAGCTTTGCTTAGGTTTGTAAGGTAGTGCGAGAGCTGCAACGTAGCGTACGCTATATTAGGTCTTATTATAATTACTGTGTATAAGATAGATCCTACATACTCTTAGTAGTTCTTAATCTTCTACTTAGTCGCGCTCCCTTAACTTAGAGTTAGCTGCTTAGTAGGCAGGGGTGTTAATAGGAAGTAGGCAGTGTTAGCAAGGTTAAACTTTATAGCAATCTTGTCTATATAGGAGTCGTAAACAAGGGTAATCTTCCTAGCTACTCTGTCTCTAATCACTCGTATCCTAAGGAACTAGGCAACTAGTCCTTAGTCTTTAGCTTTATAGGTTGCCTTAATTAAATTAATTACTTAATAAGCTGCTACTTTGTTACTGCGGTAATACATTACTAATATATTATCTACGTAAAACAGTACTATTACACAGCGCTCGCGGTCGTAGAATAGACACGGTTCTTCTTTTAAAGCTGTAAGACTAAGCTGTTATAAGATGCCTAAGAACTCGTGATACTAGAGAACTAGCGAATCTCTTAGGCCATACAGTACTTGTTTTAGCTGTACGCACTTGCCTGGCTTTGTGAAACCGTCTAGAAGCTCGCAGTTGACGCTTAGTTAGTTGTCCCTCCGCGCGTTTAGAAAAGCGCCTGTGATATCTAGTTAGTAGACTTCTAGGTTAAATTAAGCTGTAATTGCTATAGCTGTTTAAAACGATCGTGCTGCGAGCGTAGCTGCGTACGTTAACTTAATTAAGTCCTTTATCTAGAGATCTCCTCTTACGCAGATCCGCGCTTTACATTTTACGAAGTAACTATCCTTATTAAGCTTATAGGTGAATACCTATTTAAGAGAGAGTAGTCTATTTTTTACTTTAGCTTAATTAATCTCTACCTATATCCCTTTCTTAAGCAGCGTATTAATCTCTTTCTTAGCTGCTTATTTAAACAGAGCTCTATACAAGTAGCTATTTAGATCCTTCTATTTATTTAGTTCTTTTAGAAGTTAATTATAATATAATTATTCTTCCTACTCTTATTTTAGAAGTATAGCTGCAGCGATTACTGCGTGCAGCGTTTTATACTCCTTACTTCCTACTTCGCGAGCAGCGTTTATAGTTAGGAAGTTTATTTAGAGGATCTCTCGCTTTCTTTAATTATCTAAACTGTATAGTAAGCTGTCTCTGTTAATTACTGCAAGCTGCGCTCTCTTCCTTACACCCTCTACCTAATCTAGTTTATTAGGATTCCTTAGGTCTTATTTCTTAAGCCTGCGGCTTACGCGGCTCGCTTCTCCCTAGATTTTGTGATTATATACTTGCTTTAGAGGTGCCTAATCTGCGTTGTGTAGAGCCTAAGAATAAGGGCTCCTACTCTAAGAGGCAGGAGCTGTTTATTTAGCTCGTTAGTCTTTATAACCTTGTAATTCGCCTAGCTTACCCCCTTCTCTAGTTAAGTA
Organism: Pseudopyrenochaeta lycopersici; assembly: GCA_003313425.1. Lineage (NCBI taxonomy): Eukaryota > Fungi > Ascomycota > Dothideomycetes > Pleosporales > Pseudopyrenochaetaceae > Pseudopyrenochaeta > Pseudopyrenochaeta lycopersici. The sequence goes on from NHZP01000020.1 coordinate 990,154, forward strand.
CACTTCCCGTAGGTTACTAGTATAATTACCTTCTCCTTATTTCCTTAGAGGCTTATTCTCCTTTGTCTCTCTCTAGCTCTCTAGCTCTAGGGTTAGCTTAGGAGATAGAAGACCTATTTACTTATTTAGTTCTGCGTAGATCTCTAGAGGATTACTAGCCTAGCTTTCCTCTTACGTAGTTAGTATTAGTCTAACGTCTTAATCTTTTAGTTAGCTAACTATCTAATTATTTCTTTAAACTATAGCACCTCTACGCTCTTACTTAGAGGACTAATAAGTTTCTTAGCCTTCTTACTTAATTATTTATTTAGGTAAGAGCTTTAGGATCTCTCTAGCGTGTAGTACTTTATCTAGCTTATAGAGAATATAAATAATCTTTATAGCTTCTTTTATTATAATTATAGTAATCTCCTTTTTATCTTTAAAGAACAGTTCTTTGTTAAAGGTAACATTTCTTGTGGTAATTACCTAATTAAGCTTTAGGACCTATATACAGTATATGTTAGATGCTCTATATCTAACTAGGTAACCTATATAGCCCCTTAGGGTTACTTTAAACCCTCGCTTATTACGTCTAGCTACTCTTTCCTTATTTAAAGGGTAAGCTTAGCAGCTGTACGCGTGTATCCTGCTCTGATTAGGTCTTAGATTAGCTGTAATGTAACGTACTTGCGCAAGGCTATACTAACAGAAGTACTATGTAAACTATGCGTTAAGCACCTTATTTAGTAAGCTTAGATTATGCGCTTATAAAGGGCTTATATTATATAGCTAAGCTGCTGCTTTTATTACTTCTAGCTAGAGCTTTGCTAAGAGCCTCGCTCTACTTCTTATTTTAATTAACTTAGTAATAATCTCTTAACCTACTTTTTCTAGGCCTCTGTTTAGCTCGTGGGTATAGGCTAGGGAGGGCTCTATTTCTATCTCTTACTCCTTCGCCTACAGCTCGTAGGTTAAGGTACCTCTCCACAGAAGTGTGGCTGTGTCTCTATCTTACTGCAGTTTACAGATCTTAAGCTAATACTAAGTCTTTACCCTACTCTAGAAGTTTATAAAGATTCTTATAATCTCTATAAGCGTTTTCTCTTATAGAGGGTATATAGTAATCTTTCTGCTATAGTTATATTTAAGTAGGATAAACTATTATTCCTTAAGCCTTCCTATTAGTATATTAAATAAATCCTATACTACTCTCTAGAATAGCTAAAGTAATTATTCTTAAGGTCTCTATAAGATTACTTACTTTATATATATTATAGCGCAGTGCTTACACTTTATACGCGCTATCCCTTTAATTTTTACGTTTCGCGCCTTTATTACTAACGCTTAAAGAGTAGTAGGTCCTAAGTAACCTGCTCTTAAGTGCTACAGCTCCTTAGAATTACTCCTTAGATAAGTTCTCTATAACTTTAGTTATAAGCGCTCTAGGATTACTGCGTTAATTAAGATATAAGAGTAAGGCTTATACTTTAATTTAATAAAAGTAAGGTTATAAGCTCTCTTAAGCTTCGCAAGAACTATATTCTATTCTAGTATTCCTATACGCAGTGTATAATCTAATCTAAGATACTAGAGCTTTTTATTATTAAGACGAGCTTCTAATACTATATTTATATAGAAACCTTCTATAACTACTACTTCTTATAAGGTAAGATCCTCTATATTCTTACCTCTTACTCTATATAGAGCTCTTTTAAGTACTCTAGTGCTTATACCTTAAATAAGAAACGCTTAAGTTCCTACCTTAACTATTTATATACCCTACGCCTTCTTAAAGCTTCCTAGTATAAGTAGATCCTTCGTGTTAATAAGGTGCGTAGTAGCTCTATTATTAAGGATAGTGCTTATTAAGAGGGGATAAGCAGCAAAGTCTATTATTGCGTAAACGCCTAATAAGGAGCTTAGTAAAAATAGCTATAGGTTAATTACTACAGCTTAAATACTTCTAGGGTAGGTAATTATTAGAAGCTCTATCTTAGAGATTACCTAGCCTTTCTTTATTAGGTAGTCTTAGAGGTCCTTATATTCTTTACTTAAGAGCTACTTTATAATCTCCTCTTACTTACTAGCTGTTATAAGCGTTAACAATCTTGTTATAACTACCTTTAGGGTACAGTACTCCTCTAGTACCTAATAGTAGTTATAAGCTTTATTTAGCTTATAGGAGCACTTATTTTACTTTTTTAGGGATTACTACTTATCTAAGCGTCCTCTAAACGTTATAAATACTCCTGCTTGCCTCCCTTTTGCGTGCACGGCGTGCTCGTAGGTTATAACTAAGAAGATTTAGCTTAGCTTATCTAGTAAGATTATTAGTTCTCTAAGCGCTATGTTCTGCAGGATTTAATTATATATAGTCTATGCCTACTTAGAGGCGAGCTTTAGAGCTAGTGCCTCTAGGAAGTCTTACGCTGCGAGCTCTCCTTTTACTTTGTAGAGATTGTATATTTTTACTTTTATATGCAGAGTGTTCTACTTCTAGTACTACGCTTCTAGCGTTATATTCCCCTACTTCGCGATCTCTAGGTAATGTTAGTATTCTACTCTAAGGTAGTTAATTGTACTAGCTTCTAAGGGAGCAAGCTTAACCTTAAGGGCTCGTATTAGAGCCTGCACAGTGTACTTTTTCTAAGATATAAGTAGTATTATAATTAGCGCTATAATCTCTATTAAGATAGTAGCTTAAACCTAATCTCTAACTTACTCTCCTAAAGATAAGGAAAATATATAATAGATACTCTTTCTAGGGAAGAGTATCTAGATTTAAGTAGAACATACCTAGGACAATATTTTAGTTTAGAATCTTATTTATCTTATACTTAAGTTAAGTATATTTAGGAGGCTAAGTTTATAAAAGCTTCTATTAGATTTAGCGAATTTTTACCTATTTTTATAACTAATAATAACTAGTAATTTAAAGAATAGGTAAAGTAAGTAATAAGCTATAAAGTTAGGGCCTCTAAGGATTCTTTAGCTGTGCGAGAATTAGAGTCTTTTTTAGTTATATGTAAACTTAACTATTAAGCGTAATAGGAAAAGAGAAGGAAGTACACAGACAGTTAGGCTAATACCCTATATAAGAGGATAGCTAATAAAGTACAACTTATAGATATTCCTACAGTATTAGATATTAAGGAGTTTAGGCGTAAGGATTAGAAGTAATATACTATTAAACTGTAACTCTTAAGAAAAAGTCTAAGACCTCTTAATATAGGGCCTTTTAATTACCTTTTTAAATACAGATATATAGTATTCTTATAAGGTATAAGATTAATACTAGAAAGGCTAGCCTTATAAAAGTTTAGATCTTAGTTAATAAAATTAGAAGTTTAGCTATTTACTAAAATATTAATAAATAGAGAAGGCGCAATTACTTTCACTTTGTCTAAGACAGGACAAATTATTAAGGATATATATCCTCTATATAAGATATAGACTATTAAACATAAAGCTTAGTAAGAAAAATTATTCCTAATAGCGTAAGCTATTAAAGAAGAGGTAGTTATAATATTTAATAACAAACTTAATTAAGGAGTACTAGAAAGATGCGCTAGTTAGTATAGAAACTTATAGTTTCTAGTTAAAAAGAAGGATAAGAGTTATTAGATAATACTTAAGTTAATTAAGATGAACGTAGTATCTCTTAGGGATACTAATCTGCCTCTAATAGTAGATAAATTCTCTAAGTATTTTAGTAGATATCGTATTCTGTCTCTTATAGATCTATTCTTAGGATATAACTAGATTACACTTTATCTAGATAGTAGAGATATAACTGCCTTTTATACGCTAGTTAGTTTGCTTTAATACTGTACGATAGTTTAAGACGCGACTAACTTAGTTATAGTCTTTTAGCGAGTAGTTATAAAGATTATAAAAGATTATTAGCTATATACTATTCCTTTTATAAATAATATTACTACTAGTAGTCCTAAAACTAACTATAGAGGAGAAGAAGTATTTCTTAGAGTAAGAAGAGATATATTAGAATATATTTAATAGCTAGATAGGGCTCTAGCTAACGTAGAAAGAGCTAGAGCTATAATTTTAGATAAGAAGTATTATTAAAGAGTCTCTAGATTAGGGGTAGTTAGATATAAGGTTACTGCGCAAGAGAGATATCTAGATTAATAGAAAGTAGCTAAGATTCTAGATTAGCTAGAATGCAGAAACGTAAGAGAAGTAAGGGCGTTTATAAGTATCTGTGTCTATTACAGGATATAAGTGCCTAGCTTTACTATTTGCGCAAAGCTCCTATTCTAGTTAATAAGGACTAGCGTTAAATAGATATAGTAGGAGGCTTAATAAAAGGCTATACGTACCTTAAAGTAATATATTACTTTAGCCCTAGTGTTAGTGAGTCCTAATTATAAGAATAGAGGTATGCTTTTTATAGTAGTAGACGTAAGTAAGGAAGGCGCAGGCGCGTCTCTTTAATAGATTAGAGTAGACAGAAAAAGATATCTATATTAATTTAAAAGTATAATATAGTTAAAAGCTAAGAGCCTCTAGTACTTAATAAAGCTTAAGTATAAGGCAGTATTATAGGCGCTAAAGAAATTTAAAACCCAGCTATAAAAATAATATTTTACTATTAAAAGAGACGCTTAGACGCTTATTTATTAACTTAATAGATTATCGCCTAACGTTCCTAGGTTAGTCTAAAATAGGTAGCTTATAGCTATTCTTACCTAGGACTTTAATATTAAGTATATTCCTAGAAAGAAGAATATTATTACTAATATATTGTTATGTTATCTAAAGCTAGAAGGATAGGAATAGCTAGACAAGACTAAAGATAACCTTAAAGATTTTATTAAAAACCTAGTTACTAACCTTAAGTTTACCTTACCTACTAAGATAAGTAAAGTACTAAATAAGTAATACTTAGATAAGTTAGAAGTAATTACTTAGTTCTTAATAAGATTTAAGAAGCCTAAAGGCCTTATAAGGGCACAACTTTAAGTGTAGAAAAAGAGGGTAATAAATTTCTTTATATAAGAAGGCTATCTATTCTAGAAGTCTATAAGGAATATAGCTATTTATTAAGTTATAAATAATCCTAATCTTAAGACTATAGCTATATAGGAAATATATTAATAGATTAGTTATAGAGGAGTAAACAGCGTCTATTTAATACTTACTTAATAATACTAGTAGGAAAGGATATATAAGGAGGTGCGACGTATAATTATATTATATAAATAGTGCTAGTAAAGATTATTAAGTTATAAGTAAGAGATACTAATAAATACCTACTATTACGCGTTATAGGAATAAGTTACTATAGACTTTGTTTACATACTACATTATTAAGAAAAGAAATTTATTATAATTGCATAAGAATACCTTAGCAGATAGCTAGAGGCATAAGTAATAGCTAATAATAAGTTATCTACTATTACTAAGTTTTTATATAAAGAAATCTTATATTACTAGAGTATAATAAGGATACTTACTGTAGATAGCAGACCTAATTTTAGAAAGGTAGTTAAAGCCTTTACTAAAATTTATTATATTAGAAGGATCTAGGTATTAGTATATAACCTTTAGGCTATAGGAAAAATTAAGGGTAGTTATAAGCTAATATATAACGCACTAGTAAAGCTTCCTAGACCTTAGGTTAATAATCTTCTAATAGTATTATAGGGAGATAGAATTTCTACTTAGAGTTAGACTAGATACTCTCCTTATTAGTTAGTTACTAGTTAGAATCTAGTACTTCTAATTAAGCTTACTCTTCTAATACAGTAGATATTGCTATTTAAATAAGTAATATTAAGAGGCTAGTTATTAGCAGTATAAGCTATACAGCTAGATTTAAGGGATTAATTTCTTAAGGACGCAGTATTAAAAACTAAGTGCCTATAATATAAAAAGAAGGAATACTAAGATAATTATAGAGAGATTTATTAAGAGGAAATTAAATAAGATAACTTTATACTAATATAGGACTTAGCTAAAGACATTAATATATTAAGAGATAAGAAGCTTACGAGCAGATAGCTAAGACTATATAAAGTCTTTTATACTAACTAAGATAAAGGTAACTATTAACTTATAGACCTTAACAGCATATAATTTAGAAATACTACCCTAGGATAGAGACTTAAACTATAGGTACCTTAAGATAAAAGTAAGGTTACTTAGGAGTATTAAGGTTATATAAAGCTATAGGATCCTTCGTTATAAGATACTAAAGCTAACCTTTTACTACTACCTGCTTAATCTAATAACTCTTAAGATAATAAGTTTATAGTTATCAAGAATCCTAACTAAGCCGCGATTTAGTTATAAGAGATAGAGAATAATCCTCCTATAAACTTAGATTTATCTAAAGATATAATACAGCTAACTATGTATAGCTATCCTATTATTATACTAAGATCTTTAATAGAGACTAAGAGACGATAATATGTTTAAATACCTAATTTAGAAATTAATTCTAACTTAGAAGATAAGCTTACTTAAGCCTAAGGGACAGGCTTTTATCTTAAAGCAGGGGAGAGGCTGTATTTCCTTTGTTAAATTTTCGTATATTTTTATATATTTAGTATTATACACACGCAGCGTAACCCCCTAGATATATAAAAATAAGTTAAAATTAAACGAAATATTATTTAGAGTCGCTGGGAGGTTAATCTCCTTATTACACGATTAAAAATAGTAGAGAAACTAGGGTATTAAAGAATCTAGCTAATTAGTAATTACTAGGTAAGCTTAGCGAGACCTGCTAAAATCTAATTAGCTGGACAACTTAATATCTGCGCTAACAGCAGCAACGTAACTACGAGATTACAGAGCGACAATTTAAAGATGCAGAATTAATTAAAGGAGGTAAAAGATAAGATAATTAATATTTTAAAGTGTAAAGGTAAGTTTATAGCTGCGTTTAGCAGTAAGATAAGACCTGCTTAGGAAACGTTCCTAAGTAGCTTACTCTTAAGAGGACCTGCTATACTAGCTAATTAGGTAATAAGAAGAAGTTAAAATAATAGCAACTTTACCTTTTACTATGTTGACGAGCCTTGGCGGGGCTTTTAAGTAAAGTTAAGGAGGGAAAGAGACCTTCTACTGCTTAAACCCCCTCTAAATCTTAAGCCTGTAGTTAATCTTATAGGGCCTAAGTTTCTCTTTCTTACTTCCTATTACTATCTATTAAAACTTTCTAAGGTAGATATATAAGTACTTATTAGGTATAAACTTTAAGTAATGTTACAGCTGCCTTAGACACCTAAATAGCCTAAGAAGCGTCTACCCCTACTATTAAACCTAAATCCTTAACTAACTATAACTATAATTAAGCCTACGCTAATAGAGATTATACAATTTACTAGTAAAGAAGCTATTAAAGACTATAGAACTAAGCTTAAGCGTTATAGTAACGTAAAGTCCCTTAGCACGCAGGGATTACAGTAGACACTTAGGTTTAAAGCTTACTGTAAGTCTCGCCTATTAAACAGAAAGGTATAGTAGATTATTAGATAGTAGCCTTAGCAACTTACTTTAATAAGACTTATAGTGACTAGAGAATTTCTAAAAGAAAGACTAAGCCTAATATTGCAGTATAGAGGCATCGCTGCTTTTAAGTAGTAATATCTTATACTTAAGGACATAGATACTTATAAGAAGAAGAGGAAAAAAGAGATAGAGAGCGCGTTTGCCTATCTAGACGAACACTATTAGTATATACTATAGTAAGTTCTTATTCTATATTCTGTTTAGGTAGTATACTTACACTCTAGCGTGACAGCAGTCTAATAGTTACTGCGCAGGACCTTACTAGATACTCTTACTCCCTTCCTTAATATAGTGTGCCGATGCACTTGGTGACCTGGTCACCTGGCCACTAAGGGCATCTCAGCTAGTTAGATGCAGCAGTTCAGATGCAGCAGCTCAGGCCACAGCAGCTTAGGCCACAACAGCTCAGACTTCAAGGCAATTAAGCGAGATTAGCAGAAAAATAAGGATATAAGGAGGCAGGCAGGCGGAGAATATCAAAGGAACGATCGAGGAATCCAAGCATCTACTATCGAAGGAACAATCCAGGAATCCAAGCATCCACTATCCAAGGATCTACTATCCAGAAATAATTAAGACAGTACAGACAGATAGACAGATACAGCTACTACAGTTTATTACCCCCCCCTATTATTGTTCATCCTTGTTTACCTACCTCCTACCTCTCATCTCATCCTTGATGGGATGACTACTTAGCTGTGTTCAGTGAGCTCAAGGCTACCATCAACAGGGAGAAGTTGGCTGAGGCCTCTGTTCCTGCACAATAGCTCTTTACTATTAATAATAATCTATAAAGAGGAGATAAGATAGATTTATTAATATTACTAACTAGGAAGAAGTACGTTAGTAGATAGCTAATATACCTAGTTAGATAAAGAAAGTATTATAAGGACAGTAACACTAAGTTGCGTAGTATTATTAATAAGTATAAGATACCTACCTCTAAGATTATAGCAGATAATATAGACACGCGCTTTAGATAAGGGTACCTTAACTAGATATTCTAGATAGAGGTAATTAAATAGTATAGAAAGTAATTATATATAGAGATAAAGCTTCCTCTAAATATAACTATTCTGCCTAAGTAGCTATAAGAGAATTCTTTTAGGTATTATAAGTAGACTAAGTTACTTCTTCCTACTGCTAGTAATAGTAAGAATAATTCTGTAACTAAGGTTAGCGTCTAGATAACAGCCTTAGTAATAACTGCCTCTAAACGTGCTAGAAGCTAAAGCCCTACTACTTTATTAAATATTAGAGGGCGTACGTAAGTTATTAAGCCTTCTAGTCTTAGTTACTAACGCATAAGTAAAGAATTTAGAAGTAATATCTAGAATAAGTTAGAGAAGCTAGGCAAGCCTTAACTAGACAGACTGTCTATTACAGCTAAAAGTATTTAAGAAATCTAGCTAGAAGAATAATATTTAAGAAGAAATAGGCGAACTTAATAATAAGTTAAGGTAGTAGAGGCCCTTTAAGAGAAATTCTGTCTTAGACAGCGTTAGAGATTTCCTTCTACGCAGCCTCTTACTCTAGATAAGATTCGCGTAAGAGACTTAGAGTTAGTAAGGTAGTTACGTAAAGAGTTAGAAATACTGCTAGTAACACTTAATAATAGTATTAACGTTTAAGACTTAATTAAAGAAGACATCTCGCTTAAAACTAGCATTGCAGTAAAATCGTGTAAGGGATGTAACTGTATAAATAAACAGTCTACTCTAGTTAAGATAACCGCGTTACTTATATCTAGGAAGTTAAATAATAGTAAGCACGTCTAGCTAATTAATAGTTAGTATTAAGAGTATGTAAATTTCAGCACTCTTAAGGATAGGCAGAGTAGTTAGGTATTTAACTATCGTAGGGTGTGCTAGTAATATTACTATTACGTAGCTAGTAAGATAGGCCTGCTTACTTAAAGCCTTAGTATTTTAAATATAGTTTAGCTGCTTAAGATACTATACTATTATTAGGATTAATAAGGTTAGCTTTTAATTAGACCTAGTAACTTAAGTTCTATTCTTAGCTCTATTTTAAGGAGACTATACGCATTAAGACTTAAAGAGCTATTATTATTACCTAGTAAAAGTTTAAGTCTAAATTAACTAAGATAAAGTTACTAAGGCTCTTAATTAGGGAGTATATATTAAAGTATTTAAGGAATACAGTAGTATTACTTACGATGCCTTTAGCTAGACTTTTAAGGATCCTAAGCTAGTGTTACGACCCAGGAATATACCGAGTGACAACCGCCTTAAGAAGCCCCGCGGCCTGGTACGTGCGCCGAAGCACAAGGCTGCACCTAAGGCAACACGTAACTCATCACGAGTCTCACGGTCTTAGGAATCTTACACGCCGACAGTTAGTCTCTATGTAAGACTCTGTGAGAATAGTACAGTCTTATAAGACTCCTTATGTATATAGGTTACAGTAATAAACCCTTATAGCTTATTATGTTCAACTTAATATTATACCTTATAGTATAGTAATAGTAATACTAATTATTCTTAACCCTTAATACTCTTTACAGAAGCGCCCTCTTACTATCTTAGTATTAAACCCCCTTCTATCTAGTCCCTTACTCTATCCTAGAGAACTTACCTTATAGTCTTATTAATTATCTTTACTAATAGCCTTTAAGATCTTTACACTTTAAACACCCTTAAGATAAGTAACACTTATATAGAAAACGCAGCCTACTGTACTACTAGACTAGGCAACGCTGTTGCTAAACTAGACCTCTTCTATAGAGATTAGTTTAAGCTTAAAGAATAGCTACTCTAATTTAACCTGTTCTTTAAGTTTAATGCGACTACTATAGACAACGACGACTAAGCAGTACTTATAACGAGTTACATAAGAGGCGAAGCTGCTAAGTAGGTAAAGCCTTACTTAGTTAAGTACCTAGACAAAGGAACTAAACTAAAGGAGCTAATTAAGATATTTAAAGACAGAAGAGAGTTTAAGACACGCATGCGATAAGCATTTAGACTACTAAACAAGACTACTATCGCAGAACGTAAAATCTAGAATATGCAACAAACCTAGTCTATAGCTGACTACGCTAACAAGTTTTTAGGTTATGCTAGGCAAACTAACTAGAACGACGACACCCTAAAAACTATATATAAACAAGGCCTAAAAGCAGACGTATAAACTAAACTAATACGCTCTATTATAGGTATTACCACGCTAGACAACCTAATTAACGAAACTATCTAACTAGATGCAGAGCTCTACGAGCTCCGTGTGCGACTTAGAGGACGACTACTAGGATAAATAAAAGAAGATAAGAAACCCTAGGAGGATTATCGCAATAAGCTAAACAATAGTTGCCCACGACACTAGTATTAACCACAGAGAGTGCCTAGACAATACATATCTAGAGGCCCTAAGGCAATACATCTAGACAACCTTAATAGAGAAAAGTTAAGTAAGGGCGGGAAAAAGAAAGAAACTACCTATTTTAACTGTAACAAGAAAGGCTATATAGCTAAAGACTGTAGGAAGAAGAATAAGGTAACCCCATAGATTAACATAATGGTCGTGAAAGAAGAAAATAGCGACAACAAAACATAGGAAGTCGTTGCAACTCAAGAGGAAAAGGCTTAAGATACAGAGCTGTCACCGCCACCTTACTAGGAACCTATTAAGAAAGGGATCCCTAGAACCTAGTATAGCGAGGACAAGAGTAATAGCTCCTTGTCCCTAGTCTATGAAGATACTACAGAAGACCTTAGTAATACTATAGTACTCCTAACTAAGGAGTAAAAAAGGGAGAACCTCTAGAGACGACATTAACTAGGAACCCTAAGGCTATTAACGCCTACAGAAGCGGAAAAAGATATTGCAGAACTTAACTGCTAACTACGCGCATAATATATGTACAAGGTATAGTATATTAACGCGCTAACCTTAGTAGAATAGGAAGCAGCTATAGTATAAGGAATAAGTATAATTATCTTAGCTAAATAAGTAATATAAGATATATTATAAGAATATTACTAATACCTTAAATATTACGCGAAGATAATATAGGAGTAGGCAGAGAAAGCTAAGGAAGTATAGCAACCCGCAAGCGTTAGGGACGCACTACAGAAACTTTAACAAGCTAGATAAATATAGGCACTAAAACCCCTAATAGTTAAGGCCCCTAAATATGTATTATAACGCTAAATAATACTACTATTAACATAGGAAGACGCCTTCTATGTACTTAATACTTAGGACCCTATATAATAAGGGTATCTTTAAGTTAATTTCTATAGTAAGATTATACTTATAGATAGTAAGAAAGAAGATATTTATACTTAGCTTAAATAATAAATGTATTAGGAGGACGATAAAGAGAATATTAACCCTCTCTAGTACCTTATAGAAGAAGAAGCCTAAGAAATATATAAGCACGCTAAGGTAGCTTAGACCCTACATACTATGCGTAAAGGACTGCAGAAACTAGTACTAGATTACTTAATAGATCTACGTAACAAGTAACATAGTGTTATCTACTAGTCTTTCTGTACTATAGACCTATGCACAATACACTATTTAAGTAAAATAGAATAAGGATACTTCTCTTACTCGTTTTACTAATATAAATACTAATAGTATAATTATCTTAAAGTAAAATATAATAACTACTTATAAAATAAGAGGACTGTCCTCTATTTTCTAGGGAATAATAACCCTGCAGCTACTATAGTAATACAGCTAGTCTTTAATAGAGAATATAATTAGCGGTAATAGCAAACGTACCTTAACTCTAACTATCTTAAGCATAAAGACGTTAAGACACTAAATAGGTATTAAGAGGAGCCTTTTTTAGAGTCGCGCCTACTAATAGGTAAGAATTGTAAACTCTATATATAATAGGCACACAAGAACTCCTTAAGCTAAGTATTAAGCTTAATAGAAACTAGATAAAGGTATTAGTAGATTCTAGAGTATAACAAAGCTATATTTCTGCGCGAGCGATAGAATAAGCTAGCCTTATTCTATTATTAAAATTAGTACTATATCTATTAATAGTAGCTAATAGATAACTAATACTATTAGAGTCTGTAATTATATATAAAGTACAGAACGTGCAACTTATTATCTAGAACTATAGGGAGGCAATTAACCTAGACGTCTTTAGACTATTATAATATAACGTAATACTAGGACTCCTATAGTTAAGAGAATACAGCCTAGATATAAATTAGAAAAGGAAAAAGTTCTTGTTTAAATGCTGTAGAACAGACGCAACTACGAGCAAGCCTACGCTGCGGCTGAGTACCTAGGTAGATAAGAAGATAATAATTAGGATCCTTACTTTAAATAAGGACAACCTTAAGACACGAGGGTCTAACTTAGTAGGTACTAATAGAAGGCCCTTAGACTAATAAGCTAGAGTTAAGGAGTAAAGCGCAACTCTAGTAATCCCTAATAAGTATAAAGAATATAAGTTACTCTTTTAGGAAGAGATAACTATAAAAGTATTACTTAAATATTAACCTTAGGATTATAAAATAATCTTATAGGAAGGAAAGTAACTAACTTTTAGCTTAATTTATAGTTTATTAGAAAAAGAACTTAAAACCCTACGCGAATATATTAAGATAAACTTAAAGAAAAAATTTATTAGAGAATTATAGTTACTAGTAAGATACCCTATACTATTTATACTAAAGAAAAATAAGAAGTTAAGATTATGCGTTAACTACTAGAAGCTTAATAATATTATAATAAAGAATTAATACCCCTTACTAAATATAGCAGAACTATAAGATTAACTAGCTTTTGTAAAAGTCTTTATAGTATTAGACTTAAGAAGAGCGTATAACTTTATTTATATAAAGAAAGGCAAAGAATAAAAGACTACGTTTAGAACACGCTACAGCTACTACAAGTATATAGTAATACTTTTTAGTCTTACTAACGCACTAGCTATATGCTAGGCACTTATTAATAATATATTAAGAGAACACCTAGATATATTTATTATTGTATACCTTAATAATATCTATATATACTTAGGTAATCTATAGGAATATATTAAGCACGTTAAAATAGTTCTTGCCTGTTTAGGAAGATTTAGGTTACTACTTAAACCTAAGAAATATAAGTTCTATAAAGAAGAAGTTAAATTCTTAAGATATATAGTAGGTGTATATAGAGTAAAGATAAGCAAAGAAAAAATAAGAGTAGTAAAAGAATAGCCTAAACCTAAAATAGTTAAAGATATATATTATTTATACAATTTATTAACTTTAACTAATAATTTATTAAGGACTTCTCTAAGAAATCTATCCTACTTACTAAACTTATAAGGAAAAAGATAAAATAGGAATAAGGAAATAAATAGAGAAAAGTATTCTAGACGCTTAAAGAAGCCTATATTATACTACTAGTATTAATTATATTTTAAATAGGAGAACCTCTATAGTTTAAAATAGATGCCTTAGACCTTATACTAGGTGTAATAGTAAAATAAGAACGCAATAGGAAATAGCACCTAATTACTTACTACTCTAGGAAGTTTATAGACCCTAAGGAGTAATATAACGTGCAAAATAAAGAGCTTATAGTAATTATTAACGCTCTTAACTACTAGCAGATCTACGCAGGGAGCTGCTTAGATCTTATAATATTTATAGATTATAAGAACTTAGTTAATTATACTACTACTAAAGATTTAAACTAAAGACAGGTTAGATAGGCTAAAATATTAAGATAATATAAATTTAAGATTATATATACGCTAAGAAAGGATAACAGCAGAGCTAATACTCTTAGCTGCAGATTAGATATCGCAGGAATAAAAGTAATAGTTAGCAATGCTATCCTTTAAGTAAAGTAGGACAGAAGCCTAGGACCTAATAAGTTATTAAATAATACTATAATAATTACGTCTAAAGTACCTAAAGAATTATAAGAGGTAATTATCTAACAACACTACGATAACCTAGTATATAGTTACCTAGGAATTAAGAGAATAATAGAACTTATATAGTAATACTATAGCTTTAAAAATATAAAGGCTAAAGTTAAATAGTTTATTAAGAAATATACGGACTATTATAAAAACAAATATAGTACCGACGTACCTTATAGAGAAATGTAAGCTATAGAGCTACCTAACGAACCTTAGGTAGACATTTCTATAGACTTTGTAACAGGGTTACTACTGTCTAAAGATCCTGCAACAGGAATTAAGTATAATGCTATCTTTAATATAGTCTGCAGGTTTACAAAAGCAGCGGAGATAATACTATTTAGAAATAGCTATAACACAGAATAACTAGCATTTGTTGTCTTAGACAGATTAATATAATATTATAGTATACCTAAGTTAATTATTAGTGATAGAGACAAGCTCTTTACATCTAACTTCTGGTCTACACTAATAGCCGCGATAGGAATAAAAAGAAAATTGTTAACAGCCTATTACCTATAAACAGACAAACAGATAGAAAGAATAAACAGAATAATAAAAACCTACCTAAAGATTTACAGTAATTAATAACAAAATAATTAGGTTTTATTACTACTAATAGCATAACTAGCCTATAATAACAAATTGTTAGAATTAACTAGAAAGACACTATTCTTTTCTAACTACAGGAGACACCCTAATCTCTTTATAAAGTTATATCTTAGCAGAAAAGCTAAAGCAGCTATAAAAATAGCTAAAGAAATAAAGAAAATACATAAATAACTCTAAGAAAACCTTAAGAAAGTATAACGTAATAGTATTTCTTACTAAAATAAGAAAAGAAAAATAACACCTTAGCTAAAGAAGGGGGATAAAGCATACTTACTTACGAAAAATCTACGTAACAAGCGACTAAGCAAGGGACTTAATTATGTTAAAGTTAGACTATTTTTAGTTAAAGAATAAAACAAACCTGTAAATTATATACTTAAGCTACTACTAGATATAAAGATCTACCTATGCTTTTATATCTCTAAATTAGAACTAGCTAACCCTGTAACGCTATTACAGAAAATATTCTAATATAAACTAGAGGAAGAAAATAAGTTTAAAGTTAAAAAAATCTAGGGATACTAATAAAATAGAAGAGTTAACAACCTAGAGTTAAGCTTTAGCTACATAGTTAAATAGAAAGGATACCTAAGCGCAGAAAGTACGTAGGAACTAGAGGAACACCTAAGAGACTATTAAGAGAAAATTAGAGAATACTAGAAAAGAGAGGAAGCTAAGAAGAAGAAATAACAAACTTAGGAGACTTATTATAATTCTAAGGGTACCTAGCTAGAAGACTTAAGCGGGCCTAGTTCCTAGAACAGTAACTAATCTATAATAGCGGCGCCTAAGAGAGCCCTAGGGTTAACTAAAGCTAACTTAGAATTTAAGGACTCTAACGCCTTAAGGCGTTTAATGTCCTCTACGTCCGCGAGACTTTTGTTAAATAATCTCGCCTCCTTCTTCTTTAATAACTTCTGTTGTTTGCGCAAATATTTCTACTTTAAGCGCGCCGCGGCAATACAATTAAACGCCGCCTACACTAATTGCTTATCCTCGTTAATAGCCTTCTCTACTACTTCGTCTTGCCAGTCCAAATCTGCTAACTCTTTATTAATTTTAGAAAAATCCGGAACCAGGATGTCAATAGGCACGCATTCTACCTGCCCCCTAACTCCCTTACAATTTCCGTATTTTGCGGATAAAGAGGACATCTAACAACCTAGGTTGTTTTCCACACATTGCTTACAGGACACTATTACGTCCTAACCTTTGTTATTTATTTAATCTTCGCGTTTTTAGTAATAGTACGTAGCCTAGGAGGTTATTAGATTAACTTATGCAGACATAAGTATTAGAGGAGGGGGATAGTGTTACGACTTAGGAATATACTAAGGGACAACCGCCTTAAGAAGCCCCGCGGCCTGGTACGTGCGCTGAAGCATAAGGCTGCACCTAAGGCAATACGTGACTTATTACGAGTCTTACGGTCTTAGGAATCTTACACGCCAATAGTTAGTCTCTATGTAAGACTTCGTGAGAATAGTACAGTCTTATAAGACTCCTTATATATATAGGTTACAGTAATAAACCCTTATAGCTTATTATGTTTAACTTAATATTATACTTTATAGTATAGTGATAGCAATACTAATTATTCTTAACCCTTAATACTCTTTACAGAAGTGCTCTCTTACTGTCTTAGTATTAAACCCCCTTCTATCTAGTCCCTTACTCTATCCTAGAGAACTAACCTTGCGGTCTCATTAATTATCCTCACTGATAGCCTTTAAGATCTTCACAGCTAGTCTTAATACTTAATTAAAGTTTTAACATGTACTTCTACTACACGCGGCTAATTAATAGTAAGAGCAACCTTAGCTAGTATTAGGTAATGTATTATTTATTAATGCAGCAGCTTATGCGAGGTAACGTTAAATACTAGCTACTATACGTGGTCTTATAAAAAGAGCCTAACCTAATTTCCTACCTTTACTACACGAAATACACTAAGCCTAGGGATAGGACTTACTTCTATTACGTTAACTTAAATATCTCTAAGGCTATATACTTAGGCAGAGGCGTAGATATTATCTAAGGAAGCGTCTCTTTTAATAATAAAGATAAAGATAACTGCACGCAGATACTACGTAGCTTTTATAATATTATCTATAAGTACTAAAACTAGCGAGAAAACTTAGGACTTAAGAACTCTACTAGTTACATTAAGGGATAGGACGATAAGAGGGACTAGCTAGAGAGTTGCAGCGCGAAATTCCCTAACGTTAAATAGTTTAGTTAGCCTTGTAAGGCTAGTCACATCCGCATCTCTAATCCTATGCTGCCTTATAGATCTACTAGGCCTGCAACTAAGTAATAACAAACTATCTTACCTTAGTTTATTAAGGTAGAAGAGGACATAACTACGATAGAGATTCCTAAGATAGGCTCCTATTAAGAGCTTGCTACTGCCTTTTAAAGCTTAACTGCTGCGCTAAAGTTACTTTCTAGACACTTAAATTACTATAGCAGCGTTAAGTAGGCTTTTCCTTATAGATATTATACTAGTATACTCGTTAAACATTACTAAGGCTGTAAACTATTAGCTAAGATAGAACTCTCTACTAGTTTTAGAGGAACTAACTAACTTGTTTACGGATTAGCCTAATCCTAGTTTAATCTATTAATTTATTAAGGATACTAGGAACGCTATAGTAAAAATAATTAAAGAGTATTAGGTTATTTACTAGTATTATAAGAAGCTTACTTTTAAGGAAGATAAAGACCTTAGCGTACCTAATAAGTTGTTCTTCTTAAATAAAGGTATAAATCTAGCTTAGGAAGCTAAGTAGTAGAAGTATAATAGGCAGGTTAAATAACGCACTACCCTAGATAAGGTTCTTAAGGAGCTTTCTAATAATCCTAATAGCAAGGCTGCTAGGATACTAGATAAGAAGGAGAAACTAAGGCGCCTGTCTATCTAAAGCGCAACTAAGTCTCTACAGACTTTAACTTATACTAGTTTATAAAGGTTGTTATTGTAGTAACAGGCGCTAAGTTAATATTCGCCTAGTTAGTCACCTATAGGACCTCTTCTCGCGCCTTCTCGTCCTAGGCAAGCGTAACTTAATATAAGCGCGTTAAATCTAGATATACTGTCGCAGACTCCTTATTATAGTACGACGATTAAGGAGATTAAGAAGAAGAAGTAAGGATAATTTAGCTGCACTATTAAGAGCCTAACTAATTAGCAGTTACTAGGTAAGGCTTAACAGGCTCTAATTAGCTAAGTGCCTCTAGGTTATCTAAGGGATATTAGGACGATAGTATACTTACTAGCGTCTTTAATAGTAAGGTTAAGGCGCATTTTCTTTTATTTTTCCTACTATCTTTAGGAGATTTAACGATAAAGTGCAAGAGTTTATAAAGGAACCTGCACGATTACAAGGACTACTCCTTCTATAAAAATACAGCTTATACTACCTTCCCTTTATTTATAGGGCAACAA
This sequence comes from Pseudopyrenochaeta lycopersici, assembly GCA_003313425.1. NCBI lineage: Eukaryota > Fungi > Ascomycota > Dothideomycetes > Pleosporales > Pseudopyrenochaetaceae > Pseudopyrenochaeta > Pseudopyrenochaeta lycopersici. The sequence continues at coordinate 1,008,648 of NHZP01000020.1, forward strand.
TTTCTTTCTTTCTTTCTTTCTTTCTTTCTTTCTTTCTTTCTTTCTTTCTTTCTTTCTTTCCTTTTTACAGTTCTTTTCTCCTCCTGCTAGTAGTTCTACTTATAAGGAGAAGGAATAATAAGTAGGAGTTGTAAGCTTAATAGGACTAAGCTCGAAGTAGGGGAGGTTTATGCTGTTATATAGGGTACCTTGGTAATTAGGTAATAATAGGTTTCCTTTGTTAGCGAAATTTGGTGATAAGACTTGGAGATGCACCAAACCTTATGCACTATGCACTACAGACCACGAGAATTCACTTTAAAACTGAGATTTTGCAAAGTAGCTAGTGCATTAGCTACGTCAATTTAATGAGATTTCAGACTATTTCGTTTATTACTTTTAATTAGGCTCCATACTTACCTTCGTTTCTAGCAGACTGCACAGGCAGGGCTGCTCCTGTTATTCACGCACGTTTGATTCCAGCGTTACCTCTCATTCACAACACCAGAACTGCGGGATTGTGCCGAACCACCTTGTTAACTCTACAATATAAGTTATAATCTATTAGGAGCTATTAGTATTTATAGCACGCGTCTATTAATAAGATTATTTAGTCGCTTTAACTAACTTCTTATCTAAAGTTAGAACTAATCTAATTAAGTAATATTAGGGTAATCTTAAGAAAAGATATTATATATCTAAGTAACTAATTATAATTAATACTATTAGCCTTAAAAATAATTAGCTTAAGGTAAACTTACGTAGCTACTTAATTTAAAGATAGCTAAGTAGGGACGCTTAAAGCGCTTAACGTAAACCTAAATATCCTAGAAAGTATTAAAAGATAAGAAGATTCTATTATTCTAGCTTTTACCTTATATACTTCTTATAAGTATAAAAATAAAAAATCTATTATAGCAAAGATACTTTTATAAATAAAGCTATATAAGAAAGTTAAGATCTAAAAGTAGTTTAAGCTCCTAAAAGAATAGTACTATAAGACTATTAACTATAGTTAACTACTGAATAAGTAAAGTAACTACGTACCTAATTCTAATTATATCTATTACTTTTACTCTACTTATATTATATCTTATATAAAGATATTCTATTATAGTATAAACTACTATTAGATCTAAGAAGTTTTACTTATTTTTTACCTTTATAAAAATAAGATTAGAGAATATTATAATAACCTAATTATATAAGTCCTTTTTATAACGTTATACTAAGGTAGCTATACTTATAAAGATCTTAAGAGCTACTAATATAGGCTTATTTAGAATATACCTAATATTAACTAAGAAGTGTTTATAAAGATAATAAAGCTTTAACCTTTAATTAATAAATTTAAATAAATAAGGAGTATTATCTATAATATTTTTAGCTATATCTAGAAAGATAAGGAACTAGTTAAAATTATTAATAAAATCTTGAAGATATATAACTACTATACTTACTAGATTAGTAATAAAGATAACCTTAGTTAAAGACGTACGATATATTACTTATTACTGTAGTAGCTAGTCTGTAAAGATCTTAAATATTACTTAATCTATATAGCTATTTAAAGGGAGCCCTACCTTATCTTATACTTATACTACGCTAAATATATAAAACTAGGTAATAAGGCTTACTTCTACTACGTTAATCTTAATATTACTTAGGCAGTTTACTTTAGATATAGGGTAGATATAATTTAAGGTAGTGTCTCTTTTAATAATAAGGATAAATATAACTATACTAAGATATTACTAGGTTTTTATATTATTATTAATAGTTCCTAAGAATAGTATAAGAACTTAAGTTAAGATAATAGTATAAGGCTAATTAAATTATAGGGTAATACTATACACTTCCTATAAGAACTAAAAGAGAAGTAGTTTAACGAATAATAGATAAAGTTGCTATATAAATAAGGTAAGGTAAGGATTTTAGATCTACGCCTGCCTTATAGCTTAACTAGACTATCTACTATTAAATAATAAACTATACTACCTTAGTATATAAAAGTTAATAATAGTATAGAAACTATAGAGGTTTCTAAGATAGATAGCTACTAATTAATTATAACTACTTATTAGTATCTTACTAAGGCCTTATATACGCCCTCTAGTTACTTAAATAAATATAAAGGTATTAAATAGCCTTTCTTAGGAGCTATATAACTTATTTATAGTTATTTTATCTTATAAGTAGTAAGTAGCCTTATTAAGTAAGATAACTTTATTATTAAGATACTATATATAATATCTTTAATCTAGATATAAGTACCTATAAAGATATTATAGCAGAAATCTAAGCTAGCTAAAAAGAGACTATAAAGATAGTAAAACGTTACTAAAAGATTATTAAGATATATAAAAAGGCTACGTATTAATTAGATAGTAAAATTCTTTTTTAATCTTACTTCTTTAATAAAGGAAAGTACCTAGCTTAGATAAGTAAATAGTATTTTTATAATAGGGAGGTTAATAAAGATATAGCCTTATTATAACTTTTTAATAAATTAAGCTAAAAGGAATAAGCTTAGCCTAATACGCTTAACTAATAAATAGAGTCTTAAAGTATTTATTACCTTTATAGTAGGTTTACTATTAAGCCTATTAAGTTTACTAGTAAGTATATTACTACTAACTTCTTATCTTACTAGGCTTCTTATTACTTATAATAAGCTTTATTAAAACTTACTACTAATAACTAGGCTTACTAGGAAGTTAACTTAGTAGCTAAGAAGAAGTAAGGGAAGTAAGGGGACTTAACGCAGCTAGTAGATTTAGAGCTAAAAGGTTAAGTAAATCTAAGAGATAGAAAATAAGAAGTAAAAGATATAAAGAGATAAGGTATAAGTTAGGAGATAGTTTAAGATATCTTTCTTTTATAGTTATTTATATTCTATCTTAAGTTAAGTTAACTTTTTTCTTTTATTATTTTCTTTTATTTTACTTCTTATAATAGGGTACTAAGCTTTATAAGGTAAAGCTTTTAAGTAGGAGAAGTATATACTAATATACTTAGTAACGTAGTTACTAAAGGTATCTTAGCTAGGATTAGATAGGCTTAGCTAAGAAATCTAGGTATAAAGGTACATAGATAGGACCTCTTTATAAGGTATTAAATTAACTAAGTATTACCTACGCTGTACTGTTAAGTCCTGCTTTACTAGAGTCTTAATTATTTAATTTATTATTGCCTATCTACCTTTGTCTACCTCGTTACCCCTCCCTGCACCTTACCATCTTAACCAACACGAGATGCTCTGTTGCTTCCACTGCGCGCAAGGCTACTATCAAGAGGGAGAAGTTGGCTGAGGCCTCTGTTCCTGCACAATAGTTTAAAGTAGTATCTTGCTGCGCGTTATAAGAATAATATCTGCGATGTCTTACACAACAGAGATTTAGGAAGGAAACCCTTAAGCGTTAAGGTTAAGTATACGTTAAAGAAGGACTTCTTCTTTAGTAGAAGTAAGTTTATATATTACTTACTAAGAATTACGTTATAAAGGGTTACTATAAAGGCAGTTATAGAGGATTATGTAAGGAATATTATACAAGCGAGATACTACGCGTAAAGAATTAATTTAACCTAAATTATATACTTATATTACTAAATAAAGTCCGCCTTTAATTACAGAAGAAGAGGACTTAGGTATAGCTTGTTATGCTTGTTGAAAGCTAGAGACGCGTTGTACGTGCTAGAGCTGATCGGCTCGCTTGTTTGATCGGCTCGCTTGTGGAACACGTTCAAGCCAGAATAATTCGACAGTCCGTGCTCACGTGCAGCGGTTCCCGCCACCCACAGCCTCCACCCCGCCTCACCTTGTTTCAAGTCTGCCATCTGATTATTGCACCTAATTAAATAATGAGGGGAATCAAGTCCGTGTTCGCTTCAAAATCCTCAACTTTTGCACAATCGCTTAACAGCTTGTCACCCGCTCGAATCATATTCTATAATGGATAGTCAGTATCCGGAATACCCACAATACGACTACCAAAGACCGAAGACGTATCACTCTGCTACGCCATCGACTCCCGTATCTTCAGCATATAGCTCTGCAGCGACAGTCACCAGGCCTGTGCCCGCTGCCCTCAAAGGTCTACACAAAACCCGGGATAAAAGACCCCGCGGTCAACGCACTGGTTCTCGATCTACTAAACATTCGATCCCTCACAATGGTGCCACATGTGGCAACAGCTTGTGTGATTGCCCGCATATCGCCGTGGACGAAAGATTGTGTCCAGGACCGGAAGGCCTCGAATTATGCAGCCGATGCTACAAACGCTTCAAGGTCGAGCGCAGGCGAGCTAGGGAAGCACAGCGCGCTGTTACGGATGATTGGAGAAGACCGAAGCAACGTCGTTCGAGGATTGCTGTCGACGAAGATCGCGCAAGCCATGAAGTCAAAAGCTATGACGAGAAATTTGTCAAGAACTATAGCGAACAACCACCAAGTTCAGAGTACTCACGCGGAAGAGAGCCCGCCAAGGAACCTTCGCCTCTCATCACACCACTATCGGACTTGGAGAGGAGTGAGAAAAGCTCAGAGGGACTTGAGCGCAACAACCATGTGCGAGATATGTCGACATACGACGAGGCAGAATTCTACAAGTATGGCAGGATTGAAGAAGATGACGATTACTACCACGACGGGCCATGTTGTTACAGCTTCTGGAGCCGTCGAAGTAAATGCATAGTGATCGTCTCTGTCGTCCTTTCCATCGTCATACTGATCATCATCATTGCGCTCGCTGCCACGCTCTCGCGCAGGAAAGGTTTCACGTACACGCCCTCCTTTAGCCAAGTCAACAGCACGGCTGCGTTCGACTCCGGTGGCGCGACTCGCAAGAGCGTCAACGACACAGGTGACGGCATTGGCGCTGGCACGGACAGCTATACTTACTACCAAGGCAACGCGTCTAATTTTCCCGCCACGTCGAAATGGGTCTCGTTCAAGGATATGTGGACCGCAAACCTAGATACCTTCAAAAACTCCTGCGGCTGGCTCAACCTCGGCCCCAACAACACCCCCGAAACCATCCAAGACATTTACAACGCCATCCAAGACCGAGCCAACGCTTCCCTCGTAGACCATCGCATCATCCTCGCCACAATTATTCAGGAGACAAATGGCTGTCCGCTGAATCCGCCCACCACGTCCTCGGGCGGCACAAGGAATCCTGGCTTGATGCAATCTCACAATGGGCATGACTATGATGCCAAACACTCGCGCCTTTCCATTTTACAGATGGTTCAGGATGGGACGCAGGGGACGGAGCATGGATGGGGTCTGGTGGATAATTTGAATACGTATGGGAATCCGTATAAAGCTATGCGAGGATATAACAGTGGGTATATACCGGAGAGTGGCAATCTTTCTGACAAAGCCGGTGCTACAGCTTGCTATGTGAGTGATATTGCGAATCGATTGACTGGGTGGGTCCGCGCTGAGTCGAAGTGTTTAGAGGGCTGAGGGGGATGGATTTGTACGATATAATGCGTCTGCGGACCGCAAATTGAATAGGCTCTGTTGGTTCTCTGTTAGTTAAGGAAAGAGAGGGGAACCCTTGCTCGATCGGCATGTGAAAGAATCAAGAGTACGAGAAAAGCGGAAGCCGATTTCGCAAGTGGGAGAAGGATGCAGTAACAAGATCTTTTTGAGAAGAAGGGATCAAGAGGCGTTAAATAAACAGCTGTGGCATACAAAAAGATGGCCATAACCCTTCGTGAATATGTGTTTGCCGTTTAGAGCTTCTGTAAGGGCTAGGATAGGAACGTTCGTAATTTTATAGATTTGTTGCTTTAGCTCGTGTCGGTCGCCCAAATGCTTGTCTTCTTGGGAGAAGAAGTTCACGGTACGTGGCGTAAGTAGCTCTTAGAAAGTTCAGCCTTAAGTGAACCAGCGACTCTCCTGAAAGGCCGGTTCCCAAGAACATAGACAAGATCCGCTGCTCGCTTTGCGCTTGGCTGACGATACGTCTGATAGAAAGACATAACACTTAGCCGCGTCTCGATACCAGCGAAACATCGAATTGATCGGGTCCTGGAGCTTAATTGGATCTGCCTTGTTAATGCAGCAAGTGTCTACCCAAAAATAACGCAAGTCATCACGCTCGGCTTGTTGTCCACAGAACCGAATTTTGTCGTACCCAACCTTGCTGTTTCTGGTGTCGTTCAGCATCTCGTCAAATGTCACCTCTTAACTAGCCTGCCAGGTATGCAAAAGTATAGCGTAAGTAGAAACTTCATCGTCGTCAATTAAGTCCTTTGCTAAGCTGAACTTGTCGTTCTCGCTGATTTCTAAGAGCCGCATTGCCCGGTGGATGGGTTCTGGCCCTTTGTTGCATCAGGCTGGATAACATGAAAGTGCGTGGCAGTTCGTTCGCTCGTTTAAGTCAGTAGCATCAGCTATTAAGAAGTGTGCAGCTTAGACTGTAGCGGAGCAAGGCTGGGCATACTTTGTGGACCGAGTGTGGCTGTGGTGGTGACGACTGTTAAGACAGTTTCTGGTATGTTGAGGTTACAAGGGCTAACGTAAACACGTAGCGAGTCGGCTAACTAACGTGTTCCACCACCTGATGCACGTCCCCACCTAATGCACGCGGTTTTTAAGAACACTTAAATCCTTCTATCTTCCTATCTAAATAAGTTATACTTCTAAAAATTTAGTATATAAATTTCTAAAGTATTAGTAATAATTTAAAAAAATAATTATTAAATATAAGCTAGTATTAGAAGAGTTATATAAGTTTAAAGTTATAGCTTAAAAAAGCTAAAATACTTAATTATATAATACTTATATGTATTATTTGGTACGGGCGAGCAATCTGTTTATTAGGTATACGTTGTATTTACTAAAGAGAAGGAGCTAGCTCTACTATTAACTATAAGTACGGCTAGTCCTTTACTGTTACGAACAGAAGTAGGAAGGGCGGCGGTTATGAGGATAAGGGAGGAGGCACAGACGACTAATAAAGAGACTAAGCCTCTAAACTAACTAATAACGCTAGGATTATATAATCCTAGGAAACCTACGCTAAGATAGACTTAGTCCTATAAGATGAAGATAAACTTAGAGAATCTAGAGGGGGCCTTATAGGTGTTATGGGCGAAGAGGCCTAGCTAACGAGTGTGCATTTGTCCTATACTATAGAAGGAGAAAGATAGAGAAGAGGTTACAGGTATCCTTAGAGGATATATATATATTTATATAAGTAAAGAAGGATATGCCTCTTTAGCTACTAACTTATACAAGCTTATAAGAAAAGGGGGTAGAGGAGATTAAGGAGTTCGCTCCCCGTGCGATAGTAGCGAAGCCTCTCTTACTTAAAGGGCGCAGCCTATTATAATACCCTCCTCTTCCTTAAATAACTATATTACTTCTTTATACGTAGTTTAACCTTAACCTTATACTTATATAAGTAGCGTTATATTATTATACTATAAAAGTAGAGATATTACTTGTACTTTTTCTTATTTATTTATAGGCAATTTTCCTCCTTTACTTATTATTATTACCTAATAACGTAAAGTAGAGGAGAGGTTAGTTATTTGCTTACTTATGCGTATATAAAGAGCTTTTCTTCTAACTCTTTCTTTCTTTTTTACTACTTAACTTTAACTTACTTATATATAACTTGTCTTCCTATTATTACTAATATACCTCCTAAAGTAGCTCTCTTAGCTAGTTAGCCTAATTGTAGTATGTAGGGTCCTAGTAGTTATAGTAGTAGTATAAACTATCTTACTTGTACCACTACTAGTAATATTATGTCTACGCACGCAGCTGCTAGGGCTGATATTACTTAGGTTACTTACGCTTAGCTTACTTAAACAGCTCCTAACTAAACTTAACCTACTAGTATTATTATTCCTACTACTTAGGGTAATACGTCTCTTCTCCCTACTAACTACGTAATCTAGTATATCCTAGATACTCTAGTTATAGACAAGTTTTACTATCTCTTTATAACTACTTCTGTACGTCTTATTCCTCTTTTCTTTTCTATATCTAATATTGTTTAGCTTAAGCTAGTTTATATTACTAAATTCTTCCTTTATCTTATTAATTAATCTCTATATAATGCTTAGTAGGGCTATAGTCTTAATAATTTCTCTCTTATTATTGCTTATTATATAATTAATACTTAGTAACTCCTTTCTAGTTATTAATCCTACCTTAAAGCCTACTTTATCTATAGCTGTAGTTCCTTTAATACTAACTTCTATTCTAATAACTATGATAAGGCTATATAAGAGCGTTATACGTTTACAGCCTTTACTAGGTATGTCTCTATTACTAGTAAGTAGAGTAGAGCTTACTCTAATTATATATAGCAGGATTACAGTGCGTCTTATATAGCTAAGTATACTCTACCTCTCCTACCTTCTAATAGAGTCTCTATTCCTTAGCGTAGTTAAGGTTAAAGTTAAGTTCTTACTAAGCCTAAGGAGGATAAACGTTTCTTAGACGTCTTAGGTTAGAGGGCCTTATATAGGGTTAGTTAGCTTATGCTAGCTTATTTCTCTAACCTTTTAGTAGTTTTCTAGATAGTAGCTATATAGGCTGTGTATAAGTCCTCTATTTCTTATAAGCTTCTATAGTAATAAGATTCTCTTCTAGCTCCTAAGTTAGGTTATAGTACTCCTCCTATTTTATATAGAACTTATTATATTAATTTTGTAAGCACTTATCTTAGATGTTTTTAATTACCTATTTAAGGTAGTCTTCTTGTAAGTTATTATTTTATACAATAATAGTAGTAAGGTTTAAGTTATTAGTTTATTATAATAGGAAGGGGTCTTTAGCAGCTAGTCTTAGCTTCTCTATATAGTATAATTTAGTTCTCTATAGTATATTAAGCTTAACCTAATAGGGGTCTTGTACGTAAGCGACTTAGTACTTCTTACTTTTCTAGTTAAGTTTCTTACTTCTGCGTGTAGTTTATACGTGCCTAAGGTCTAACTATACTTAGTCTCTAACCTTATACTTAGGGGCTAGGCGACGTGTCTTATTCGCCTGTGTTTCCTATTATTATTAAGCGTGTGTTATAGCTAAGATAGCCTAGTTAGTAGCTTATTTTAGCGTTTATATAATGCTTTCTGCTTATTTACTAGGGGGTGTTACTCTATTAAGTAAGTTGCTACTAGCTAATTTCCTAAGTAGCTCTAAGAATTGCGAGTTTAGATAGCTATATAGAAGGAAGAAAGGAGAGACGCCTATAGAAGAGTTTATATAAGTGTTTAGTATTAGCTTAAAGATTAGGTATAGCGTTGCCTAGTTATTCTAGTCGTAGTTACAAAAGATTTATCTAACTACTTTAATATTACTATTCGCGTATTCTGTAGTACTATCTATTTATAAGTAGTAGGCTATTAATAGGTTCCTTTATACTCCTAAGAGTTTACAGATTTTTCCCTATAGTTTACTTATAAATTACGTGCCCTTATCTAATATAATAGACTTAGGGAGCCTATAGTAGTAGAAGACTTCTTATATAAATGCCTAGGCTATATTATCTACTTTAATTATCTTAAGTAGGATTAGTATTACGCCTTTACTTAGGTAGTCTTTAACTACTATTAAGTTAGTGTAGCTAGATAATAGTAGTAGACTAGTAATAAAGTTAACTGTTAAGTCTTACTACGTACAACTAGGTACTAGTAATAGGCGTAGGTATCCGTGCTTACTATCTCTCTATAGGGTGCTTTATCTATATAAGCTGTAATTCTATATAAATTAGTAGACGTTTTTACTTATACCTAGCTAGTACTAGGTACTAGCTAGCGTTTAGTACGTTTCTTCTCTTCTTAGGTAACCTATTTACACAGCTAGATATACTTACTTAATAATTCCTGTACGAAGGGGTTTATTTTTAGGCACCTAGATCCTAGATCTCTATTAGAGCTTTCTCTCTAAGTTAATTATGTAATCTCCTAGGGATATAGTAAGTTTCTTTATTATGCTAGGTAGCGACCTAGCACTTAGCTTTATAGCGTTATAGACTTCCTAATAGGTTACGTTATCTTATATAGCTTAGTCCTAGTATTTAGCGATTAAGTTCTTAAGGATTAGAGCTTTTAGTAAGGACTTAGCTATAATTAAGCTATTAAGGGTTAACGGAGGGGTTTATATTACCTCTATAACTATTATATCTTACTATTAGGCTAGTACTAATATAATAAACTCTCTACTTACTAGGCGGCTGTTATCTATTCCTTATAGTAGGTCCTAGTCTCTTCTAGATAGTGCGTCTGCTTAGGTATTCTCTTTACCTAGATAGTACTATAGCTTTATATTATTAAACTATAATAGGTAGACTAACTATTATACGTATTATTCTATTATCTTTTACTTCTTTATAGAGTACTCTAGGTTCTTATAGTTAGTAATTACTTTAAATTCTTATATACTATAGCGTTCTGCGTCCTATTTATTTAGGCATGTAATAACTACTAGTAACTCTTTATTATAAATTAGGTAGTTACTCTTATACGCTAGGAATTTCTTTAAGAGGTAAGCTACTATATAAAGAGTTCTTTACTTATCTTCTTATAATAGTACGCTGCCTATAGTTAAGTTTAAAGAGTTATATTCTACTATTATCTATTATTTAGGTAAGAAAGTAGTAAGAACTTTATCTACTAAGAATATATCCTTAAGAGCTTAGAAACTCTACTCTTATTCTATATCTTATAGTACTTTCTCTTTTTTTCTTATTAGCTATATAAGAGGCTCTACTAGTTAAGAGAAGTTTAGGATAAAGTATCCATAGAAGTTAGTAAACCCTAAGAATCTTTATACGTCTTTAACTATTATTAGGGCCTCTTATTCTTAAATAGCTTAGACTTTCTTAGAGTTTATAGATATACTCTTCTATACTTCTAGAATAAAGCTAAAGTACTTTATATATTAAATATTAAACTTATATTTACTTAGTTTTAAGTATAGTTCTACTTCTTATAGGTAATCTAATACTTTTTATACATAAGCGTAGTACTAAGAGAAGGATCCTTTAGTAAAGATAAGGATATTATCTAAGTATATAGAGGTAAAGTTATCTAAGAAGTCTTATAGGGCCTAGTTAATATACCTCTAGAAGGTACTTAGTATATTTACTAAGCTAAAGGGCGTTACTAGCTACTTATATAATCTAAATTATATTTAAAATATAGTTATCTATTCTAATCCTTTGCTTATCCTTATCTTATAGAATACTATAGTAACGTCTAGCTTAGTATACTATATAGCTTATTTACTTTAGTTTAATATCTTATATATAAGAGGAAGTAGGTAACAGTTCTTCTTAGTTAGAGCGTTAAGAGCTCTATAGTCTATATAGAATTATAGTCCTCCTCTTAGCTTACGTATAAATAGTATAGGTAAGGCTACTAGTAAGCTGCTCGCACAGATAAACCTTTTATCTAGGAGGTCTAATAACGTCTTCCTTAGTACTAAGAGTTTATCTCTTAATATTACGTAGAGAGGTCTGTATAGTTTCTCTAGCTTCTCTTTATTCTTTTCTTCTAACTCTATTACGTAGTCTTATTATAGGCCTTACTATAAAGGTAGCTTATTTTCTTCCTTAAGTAGGAATATCGTTAGATAAGGTTATACGTAAGCTAGTAAGGCGTTATATATTTCCTATAGTATTTTCTAAACTTTTAGGTATAGTACTTTCTTAATATCCTTTAGGCTTATAGTAAAGATTTAAGTGTTACTATAGCTTTATCTATAGTATTATACGTAGTATTAGAAAGCTATAGCTAATACTAAGGTATAGCTAAAGTCTAAGGTAGCGTATTCTATACTGCGTATAGTAGCCTTATATACTTTTAAGTATAGAAGTTTCTTCTGTATATTAATAACGCCTTTAATAATCTCTAACTAAGTCTTCTTAAAGATTATATTATATTAGTAAGTAGTTAAGGTAACGTACGTAGCTGCGTGCTACTATATTCCTCCTACGTCTAATAAAAATTTAGTAACGTATAATACTATACTTTTATATTTATTTACTCCTTTAATCTTAATAGGGAGAATCTTAATATATAGTAAGTTTAAGTCCCTTATAAGTTTCTTACTTAATAAATAGTAGGTACAGTAACTATTATTAATTATAGTAGTAGCTAGTTATATAGAATTAATAATAATATTTATAGATATAAGTTTTGTAGTTACTAGCTATAGTAAAAGTAACCTTATTATTTATATAGAGTTTTAGACTTATATAGGCTCTAGCACATAACTTTATACTAGAGCTACTCTTTTCCCTTGTCTAAGGAGGATAAGGATTCTATTACTTATTTAGTAGTTACAGATATAATCTTTATAAGTTTTATAGGTTTATTAACCTATCTTATATAATAGGCTTTTTAGCTATTTAATAACTTTACTATATACTAGGCTACTTAGTAGTTATATAGACTATACCTTAAATAGGCGCTGTTCTTTTTTCTTTCTTAGACCTATTTACGTGTTCCTTAGAATTCTTTTCTAAGTTTTATACAAAGCTAGTAAGCGCTTATAAAAGTTATCTAGTCTATCTTATTATTATCTTTTTAAGTTATTAGTTAGCTCTACGTGTTATACGCTTTACCTATATAGCTCTTACTTATAGTAATTCTCTCTATAGCTCTTAAATTTTCCTAGGTTACCCTAGTCTATTATATAAACTCTTTATATATTTCTCTAAATAGTAGTTAATAACTTACTTAGGTCTTTAGTAGCTTACTATTTAAGCTACTCTTAAGATAGTTAATCTTCTAAATATAGCTTACGTTATCTAACCTAGCTTTAAGGAGCTTAAGGTTAAATACTTAGATATAAGAGTTAAATTCTATTCTTCCTTACTTAGTTATATAGAGGTATTTAAGGGCCTTCTCTCTTACTATAGAGTCGTTAAAGAGGTTATTAAAGTAGGACTATAGCTTAAGGAGGGATAGCGTTGCTAGCCTATTTATAAGGTTTGTTATATATAGACTAAGGGCGTTAAACGCTTAGCCTATCGTACGAGTAATAACGTAATTTACTCTACTATTATTATCTAGGTAGGCTGCACAGTCTCTATATAGCTTTGCTTAGACCTTTATTTTCTATTAAAGATATTACTTATGCGAGCCTTTCTTAAAGACTTCTATATTTAGCAGTCTTAGTTTCCTAATCTCTTATATAAGAGAGTCTTGCTATTCTATTAAAAAGGGGGTAGAGACTATACGTGCTATCCATATACTGCTTAATTTAGCAACTAAGTTCTTTAGCTCTTAAACTTAGTTCTATAATAACTCGTACAGCTAGCTCTGCTATTAACTAGCTAACTTATTAAGGGTATCTTATAAGGAGTTAACTATTACTAATAGATCTTCTACTAAGGGTTTTTATTGCGTAGTTGTTAGGGGTCGTGCTAATACAACTAGTGTTGCTAAGGTACGTGCTAGTGTAGCTAGTGTTGCTGCTATCTTAAGGCTCCTGTTATCTATATCTAGTGCTCTTATTATTATAGCTTATACGCTTATTAGTTTAAGGGCCCTTAGTGTCTGTCCATTATTTTTTTAGGTTATTAATCTTTCTCCTTATATTATAGGCAAAGAGGCCTAGCTAATAAGTATACATTTATTCTATACTATAAAAGGAGAAAGATAGAGAAGAAGTTAGGTATCCTTAGAGGATATATATATATTTGTATAAGTAAAGAGGGACGTGCCCCTCTAACTACTAACTTGTACGAGCTTATAAGAAAAGGGGGCAGAGGAGATTAAGGAGTTCGCTCCCCTGCGATAGTAGCGAAAGCCTCTCTTGCTTAAAGGGCGCAGCCTATTACACCTAGTAACGCTACTATAGAAAACCTTTAGGTATAAGACTAAAAAAGAAAAAAAGTATAAGGTTAAGAAGATTCTTAATATATAATATTCTAAAATTATAAAGAAGAAGTATAAAGAGACTAAGTACTTAATTAAATAGAAAGAGTACCCTAACTCTAAGAATACTTAAGAACTAAAATTAAACTTAAGAAACTATAAAAATAATAAAGAATAAGAGGACTTTAAAAATAAGAGATATAACTAACTTAATCTAATACCATAATTTTTAAAAGAAAAAGATTACCTTTAAGCTAAGATAAAGTAAAGATACTCTAGTCTAAGGTAGAAGTACTAAGTATTAGCTCTTACTTAAGAATATTAACCTCTTAGTTAACCTTCTTAATTACCTCTAGTACTTTAATCTCTTCTATAATATAACTAGAATTATCTACCTATTATTACTTATAATACTATAATAACTTTTACTATTTATAAAGTTAATTCTTTTTTATATAAGTAGTAAGAAGAGTATTGAATACTTTCTTTTTTATATTATTAGCTTTAGCTTCTTATACATCTAACTAAGCTAATTCTTTATTTAAATAAGAAAAGTTTAGAACTAGTATATCTACTAGCTTATATAATAATACTTTATTATAATAATAATTTCTATACTTATCTTTTAATAATAATATCTTATACTCTAACTTTTTCTTTAAATAATATTTATAGGAGACGATAGTAACTTAACTAATAGTATTTATATAATTTCTAATAAAATAATACTATATAGTACTATAAGAAGCTATAAGTTAGTTATAAAGATATAAAGACTAAAAAGAGAGAATAGTATTATAAATAGAAGTAGGAAGAGTAGTAGTTATAAACATAAAAAAGGAGGTATAGATAACTAATAAAGAGACTAAGCTTTTAAACTAACTAATAATACTAAAGTTATATAATCTTAAGAAACTTATACTAAGATAGACTTAGTTCTATAAAATAGAATCAAAGTTAGAGAACTTAAAGGGGGCCTTATAAGAAACTTATAAGATAATTATATATATAAACTTATATAATATAGCCTTTATAGTATATTATAATTAACTTTAGATAATCTATAAGTATACTACTATTTATACTTTCTATATGTATTCCTCCTCTAGTACTACCTATTTATAGAATACTCTAAAGAATTACTAGTTAATACTAGTTACTTTATATTATAACTACTTAATTAGATTTTTAACAGCGGCCTAACTAAGGGTGTAAGGCGTTACTATAGGTAGTCTCCTATTATAAGATAGTTTTCTACATATATTACTAGCTGCAGTTAAGAGTCTCTGCAATTATTTTTATGTGCACACCTACTTCTACTTAGGCTAAAATAAAACTACGTTAATATTCTAAAAGTCTACTACTAGAGCTATAATTTCTACTAATTTCTGTACTAAAAGCTGGAATTCTAGGGAAGTACTGTAGTGTTGAAGATAGGTTAATCTTTAGTGTTCGCGTTGTTGTGATAGGCCTGATGCGGGACGCGAATAGACTAAACTCTTAGTACTGTATATTAGGTAATATAATATTGTTAGGGTGTTATATTGCTAATATACGTATTGTTTATATTATTAGAAACACTGGTGACGATAGATGCTTAGCTGAGGTTGAATAGGGCACTCTGGCGTAGCCTGCTCTAAGCTTTTTCAGTAATCAGTTGCGCTAAAGTAGGCTGTAGGATGATTACTTTAGGAAAAGAGGTGTAGATTAGTCTTTGTTTCCGCATTAATAAGCTTTAGTTGCTAGATAATAAACTTAGTAAAAGGCCATATATAGGCAAGGTATAGAAATAAAGCTCGCTCTACTGTTAGATATGTCACCTAAATAATATAGAACTTGTAATTTGCTGTTATAGATACTTTGTTATAAGAGAATAGTAGTATGATGCGCCCTTTATGTACTAGTATATTGCGTTGTACAGCAATAGTATTCGCCTAGCAGATAATGCGGAGCTCCTCACCCCTAGCGGGCATGCCACTAGTCATGTAAATTCCTGCGAAGAGGAGTCGAATGAAATCATTACGTCTCTGTAGATACGCCAGCGCTCGTCTGCGTCCAGCGCCCTGCAGGGCTAGCCTCCCTCCTTAGAGAGAGAAGGCTCAACAGTGCAAGTTTTATTTCAGTGGCACCTAGTAGCACCTCCAAACTTGGTCCCGCAGCGCCCACACACAGCGGATAGCCCGATAGTAAGTCACTGTATAACGCATTGATCTAGAGCACGTACTGACTTATACCCCCTTTTTACAGACTGTGTTATGTGGCATACGGTTGCTGAAGGCGATAATTGTCGGAGTGTTGCAGACAAATACTTCATCACAATGGATCAGTTCTTTTCTTGGAATCCTGCGGTGTCAAAGGATTGTTTGACGAATTTCTGGAAAGATCAAGCATATTGTGTGCCGACGTCCGATTCGATTAGCATCAGTCGATCTGCCCTGCCGACGGCAACACCGACCAGTGCATTCGTGATTCCAACCCCGAACCAACCGAACAATGCGATCAGCAATTGTAATAAAGTATCGCAAGCTTTGAATGGAGATTATTGCTCGGTAAGTCAATCCCTAGAGACTGTCAAAGGGTGATCAACTAACAAGATGGATAGCTGTTCGCCGAACGCAACCAAATTACGATGGCACAATTGTATTCATGGAATACAATTCTAGACAATGGCAATGCTTGTGGCACTTCGTTTTGGAAGGACTATTGGTATTTCTTTGGCGTGTCCACGTGAGACCACTCTTGATATAATATAAGAGCGCTGATTTCCAATAACCTCGTTGCAAGCTACCCTGAAGGCCGTTGAAACCATAACTAAAATGCTCCAAAATGTTTACTTTGCTTGATCGAAACGCAAGAGTAACATCATTTACTCCAGGTTTATTCGGGGGTACTTGCCTAATTATAAGAGCAAAGCTAAAAAGCAGTGAGCTAAAGCTAAATGAGGCGTAGCATGGTATTGCTTAGCATCATAAGGGAACTGCACAAATGTAACCCCTGGCTAATGCCTTGGCATGTTTTCGTACTTTAAACTTGCGCCAGTCCTGATTCTTTCCACATCCCAGCCTTTCAATCTGCACTCGTCTTTTCGCAAGTACAGACGCCGCCCAAATACATTCAATATCGCAATGGGGACCCTACCGCAAGAGCTAATCAACAAGATAGCATTGCATCTGGAACGATGCCCGGATGAACCACAGGTTCCGATACTTCAGCAAGAGGTTACTCGCCCCTCAAAGCTTCCTCCATTTGCAACAATCTCTAGTCACTGGAGAGAGGCTGTGGAATTTGTCACATTCCATAGTTTGCGCATCAAGAGTGATGAGTTGAGCCATTTTCGGGCCATTGTAACAAGCAACCGTCGTAAACACTTGACAAAGCTGAGCTTTGAAGTCCTGCTACCAGAGTACTCGGAGGAAGCATGCGGTCGCGTTGAGTCAGAAGAAGAACAGCGACTCAACAATAAGACATTCACACGGGGAATTAAGGACCTCTTCTCAATTTTAAAGATGTGGGAGGATGAAGGTTTACAAAGCGTACTACGACTGGAACTGCCTTATGGAAATGCATTTTCTCCGACTGATCTTCGCTTGCGCAACATGGAACTGATCAGGCTCGAAATTGCGCAGCGGAAACGTGGGAAAGACATCTTTGAGCGAAGATTTGAACAATCCCTGCTGAAGTTCTCCGAGCCTAATGAAATACCGACCCTTTTGAATGTGCAATATCTCAACATTCGAGGCAACACCACGCGAAAACTGGCACCCAGTGTTGGGCCTGGTCTTGCAGCGTCTCTGCCGAATTTGAGGGGGATATCTTGGGAATTTGGAGAGTGCGATGATCAAGCGATCAAGATCGATAACCGAATCGCATTTACCAAGGCACTTGGCCAAACTAAGCTTCAATATTGCTCTGCAGCAGATATTGTCTTTTACCACGAAAACCCATTTGATCAGCGGCCTGCAGAGCAATCGCGTGTGTCATCAAGTGCGCTCTATGACCCCTTCAGTACAAGCCTGCGTGTCTTCTCCGAAAAGCTTACCTCTTTCACCTTGAGCGGCTACCTTGATTCAACTCTTTTCTGGCCATATAGTGACGAGGTAGACTCTACACCCACTTGGCCATACCTGCGGAAACTGAAAATCGTCTTCAACATGGTAACGCCATCTGGCGACTGGTACTTTATCGGAACGGCGCCAGAGCCTCATGAAAATGACAACCCAGCTCAGGGAATCATTGGTGGTGATGGCGAAGGCGATAGCGATTACACCAACTTCCGTGAGCATGGAAATCAGGCAACGTTAGATCCGTTTCTTACTCCTTTCGTTAAAGCTATTCAGAGGATGCCTGTTCTTGAACTTTTTATGTTAGAGTCTGAGCTTGGGAGCGAAAAAGGATTTTTTGAGATATCCTTTTACGCGCCTGGCCAAGTAGCTGAGTGGGGAGACAATAGCAACGAGGATGCTCGGGTTCGGCGACTGTATTATACAGTAGGCGAAGTCTGGAGACCGAATGATGTGGTTGTAGAGGGTTTGAGAAGCGCCGGGCGGGAAAAATATGGTGAAGAAATCATTGAGAGGTTTCTGGAACCCAGATGTTGGAGGTATTGATAAGATCCCAACCAGGTGGAAAATTAGCGTCCCTTGACTTTGAAAAGGAACAGAATGTGAGTCGAAACTCCGATTATAGATCGCAAAAAGTGGTGACGACCGAATACGATTTTGAGCCAACAAAATTTGTGAAGCTCAGCGATTAAGTCTTAATCACTGCTTTTGGATTCTGGTAAGGGCTTCTTTCCGTTAGGTGAACGAATTGTCGAGCATGAGTGCTCCTACTTAAAATTTGACTCAAGATGTCTTATACATTTTCGGCTTTGTATAATATGCTATGTCTTTTAACACTCTTAGATTCCCGTAACTAGGTAGACAACCTTTTGCATCTTCCCATTCAATTGCTGTTGTGGTAGAGTTTGCATACTCTTTTGACTGTTTTTCTTCTGGTCAATAAAAGATCGCATCAATCCAACGCCAATCTGACTCTATGATGACTGTGGAGGCTCTGGAAAGCAATGTAGTTAGTAGCTGTTTGATATCTCAAGTGGCGTCCGGAGATTATCAGATTCTCTATTACAGAGGTTGTCAACGCAACATACTCATCTCTGGTCAGAAACAAGGAGTCCTAGACGCAGGATCGTAAGTCGGGTGGCTTCAGGTCACCAAGCGAATTTAACGAACGTCGCATCCAAAGCCAAACGGTGGGCAGGAGAGATATTACGGTTGAAATTGCGTGGACGCATATCGGGAACTTGGATGAGCCTGAATGCAAAGAAGAGTAACAATATGAGATTGACTTCTGGGCAGACTGTTGTGAAAATGCAATGCGCCGCAGATCATTGTGACCAATATCCCTGACAGTCATTTAGGGGTGGAAGACCCATATTTTACAGAGGATCAAGGATCTGAAGGCAGTGCCCTAACATGAAATTATGCTGCCCTGGCAAGATCTCGATATTATAAACAATTCGTCAGCTTTTATCTATTAGCAGCTGTCCATTTAATTTAACATATTTAATGGTCGTAGACTCTAGAAACAAAACAATTCTTAGACATTTTAGAAGTAACTACGACGAAGTTTGTTTGGTTGTCTAGCATCTACCACATTAATTTATTAAAATTAGTAACTTAAGCTAATTATTTTGTTTAAAAAGAGTAACCACTTTATTCCTATGGATAAGCAGTAAAGATGGTCTAGTATTACATACATATTAGCTGTTGCGCGATAGGTACCTTGAGTTAAGTTATTAAATTTGCTAATATAAACACTTACCGTGCTAGAAGAATTAAAAGAATCTAATGATATATTATACTATTACTGTACTATTACTGCACATTCCCTCTCCTAATCTTCCTTATTTAGATAATAGTAGTATCGTATTTCTAAGGAATTCTTATAATTAGTTAAGCAGGGCGAGTATAAGGCCTATAGCTTTAACATACCTTAGATGTAATAGGCAACTAAACTAATTCCCTAAGCAAAAAAATTATACCCTCTTTACCTATTACTAGTTTGAGTAAAGATATTTCTACTCTCACTGCATTATAACAATATTTATAGCTCTTAAGGTTTTCTGTGGCTTAGCGATTATATAGGAATCTAGCTGTAAGATCTATAGGCCGTATCTTCGCTACTAGCTTTAAATATTTATATCTAAAACAGCTCCGCAGGTTATATACAGGGATATAACTATAGTAAAATTCTTAGATACATATTAATTAGTTATAAGACTGCTTTACACGTGAAGCGGGGCAAAAAGCTTACTTCTTCGGCCGCACTCTCTTAGGGCCTAAGCCGCCTAACCTATATAGAGGCCAATACTAAGGCCTCTAAGATACTAGGCCTAATTCTAGTATCATATTTATTAAGTTCTCTAGTAGTAAGTAAGACCTTAAGTATCTATCCCCCTTATTCTTAGGTTATAAAACTCTCTCTCTCCTTCCTAATGTATATTCTTATAACCTAACTTAAAGGATATATTGTAGCTTAATATACAGGAACGATAAATATAAGTATAGATTTTTAATATACTAGACTTTTCATAATTTATAAGTTACCTCCAAAATATAAAGGTAGAAACTTGAATACTAATTAAAATTAAGTAATGTTCTATTATGTATCAGGCATTACTTATCTCTGTATATAAGCTAGGCTAATTATAACATACTATAGGAGATATTATAATGAGCCTACATACATAGAGCGCTCGCTATGCTTGTTATAAGTAGGGTAAGCGCTCGTCCTTAGCATATGGAGTAGTCATATAACGTGTACCTCAGCCAGAGTGTGCTAAGTGACTGGCGCTTTCTGGCTGGCTAATAGTCTCTCAAGGCGCTTCCTCTGACACCTGGATCTCAGAATCTAACACTTTTATATAGTTTCTTCCTATTTCACCTAGTACAATAGTAGTGCGTTCCTAAACTTGTTACGTTACAGGCCTCTGCCGTAGCATGATTTCGGTAAGGCTACATAGTGAAAGCCAGCCAAGCTGCTGTCGCGGCAGGAAGTGAGCTGCACCTGAAAACCCATTCGATAGGATTCTCCAGGTCTAGTTGATGTGCGACCCAGAAGATTGTGCTACTTGCAAGAGCTGCTATAATTTGGGGTGCCGATATAGCAGCATTGTGCATACCGACGATCGAGCCGGCCTGGCTGACACTCTCGTTTTTGTCATCTTCCTCGAATGTAATGTCTGACTCAATTTGGTGCCCCGCTACCTCCTCTCCTATCATCGCAAAAGGCACCCATTGCGTAATGCCCCACGATAAGCCTGAGATCGAGACCATGTACGTTCCAGCCGTTCTTGAAGAGATCAAGAATGTTGAGAGAAGACTGATAACATAGATCAATTGACCAATTCCCCAGACAATATGAATCTCAGAAAACGTGAGATGCCATGGCTTGCTGTATCCCCCAAACCCTAAAGAGTTCGATGCTGAGACTGTTAAAAGCTTTGGTAACGCTATACTCGTTCCGAAGGCTACTATTGCGAATAGTAAACTTGCTGTAGATCCAATTCTTGTTCCTTCGCTCCGGAGTGTTGATTCCATTTCGGTGTCGATTGTTGGCTGATTATTGATGTAGAGTTGACTGATAAAGCTTGTGGTGTAAAAGAGGAATCCGAACCAACCCATCCAAGAGAAGAACTGTATATTACAAACACGACGTGTTCGTGGCGACATGGCTGAGAAACCTTCCCTGATATGTTCCAGCACCCCCAAGGAGGGGCGATATATTTCTTTCTCTTGGCTTGGTGTTTGTGGGGCCTCTTCCTCGACAAAATAGCAAGTTATCAACGAAGTGACAAACAGTGTGATGGTAGTGAAATAGATCATGTATCGAAAATTCCAGGCTTCATAGCTACTGGAAAATGGGGCGAGTTGCAAAGATCCAAGGACGTATCCAATGACGTTTCCCACGCCAGCAGAACGGCTTGCCCATGCGCTTGCGATAGGCTGTTGCTCTGGTGGACAAATATCCATGGTCAAAGAGCGAAGACCCAACTGAAGTGGTTGAATTGCAATGTTTAAGAGCACGACTGTTATGATGGTTGCGCATTGCGTAATTGTCGCTCTCGCTTCGTTCCTACTATTTATGCCGAAAAGTTTACCCAGTGACGACGAGATGGGAGTTATCCAGGCTAATATGGTGGCAGTAAGGATAGTCGCTAACATTCCTCCCAGAATGAATGGCCTTCGTCGGCCATAAGAGATGCGAGATCGATCACTCATGATGCCCACGATGGGCTGCACTATCGAGCCACAGATTGGCGCGGAGGCCCAGATAAGGGACGATTGAGTTGTAGTTATGCCAAGAGAAAACAAGTACGACGAGCCATGTGAGAATATTGTTGACCACAGAATTTGTAGTCTGCACAAGTATTAGCTGCTGTGTAACCGCTCTTTGCTAAACCACGTACCCTCCGACTCCACATGTCATGGCGACTATATACCTAGTAGGAAGTCTTCGATGCCATCGCTTTGGCCGCTCTATAAATGTCACTGTATTTGTATTATTGACATTGGGAAAAGCTAAGCGATCTCCAGAAAGAGTTATTGTGGCCATTAAGCTCCCTATGATCTCTCGATCTTCAAACTGGTGAAGCAGTCCACAAAACTTCTCCAAATTTTGTATTCCGGGAAAACCTCTAGAATAGAACTAGTTGGCTCGGTGAATAGGACTTTCGGTGACGAGAATTTGAATTTCTGAATAACGGATACTTGTTGTGGGCGTTGTAAGACTAATTTCGATGGACTAAATCATGAGCTGCAGGCCTCCAATGTGGTTGAGTTCACTCAACTCAAAACACCAGTTTACTGCGAATCGAGCTGCATCGATCTGATTGGATGAAGTAGCGATGTGAAAGGAATGACCTCTGCATTACTGGTCATGAAATTACTCGCATACTAGAGATTACTATAGGGCTTAGTAATGGCTCCCGTCAGCTCCTACTACATGCAAATTGACTATGCTTCGGATAATCTCCGGTATTGAATTAGTCATTGTGAAACCAAGGCCATACGGAACTCTAGGTTATCATCGCTCGTCGAGAGCGCTCTCCTTGGCCTATTCTATCTTGACATTTGCGTCAATTTCTATTAATCATTGGCTAAGTACCTTCCTAGGCCATCCTTTATCTATATTGCAAAGAGCCTATTTTCAGGAAGTGTGTTCTCCGCCGTATTCGCCTACCAGAAATCGTCTCTAGATGGTTTAAAATAGCGTGAATTATAGATGACAGTTGTAATCTTTCTTCCCTTTCTGACATGGAATTAATGGGTGGAGTGTATTCAGGCTGCCGAATTATAGGATGCGGATTGGGTTTTCCGTGTTTCATCACTTCTAGGGTTCATCTAGCCATGGAAGGATATGGTTCCTAAACTCAGAAATGTGGCTCGCTCGATACTGTCAGCATGCATTGATTGAAACAATCTGTCACCCTTATGTTTGACAAAATTGTTAATTCAATCCAGGCCAGTGGTACTACTAAGTGTGCTGATAGAACAAGAACTAAGTACAATGTAAGGTGCAAAACTGCCCCGTCTTGCGACTCATACAGGGACAACACACGTAGAATATCCGACCTCCGTCCGTGTACGAATATCACCTAGAAACGAGGTAGGCATATCCAGGTGTTCCATCAATGTCTGGCTACAATGTTTTGTATGATGATAGTTGAGCACATGCTTATCCAATAACTTTCCATCCCGCTCGTAACCTTTGTGTAATCTTCTCCACATCAGAGCGCAATGGATCATGTGCTCTCGGACTGGAGTCCAGTATGCATCTGGTATTTGGTATTCTGACATTTCTTCTTCAGTGAGTTGTCGTGTTGCGTTGGCAGAATCATAAGCCTGCCATGGAGCCATGCGTTTGAAATCTGCCAGATTCTCCGTGTCAAGACACGGAGAGGGGACCCAAATATTTCCCAGCACGTCATATGAACACCCGTTTGCGCGTGCTTCAGTATGCGTCGTGCCACAGCTAAGTGTCCTTGTCTTAGGGCTGTGTGGTGGAAACGGGCGGAAGATGAAGCCAACAAGTATGGTGAATGAAATTGCTACCACGGCATTAATGATGTATGGTAGTATTGTTTTCAGCCAGTGGGTCCTTCGGTCTACATCTGGGCCATACTGGGCGTTGTCATCGTGAAACAATGTGGTTTCAGTCGTGTCAGAAGCGTGGGACGATGACGATCTCGAATCTCTCATTGACTGCGCGTCCTCAGAAAAGAAGACCATATCGATAACTACTATATTGTCAGCCTTCGGGTTGAAAATCAAATATTTGACAGTAAGGCATTACTTTCGTTGCTCGATTTAACAACAGTTAAGAAGTAACAGGGATGAGTGGCAGAGCAAAAATTCGCCAAGAAATTTGAAGAGCTGGTTGTGGAGAAAACGCCTTGTGGTTTGTGACAGAAGTTCTGGCAAAATGGCAATTACATTGTCTGGATACCTAGATACTAGAGCCGGTGTATTAGTCGTCACAATATGCAACTTTTGAGACTCTATTTGCTTGCTTACTGCTTTCTTCTAATCTTCTGGGGTTGTGCAGAATCAAGTAGAGGCGTAAATCCAGTCCCAGTTTGCAGTTTTGATCATGCTTATAGTCTACAAATACCTTGTCGTTTCACAGTCAGCATGAGTTAGCATGTGCGACGCTTACTATAAGAGAACGCTAGACTAATGTAAGTTAGTAACGTCTCCCGCTTGTTGCTCCAAATGAAACCCTTGAATAGTACTTTTTTAGAGCACAATCATATTCTCTTATTATTTCGTGATTTTTTGGTTCTATTATCTTTACGAGGCGATCAAAAAAGCTATGAAACATCTCAAACTCCTCACTACGCTCTTTGGGGTGCTTAATGTTTGTCAAGGATTGGAGCTATCACAACTATGCCACATTGAACCGGTAAAGCATACCAACATGTGTATGGCTGTCACGAGCATTAAGTCTCCAAATGAAAGAGGCCATGACTTGCTGATGACATTTTCGGTCATGTTCCACCAAAGAAATGGCTGGGCCGCATTTGCAGCTGGAAACATTATGGATCGGGCCTTGATGTTTGTGGTGTGGCCAGGACAACGAGAAGGAGGTATTTACTCTATTTCTCATATTAAATCATCAACACATATCGTGAACTGATTCTGTTAAGATATCACTTTTTCTGTGCGTTCGACCACTGGACATCTCCCACCACAGCCGCTTAAGAATCAAAGACAAGTTCAAGTTCAGACTGCAGGAATAGACAAGAGCGGGTTTCATGTCCTACAGGTCACTTGTTACGCATGTGAGACAATTGGACTTGGCGAACTTAATGTCACAAGCCAGAATCAACCGTGGTTATTTGCGACCAGCTACACACAGCAGACACAATCTAGCGATCCGAATTTACGAATGACGCTACATACGGAATACGGTGAGTTGATATTAAAATATTCTTACTCTGTATTCGAATTTGACAAGATATTAGGTCTGAGAATGATTGATATGACTCAGGCACTGTCCAAAGCCTCGAACGCCGATCATCCATCAGTCACCGTGGATCGGTCTTTGATCCATGCAGTAGATCCTCTTGGACCCTATCAATCGAATACCTCTACTTCTCTATATCCTCCCATTAATGTGTGGAAAGTCCACGGGCTTATGTTATCTGCCTCAGTTGTCCTTAATTGTCTAGGCATAATCTTGATCAGAAGTGGAGCGAAATGGGCGTTTCGCAGCCACTGGATCGTACAAACTTTATCTGCGTCCGGATTGCTTATAGGATGCATGATCGGAGTTCTGAAAAGCCGAAAGGTATTTCAGGTAAGGAATGGAGAGAACCTTACAGGTATACATTTAACTCATCTTTTCTAGATTGAAACCTTGGCCTCGACACATAAATTGATCGGCCTTGCGATTATGGTCGGGGTGCCAGCCCAAATTACAGCTGGCTATAAGCATCATATCAACTACGTAAAATATGGTCGCCGGACCAGAAGCTCTTTCTTCCATATCAATCTTGGCCGAATCCTCTTCTTGGCACTCAATGTGAATGTCTTCATGTGCGTAAAATAAACTCTCTCATAAATAAAGTAAATTATTAACTGGATACAGGGGCTTGTGGCACGCTAGAGAGCACATTGCCTATGTATGGGGCTGGGGAGCAGTGTTTTTCTTAGAGTCTTCGGCAATAATATGGGTGTTTTTAGCAAATTACCGTGCCATAACAAAAGACTATAAGAATGTGGCAGACGACGAAACCGATCCATTCGTGGTTGGAGGCGATGAGGAGAAGTAGATTTTTGGTTCAGACACGAATGTATCATCTCAATGATAGAGCCTATCCTTTCGTCGCTTCTCCAAGCTAACCACTAACTCATTTTTAGTATGATGTATGTTGGCCATAACCTTTCCTTTGGCGGGTAACAGAGCAAACCAAGCCAATTATCTACATTCACACCAGGCGTCTGACGCTCACAGCTATCACACACCCCTGGAATGTCATTTCCACAACATGATTTCAATTCTCAGTTGCATTATCTATCTTTACATAAGCCTAGAAACAAACCTTGCTCTCCCAGAGCAACCTGATGTCTCCTGGTTCTAGGTCATGCTGAGTTGGACCTCGTTCGCCTCCAGGAAAAGCCATTTCATCCAGGCTGTCTAAGCAATGTTTCATATGCCTATAATCAATATCCCTAGGACACACGTGTGTGCCGCTCTCCCTAGCCCACCAATATCTCCTTAATGCCAACACGCAATGTGCCATATGGAAGGCCTCGTCACTTAAGACTTGGATTGCATACGGATCACTGAGAAATGTTTGGTCCAGATAGAGTTTCTGTTGCCTAATGAGGTCTGCTTCTGGATAGCGACTGCGAAACCATCTCTGGTAGCGTTCTTCTTCAGCGGTAAATAGATGAGCAGGAACCATAGCCTGATCATCAATTCGAAGTTCCCAGTCAGTGTTGGGTGTGAATTTTTGCCGCTTTTCTGGTGTATCCCAGTCGGTAACATTGTGATGATCGAATTGAAGCTGATATCGAGGTCCTTTGCTTTTCTGTGTGTTGTAGCGGATCCAGATACCAGAAGTTGAATTGGCGAGGTAGTATCCGAGTACAATGAAGAGAAATATGCAGAACAGTAGAGATCCTGCTGTAGCATACACTAGTCCTGAATTGCAGAATTTGCTCGTCCGCCGAGAGCCTTTGGTTTCTGTTAATGGGAGATAAAGCTGCTTCCCTCTTTGTCCGAACAAAATTGAAGCGATTCTTGAGTGGATTTTGCGAGGCATTGATGATGAAGCCAGAACATCGTGGTCTAAAATCATACGCTCCTCTTCCAATGAAAATCTCAGGTCGCTCAAGCTCTGATGGTTGATCTCGAGAAGAGTAACAAAGCTACCCACTCGCGTTTTATTGCTCGTGTTTTCCGTAAACGTTAAGATAAGGGAGGCATTTCCCGCTTTTCTCTCTTGAAGATATTCAAATACTCTGGCAACAGCGCTCTTTGTCGTGAATCGAGCGGGCTCGCGTGTTGGTCCGATGAAGAGGACATAAATGCCATGTCTGCCGTGTACGATGTGCCGCTGCACGAATTGTGCATTAGCAGCCTCCTCAAAGATCAACTCGATGTTTGTCGCATCGGCCTTCGCATCTATTCCAAAGCTATATGGGTTCGAGGAGTCTCCGTGAACTTCCATTGTAGGTGATTTACAGAATTCGGAGTGTGAGCACAAAGTGTGCTTCAAGAGTCATTCATAAATTGACTATATAGGATCACAAGAATCATAGAGTACAGAGCACTGCACTTGAATCATTTCACTCAATTAGAACCCAAAGTTTCGCTAACGCTGAATAGCAAGTAAGGCTTCGTCAGCGCTTAGTAGGTACCTTGTAGTAGTCTCTTTACCAGTATTAACTATTTTACAGAGCCCGAGCTTCAATCTAGGTAATCAGGTTAGTCGAGAAAGGATTAGTATAATCATACTGTGCAACAGCTTTCATGTGTAACCTCTCAAGTTTGATCGTAGCTTCTAGTGGTAGGTTTTGTAGTTTGCTAGACGTGTCACACAGGATATAAAAAGCAAAGTTAATCGGGACCTCACAACTATCAACACTCGAAAACATTTCAGCACCCAAACAAATTCAATAAAGAAACATTTTCAAATTTCTGTGGTTCTGAGCGTTCATTCCTGTTCATCATGAAGCCTACTGCCATTCTTTCAACCCTCATGGGCATGTCCGTCCTTGTCGCTGCGCTGCCTCTGGAAGCCGGCCTCGACAGCCTGAGTAAGCATAAGCCCTTGAGTCCAGAAAGAATCGAGAGTGTCCTGACGGAGCTTAACGCCCCAGAACCATGGGAGAAACGATCGCCTCAGAAGAAGATTGATGCCGTCGACGTCGAAAAGCGTCAGAAGAAGATTGACGCTATTGACGTTGAAAAGCGATCCCCTCAGAAAAAGATTGATGCAGTGGATGTT
This sequence comes from Pseudopyrenochaeta lycopersici, assembly GCA_003313425.1. Lineage (NCBI taxonomy): Eukaryota > Fungi > Ascomycota > Dothideomycetes > Pleosporales > Pseudopyrenochaetaceae > Pseudopyrenochaeta > Pseudopyrenochaeta lycopersici. The sequence continues at coordinate 1,037,002 of NHZP01000020.1, forward strand.
GAGAAACGCCAGAAGAAAATTGATGCCGTTGACGTCGAGAAACGCCAGAAGAAAATCGATGCGGTTGATGTTGAGAAACGCTCACCTCAGAAAAAGATCGATGCAGTGGATGTTGAGAAGCGTCAGAAGAAAATCGATGCTGTAGATGTCGAGAAACGCCAAAAGAAGATTGACGCCGTTGACGTTGAAAAGCGCCAGAAGAAAATCGATGCGGTTGACGTTGAGAAGCGTCAGAAGAAAATCGATGCTGTAGATGTCGAGAAACGCCAGAAGAAAATCGATGCTGTAGATGTCGAGAAACGTCAGAAGAAAATCGATGCTGTAGATGTCGAGAAACGCCAAAAGAAGATTGACGCCGTTGACGTTGAAAAGCGCCAGAAGAAAATCGATGCGGTTGACGTTGAGAAGCGTCAGAAGAAAATCGATGCTATAGATGTCGAGAAACGCCAGAAGAAGATTGATGCCGTTGACGTCGAGTAAGGTGACAGCATCAAGCGGAACGAGGGCAACAAATGGGAATTTGTTTCGCACCGCAATGTTGCCCAGAGCTGAATTGCTGATCATCAATTAACGATGTTATTTGCCCTCACTATCAAGAAACATTATACTAAAGTTGGAGTTGAGAGACTTTCAATTCTGGAGATGAGAAGTGTACCCACCAACGGTGGTTGAGGCTGAGAAATTTGGGTTATTGTCATTCATTTATAGATGAAGCTAGAGAGTATAGTCTGGAAGGTTTTGTGTTGTTAGCCTCTATCGAATTGTTACATGTACTTAGGGATAAGAGAAGAGACCCGAATTGAACCGATGTGCTCATTTCCACCCACCATGGAGTTAGTTACTTTGCATGGAGGAAACATTCGCTCTCCAAATTTCCTGTGACACTTTCTAATAGGCTAACGCCGCAGATCAAGTAATAGATACTTCTACTCCCTCAACGTGAAACTGTAGCATTTGAAAGTATTATATGCTTTGTGCATTCAGAATTGGATCGCATTGATCCTAATAATATGACAACATTTAGAGCCATCATATTCGAATGCTTCGTAAAATGCTGTGATCGTGTCTATTACATCAGGCACAACTTTAAACACAATACAACGAGGTAAAATTGGTTGCGTATCTTAATAACCACAAACTGTGTTGCATTTTACGATCTTAATTCTAGATAGGACTAAAGATCAGACTAAGAAAGCGATGCACACTAAGTTTTGGGAAAGATAGCTATGACTGTCTTTGCTCAAAAATCCGGCTTAAGGTTAGATGGATGATGTCATCAGGCAGACTTTGTGCTTTGTGCGATATGGAGTGCAACCGAAATTTATTGAGGTTAAACTATTATGGGACAGTAAGTTACGCATGTAATCAGGCGAGTTAGGCCTACAGCTTCATAGGGGGCCCAGCCGGAGATCAGATAGGCAGGGAGGCACCGAAACCAACTCGTCATGCAGCTCTTGACTCAATGTATTCTACTGATCTCACTAATTGCGTATCAGCACCTGCTCCCTACTCAAACGTGAATGCTGGTAAGTTATGCCACAGTATGAAATTTCCCATGCCATCGTACTTATTGTCCTATCTGATATTCTTAATATTCTCAAACTGGATCTTATCAGACTCATATAATCATTCTCCTAGTTCTGATGTCCTGGCTACAATTTGGTAATTGAAAAACAAGGCGATCCTCACAAGACGCTTTTTGAGTATTTCAACTGGGAACGACGCAAGTAGAAAACCCCGGAATTGTTTGAGAAACGATCATGTCCATCACTGACCTATCCTTTTCCAGAAAGTCTATCATAAGCTGCGAACAGTGTGCCGTATGCGCATATGCCCTGACATGAGAGTCTAGATATCGCTCATCTTCTTTAAAGCCTTTGTGCAGCCGCCTCCACATTAGAGCACAGTGAACCATATGCTCACGAATGGGTGTGAAATAGGTCTTTGGGCTAACGACGTCGCCCATTTCGTCTTCAGTCAGTTGGCGTGTAGCGTCGCGAGTCTCGTATGCTTGCCACTGAGCAAGCCGCTTAAAGTTATCAAGGTTTTCCTTATCGAGACATGGTGTTGGAACCCATATATTGGAGAGAACGTCGTAGGTGCAGCCCAATGCTCGAGCCTCAGTTGACGTGGAACCGCAGTGAAGTATGATTTTCTGGGGAACCCGGGCCGGAAAGGGCCTAGAAAGGAAACCAGCCAGTGTTGTTACTGCTGTTGCAAACAGAAATGTGAGTATGTGAAACAAAACTTTACTCTTCAGGCCTTGTCGTTTGAAAGATAAAGATTTGTAGTTGCTGGGCTCCAATAGTAATATTTTCTCGAACGACTCTTCTGCCGATTCGACTTTATGGTAGGACGTATTGCCTGGAACGTCCATCCTGAGTTCTGTCTTATAATTAGTGTATATTTTCTAGTAGTCGAGAAGAGATGATGGTACTTTTAGATTTCCGAGAAACAACAGAAATACAATAATTGCCTTTCCTAATCACTGCATCTAACTATCATAGCCTTCAATTAGGGACCTCGAGAATCAAGAAAGACACGGACATGGAGTAATTGGTGCGAACGATCCGAATACCAATGGACATAGAAAATTCTGTACAGTCAGCCATTTGCTAAGAAGTCTAACGATAAATGAATCTGGAGTACATATTACACAATGATGATGACTAATTTCTAATAATTATGGGTTACTTCTAAATTCTAGTGGAATATAGTAAGCATGAGTAAGCTAGCTTAGTGCTTGTACGTTTTGGTGTTCTGGTCAAGTGAGATTTTCCGAAGTTTCCGAAGATAGCCGACACAGGTTACATTTAACAGGAAGGTACTTCGAAGCAGGTTATTCTATAAGATTGGAGACTTTAGAACCAAACTGTGACTATCTACTCTACGACTGCAAATCACATTTAATATCTTATACAAATGTTTAACAAATTCAAATATGTCTCGTTTCTTTAAGACGTTGAGGTCTTCTCAGAGCCAATTGACCCAAGAGGATAAGGAGGAAAACCGTACACTGCTTTCGGATCTACCTACAACAAGAAGAAAATGGTTATCGAATGGCACTGTTAGGATAACTATTGCTATACTTATAATTATCCTCCTTGGGTTTATTATATTGCTCAGCCTGTCCACGACTATGAACACCAGTAGATCCCGGAATACACTACCGTACACAGACTGTGGAAAGAATTACTCTATGGCTGTCGCAGCTGGGTGTATATTTGACGTTTTAGCTACTACATGGGTACCGCCAGAATGTCACAACGCTACTCTGTTCAACGAATATACATCGCGGCTGCCAAAACCGATGTTCTACCGATGGCCAAATTTAACAGAGCCTCTTTCAGAAGACCCACAGGAACTTGTTGCGTATGAAACGATATGGTCATATGGAGAGTTCCATACAGCGCACTGTCTATATCTCCTTCAGTGTGGTGCTTTAGCAGCCGCAAAAGTGTCGGCTGGGCATCAAAATGTTCTCACGAACAATCACGCAACATCGCTCTGGCACATAGGACACTGCACTAAAAATGTCTTTAACAGCCTTTCTTATCCTGAAAATAACACAGAAATCAAAAATGCTGCTAGATCTTCTCTCTTTTGCAAGGTATTACCAGTATAGTATTCATGTAAAGTAGATCTCGAGCAAGCGGCTCCTTAGGGTATATTTAAGTAGCTGGTAATAAAGTTATTGTACGTTAAGATCAAATGGATGCGCAAATCTCGTAGGGTGGGTCAATCATTCAGGAACTAAGTAGTACGTTTGTTCTTAGTTGTCAAGTAATCTTTGTTGATTTGTCACGCGTTTGGGTGAGTGGCCGGGGAGATAGTGGAACACGTTATACTTACCCTGCTTTTACATACACAGATCTGATGCATGCCACCGTGATATCAGGTGCGACGCTGAATATGGTAAGCAAGTCAAGCGATCTAGGCTGAATACGACCTGATCTGAAGTTGAAAAACTGTAATGAGGTCTAGATGTTGCAAATTACCTCATAAAACAGCCCGACACAAGTTTTGTGACCAGTTTCATTAATTGGTAATAATCCATGGTTGTTTTGATCCATTGTATCCTAACTGCTCAGTTTCAGCCGCGTTTAGCAGCCTTGCCATGCATTACGAAAATCTTATTACGCGCCGCTCCACATCACTTCGGTAAACAGATCATAGCAAGATGTACGGTTAGATAAACTATTGCAGGTTACTGGTGGTAGTGAAAGGTGCCTGTGCTAGTCAGTGCGATGTAATCGGACCTTCGTAGCTGCAACTTTTCAGTACAAGCTGTGGAGTATCGTGACGTTAGGGATATGGTATTCAATGCTCCGATTGCTAGGTCTGAGTTCAAGTATTACTAGGTTAGGTAGCTTCGTAGTCAAAATGGGTTCTAACACAAGATATCAGAATAAGTTCTCTATTTACAACATATTAGATCGACCTGAGAGATGCAAGAAGTCGCGTCACCCTAAGTAGTCTCGCTAGGAAGACTAGTAGTTTCACCTGGCAGAACTGCAATGCAATAGTTAGCGTGCTGTACCTATCGCAGCGCCTGAGAAGATTGTATGCTATGTGCTAGTGTTAGGAGGCTATTCTGTAAAGAGCTATACATAGCGGAAACCCCAGTCATTTGACCGGCCTCGCTAATAGCCAGGATTTCTGTAAGGTTAAGATCGTGGATATCGTTTCCTGCCTACCCGTAGCGCGCCCACCTATTCACACATAAACTCTCTTCCTTAAATTACAATCTTTATTGATACTGCAGCCTAATCTTTGGCTACCTTTGTTACCTGACCTACACAATATGTCTAGCATTCCAGCTCCTTCTCTAGTATTACTCTATTGCTATAGCTAATGCCTATATCTAGAAACATAGGAGAGGTACTAAAACAATGTTAAGCAGCGCCTAGAGTAAGGTAACAATCTCTTATAATCGCTGTAGGATCGCTCTTGTCAGGACTCAGGTCTATGCCACTAGGCCATACAACCAAAAGGTACAAGTGATCAGCGATAGCTGACCCTGTGCATATAATAGTACACATAGCTATCCAAGCTTCGGCGGCACGACCTGCATGCTTGCCTGGAGCCTTGCATTACAGGACTAGCTATCGTCAGCCTCCGAGATCCCAACACTCGGCTCTCAGCCTGCCTTGGCTCTCAGCCTTGTAGCCTAACAGCTAGACAAGAGCTTATTAGAATCCTATAATGTAGTACTCTATCTATGCTTTAAATAAGTCTTATTGTCTTTCATTAACCTCTACTATACTCCTTTTCACTTAATACTTTCAAATAAAACTATAGTTGTTAAAGCAAAATACTAATCTTCTTCCTCTTAGGATTGAAGGCTTTATAGCCGCGACAATAGTAATATAGAACTAGTACCTGTATTTAGGTTACTTCGTTAGAATATTAGTACTTAAACTGAAATGAAATAACTTAGAGAATAACTTAATTTTATAATCTTACTTTTATAAACCAACTGAACAACTTAATGTATTTAGATACTTAAACACATATAAACCTAGTTGTTAAGACTTAAACTATTATCAATAAATAACGGGAAAATATAATACAGAGTGTAGAGCTAAATTAGCTTAGTGTACTTTGGCTAAGCTTATTATAGTGTAAAATATTTAATAAGAGTATAATCTTAGTTAACAAAGCCTAATATAGCTTACTAGACTATTAGTTAGACCATAGTTTTTTTGGTATAACTGTCAGGGTTCAATCCTTTCAGGTTACTAGACGCAGGTGAAAAGGTTCAATCCTTCCAAGTTACTAGACGCAGGTGAAAGGTAACGATCCTGCCAAGTTACTAGACGCAGGTGAAAGGTAACTGTTACCTCTTACCTTTTACTAAGCTAGGTAACTGGATCGGGACTAGCCTGCTCTAGCTTATGTATATAGGCAGCACCTCTCCCCCGAAGGTGAGAGGTATCTGCTATTTTGTCTATTTCCTTTTAAATTAAGTTTCTTCAACTAAGACTGTCCCAACTGTGCGTGTTGACTGCCTTACAATAACTAGGCTAGGTACGAACTAAGTCTGGCTTCTTAAGGGTGTACTAAAATAATAAGAGCAACCTTTAAAGTTTACAATCTCTTTACTAGACTAGATATAAAAAGTTCTACATAGACTATTTTAATGCCTTTGTTTTTCTCTATATTTATATTATTATACTGAATATGTGTTACAGACGCTGCAGGCGCTGTACATACTGCAGGCGATGTGAGCGTTACAACAGGTGCTAGAATATTGTAGGACTATTGCATGGTCGTACTATGTGTGTGGAAGTAGAAGTTGTGAGTAAGATTAGCAACATTGGCAACATTGGCAACATTAGGAACGTTGCACGGCTATCGCTGCCCGCGCGCGTGCAATAGCCCAAAATCGCCAGCCAAAAACTTTCCCTGACGTAGGTCGCCTGCACGCGAGCCTTTTATAGTCTGCAAAATAATTAAAAAAAAAATAAGCAGTGCATGTATCCTATGTCTAAGATCTCACGACCCGAGGCTTTTGTGGGTCAGATTTTTGGAGGTCGTACCTCGAAAATCAAGCTTACAACTTTCGTTAGCGTAGGCTTAGCAAGGGTCTTACTAGCATACTGAAGCACTATTTCTTATATCTTGGCTATGACTTTGATTCCATGTCTGCACCCGCACTTAACAATATTTGCACAGTTTCCGCGTTGTCCTGTTCTATCGCTAGATGTAACGGCGTGGTCCCTACTACATTAATATTGTTGACGTTTATATGCCTTCCCAACGCGAATGTAACCATGGCTGAGTGACCGGACCGTACAGCTAGATGCAAGATGTTGTTCCCAAAATCATCTACAGTGAATACGTCTGCCCCATTCTCGACGAGGAGTTTTGCAATGTTGTGTCTGCCGCCTATAACTGCTCGCTGTAAGGCATTGAGACTATGAAGTGAGTCAGGTGGGGATAAGGGTATTGTAGATCGATCCTAGATGATGTGGTGTTAGTAACTTGTAATCGGTACTATAGCAGTCTAGGAGCAGATGTAGTACTTACAAATAAGTTGAAATCATTCTCTAAATCTGTAATGAACGATATGGAATGAAAATTGGTCGCACCAGAACCTTTCTGTTGGGAAGTGATATCGCTACCCACTTGGCTTGTCATCGAAGAAAGGATTTCTGTTTCCTCTGAACTGCATAACGAAACTGTTTGGAATGAGGATTCATCTGTGGGCCCAATTATAGGAACGTGTGTTGAGACAAATTCCCCTATAGGAGAAACTATGTCCATGCTCGTAGGGCCAATTGAATGTGAGGTTATTTTCCCGACCTGGACTGACTGTTTGGATTGGGGTTGGAAAGAATGCTGCTGCTGAGGATTTTGTTGCTTAGATGGCACAAAGTTCCCGGATAGACCCCGATTAAACATCTCGAGCTGCAGCAGCCGTAGTTTGATATTGCGACCTGCAAAATTAGCTAATTATCACCTTCCTCTCATTCCTTGGAGCTCTCATAAGTAAAATGAGAATTACCTACGATAGTCACGCTGCGCGATCCTATTTTGAACCCTCCTTCGCTCCTGAGTATCGGTAAGCTTCCTCCAATCCTCATCTATCTGTTGGAGACCCAAGTCTTTCCACATTTCTTACCGACATTGATCTGAGTTCTTCCGGTGTATACTTTTTCTATTTGTATGTCATCAATAATATAGCAACGTAGTCTTCAATGTCTACGACAAAATTCAGCTATAATTCTTAATATCTACCTTGGCACCGATTTTCGGCCGCCACGGCTCCGGGACTATAACGATTGTCGATCGTTATTGACTAAACGAGTTAGTGGAATAACACCGAGTTGAACACTACATATCCTAGTGGATGCATGTGCGTGCATATTTTTGAACGCTAGACTCACGACTTATCCAAGCCAATCGGCTACAAGCTTCTGTTTGGGAAAACAGTAATTACCGACATTGCAGTCAGGCAGGATCTTCGGCATTATTATTCCGTTTCAATCGGCCCCGGGCTTGATTCTTGCATAGTATAAACGAGCCCACCTCATACGTACTATTAGAACCTCGTAGTTGCGAAATAGTGCCTCCTTAGTGTACATCCAATACAGGCATGGGAGAAAAGGAACCGTTCAGCCCGCGCGTGAAACAGACAACTTTCAGCCAATCAACATACCAAACTAGGCAGGTGAGGGAAGTTCGTTTATATCAGCACTGCAATCATTGCTAGGATAACAGGTGGCATGATTTTTGATACGAAAATTCGTACTACATTATAAGTCAATCACATTTACAGTACATGACGTGATCTGACCATATTGACTATAACTGCGCTTGGCGCATGCAAAGCAAGGAGCACCAGCCGTAGGCGGCAGGTCAGTTCGCAGCCTGTTAGGGAACTGCAATTCTTCTTACTTTCGTGCTGACCGGCCGGTAATGCCTATGATGTGGATGTTACGCCGAGACGCGTTAAATTCTCCTTTCGACTAGTATATTCGGCATTGTAGTCACATTCCTTGTAGGGATCGTATTCATGGCTTCTAACAGTACGTAGTATGGTGGCCTACAGTACAGTCCTACAGCTTATATAAGCAGTACGTAGCGTAGCTTAGGCTAGATTATAGCGTAGCTATAATTAGATTAATTTTAAAGCTATAGTTATAGCTTAAAGCTATTTTTTTTAGTATTAAGCTTTAGGGCTAAGCCTTAGTATAGTATATTAAAAGCTAAGATTTAGCTAGGGCGCTTATAAGTCTATAGCCTTTATAGAAAGAGCTCTAATATTACTATATCTTATACTTATCTTAATAGTAATTATAGTATCTTTAATAAGTATTTTAAAGTTAATTTTAAGTATATATATTATAATAGAGAGTACTTAGTCTTATCTTAAGTAGGCTATTAAATAAAGTATAAGAGTAAGCTAAAAGGTAAGTAGAAGCTAGTATATATATAGTAATTTAAAGTAGAGCTTACTTATAAAAAGAGTAATAGTTTATATATAAAGCTCTAGCTTTATAGGTAGTACTACTTTACTAAGAATAGAGAGAATACTAAAAATATTAATAGTATAGCTTATATTACTTAGTATATAAGGATAGTATACTATATAGATCTTTTAACTAGCTAGCTTATAAAAATACTTATATAGCTTACTTTTAAGTCTCTATTTAAAGCTGCTGCTAGCTTAAGATTAGAAGTATCTTATATACTTTAGTAAGAGGCTAAGTTATAGAGTATAGTAGTAGATTAGGTAATCTTATAAGATATTAGCTTTAGTACTATAACTATAATAATAACTTAAGGTCTACTTATATAGAATAATTTAGCTTTACTTACTATGCTACTTAACCTAGCTACTACTATATTAAAATATATTATTTTAGCTTAGGAGGCACGTTATACTAAGGTTATAGTACTACTGTAAGTAGTAAAGAGTAAGATTACGCTATTACTAGATATATAGATATTACTAAACTATTACAGCTTTATTAGTATTATTACTTACTTTACTAGTACGTGCGTATACTAGTCTTATTAATAAACTTACTACCTACTATTATAGGTAAGTAGTAAGCTTATTAATAGGTAGTATCTAACGTTATAAGATAATAACTTATAATTATAGATACTAATTTTAAGTAATAAGATATCTTAATAGCTTTTAAAAACTTATATAGTAACTATACTAGAGCTATATAAGGTACTATTATACTTAAAACTATTAAGCTTTATTAAATAGCACCTAAATTCTACTACTTTATTAGTAATAATACTTTAAATAATAGCGCCAAACTTATCTAAGCTCTTAATAAATATCTTAATATTAATATTAATAAGTACTAACGTTTATACTGCGCTAGCTATAATATAAACTTTATTATTAAAGCTATACTATTTAGAGAGGAAGTAAATAAATAAAAAGCTTAGGTTATAGCTATAAGCGTTATAAAGTAACTAAACTTTTTCTAGAATTAAGAAGTAGTTAGAATGCTTTATAACTTTATAAATACTATATATATATAGTATATAAGCGCTGTAAGCTATTTAACTTGGTATAGTAAAAAGTAAACTATAAAGAGAGCTTATATAAGTTTAATACTCTTAACTTTATATAAGATAGTAGTATCTACTACTCTAACGCTGCTTTAAGCTTAAGGATACTATCTACTACTTTAACTAATACCTCTAAGATAATAATACTCTTAGTAATAAGAGCTATAACTCTATACTTAATAAATTAACTAATAAGAAGTAAAATAAGGCTACTAAGCTTATAGAGTTTCTATTAATACTATATAAGATAACTAAGCGCCTAGAAAGTAATAATAGTAGTAATAGCTTTAGATCTCTATAGTAGACTCTTATAAATTTATATGCTTTATAGCTTCTATATAGTACTAAGTAAGAGTCCTATATAAGCTAATATATTAAAACTACTACTAGGTTTAGTATTAAGAAACTTATAAGCTATAGTAACTACTTTATCTTTAAGCTAGATATTAGCTACTATACTATAGCTACTACTTTTTATCTAAAGCTACGCTTAAACTAGTTTAGATTATAATAAGTATACTTTCTAAGGTACTATAAGCGCGCTAAAGCTTTTATCTCTACTACTTTTAAAGCTTATATTAATACTAAGATTAGAGATAAAGACTTATAAGTATTTTAGCTACTATAGTAGAAGTTACTATATATTTCTAATAATATTAATACTACTTATAATAGCTATTATAAATAATTAATAGAAGTAAATCTTAATCTCCTCTAATACGCTAAAAATAAACACTATAAATAAGTATCTTAGCTTTAAGAGTACTATAATAACTAGCGTAAGAAGTATATAAACTTACTAGAGGTAGATTATAAGTTATTAGATAACTTATAGTACTAGTAGGTTATAGTAAGCTATAATAAGTATCTAATTTTATTTAAGATAGCTACTAATTTTTTATCTATACTAAGTACTAGCTATAACTATAAGAGAGCCTTTAGTAGTAGTAAATAAATACTTATATATAATTAAAATTTACTCTATAGTAATATAGTTAAGGCGCTATAAGTATAGAAAAACTAGCTAAAGAAGAGCGTAGTAAGATAATTTAATAGTAAACCTAAGGTTAACACTACAACTATACTATAGTTTCTTATTTAGGAAGGAGGCTACTACTATACTACTACTTACAGGCTGTAGAGGGCTTAATTTAGACTATACTGTAGGCTGCGTTGTTAATTTTAAAGTGTAGCGTAGCTAGAGGAGGGCTAACTGTACTGTACTACTTATGGTTGGAAGCCTTAATCGTATTAGACAATGTAGGAGAGATATGTTTATAACAAACTATGGATATAGCCGTAGTATTAGAGTTAGAAAATAGATAATATACTAAAGTTATAAATACTGTTACTATTGACTCTATACGAGCTTTCTAGAAGTATCCAATAGTTTAATGTACATAGCAAGCAAGCGGGCCACTCAATTTTACACTAAAACCTTAGAATCCCTGCACCTTTATATCTAAATAACTATATAATAGAATTATCTAAAACTCTAATAAAGTAGTTATATATATATACTTACTATATATTCATACTTAGTAAGCTCTTACTTCTTTAGTACTTAAAATATAAAGTTTATAAGGAGTATTTTAATGTATTTTAAGCTTTGGCTTAAAATTTTCTTTATTACTTAAAATAATACTCAAAAATATTAGAATAAAAGGAATAGGTAGGTGTAATTTTATAGTAAAGTCTAGAGAGAAATGTACTAATTAATTATTAAGATATTAGGTGCAGAACTATGCTTTTTTTAGTGTAAAATTAAGTGGCCCGCGCGCTTACCATGTACGTTAGGTCCTAAGTACTACATTACTCTAGTGTATTAGGGTTGGAGGATATATATTTATTTACTCTTTTCTTTCTTTTCGGATTACTTCCTACATCAACTATATGGCTAGACTAGTGTATACTGCAACAATCTAATACTGTAAACTCTATTTAAAAAATAAAGAGAAACTCTGTCTACTTCATTAAAGTTAAAGTAACCAGTGTTTTACTAATGTGGGAACTTAACAACAAGTTTAGACCCTGAAATTTTCCCAGCTCGACGCGTGTCTAATCCTTCAAGAACACTATTAAATCCACTGTCTAGTACAGTAACAGGGGGCGCCTGAAGCTCTTTTGCGTAACTGGACAGAGTTGCATAGAAGCGAGCAATCGCTACCCAGGCTGAGGGAGAAACAGGGTATTTAAGGCCAGGAGGTAGTAGCTAGGTGAACGCGTTGCCTAGCATTTAGATTAACATAATTAATTCAACTTTAACACCTAGCATTTTAGACTTATTATTAAGCAATGTTATAACCTTTCCGCCTTTATTTTTCAGAACCTAGGCACTGAATTAAGTTAACTCGCCCCTAGAGTAGCTGTCTAACACCTTCGTAATGTTTGGGAAAGCTTTTGTAATGTTATTAATTGCGCCTAGGGATTAATAGTTGAAGATGCTATCTGCGCCGTAGCTCTTGACAAGGTCGAAGGAATGCGGGGATGCAGTGGTGATTATGGTCCTATCCGGCTATTTTAGCAATTTGGATCGCAATGAGCCCCACGCTGCTCGATCCTGCATATATAAAGACTGTAGCTCCTTGACTAGTTTCCCTATCTCAACTTCGTCCGGCCAGGAGACGCCGAGGTGGAGATTGAGGGCTTGCATGGCTGGTACTCCCGAGACACCGTGTATAGACGCATCCTCATCACTAACTTCTTCTGGAATTCTTGAAACAAGATCTTCTTCAGCTTTACATACTCTGCAAACTATCTGTGTTCTTTACTAATGCCACCTTGCACAAAGCCAGCGACTCTATCTCTGGCCTTCCATGTATTCTATGCGCGGTTTTTCCGGCCTCAGCTACGACACTAGCGAAATCAGAGCTAGCAATGCTGCCTGAAGGTCCAATAAATTTAATAAATTTAAAGTTGATTTGGATTTAGGGCTGCTGCGTGGACTTTAACAAGAATCTCGTTGTCTAAGATTGCTGGCTTGGGTATTTCCTGGATCGTGACACCCTTTCCAAGCGACTTGCTTGAGAGAAAATTCGCAGATCAGTTGAGAAGCCCGCGATTGATAACCAAGGGGTTCATTATATTAGTAAGATTGCGCTCTTTGTTGTATGTTGCGATGAATACTTTACGTCGTGCACCCTAGAAAACACTTACCATATCCTAACAACGACCGGAAGAATAGGTGCACCGGCGGACCAATTGCTTTGTAGCCTCTTACCTCAAAGTGGATGGATCCAAACCTTAACTACGAACTTCGGCAATTTTTAAGCGAGTAAGAAAGCAGGTAGGCGCCATATGTCAGTATTGGCGTACACCAAAGTAAAACCCGCTCTATCTGATTAGTGAACAACCCAGTTTAGTTGAATCTTTTAAATGTGTCATCCATTGCCATTGATCGATATTTTGTAAGCCACAAACGGTCCGATTTATAAACCCAGTCTCGAAGCTTGTGTTCGTCGGTCCAAATCATCATTAAATGAATATCGACCAACGCTTCCCAATGATAACCAAAACTTTTAGCATGTGATCACCATCAAACGCTATGACAGCTGCCGTAGAGAGGTTGCAAGCCATATATTCGTTTTAGTCATCATACAGAATTCTTTGTTCAACACGAATATCGAAACAGTCGCTATGGTCATGATTTAAAGCGGCTGGGTTATTTCTCCTTTGTAGACTGATCAAAGAATCCCCTCATCCAAAGCTATGATGATATGATTAACAAGCGCAAACTACTGACAATTTTCCTAGTTTTGTTTTCTATAAATTGACCGCTTGAAAAGCTGCGATCGTTTCTGCTTCTGCCGAACTTATGTTCAACACCCCCTTCACCTTTAGGTCGCCATTGGTGCAGTGGGGAATAGAACACGTGGAGTAGGAAACAAAATACTGGTTCCATAATCTCTAGTATTGATAGTGCATTTAGGGCTGCTTCGGTATTATACTCCTAGCCCTATCGAAGAAGAAAGCAGTGCCCATTGACAGAAAAGATACTCTTAATTACTATTTCTGGCGTTCTCAATTGATATCTACCATTGCTCATTGATGTGCATGCGAAGGGTGTGAAATTGAACATAGTAATATTGGGGTGTTCTACAAGGATATCTTTCGAGATTCTTGCAATGTTCGAAGCAATTGCTAACGTGCCCCACCACCTGAGGAACGCTACCACCTGAGGCACGCGCTAAAAGAAAACTACACCCCCTCTAACTTTCTAAATACTATAGCTATTAATATAAAACTTTAATATATAACTTTACTATATATAAGCTAAAAATAACATTAAAAATTACAAGATTTAAGTATATAATTATAAAGTTATTTAACTTTTAAATTTTAGCTTAAGAAAACTATTTACTGTAATATCTTTATAAGTATTAATAATATAAGTATAAAATTAAAATAATATATTTATTATATACTATATAGAATATTATAAAATTTAAAGTTTTAATAATATAAGCTTATAAAGTTATAGTACTTTAAAATAGCTAATTATAATTATATTTTATACTTAATAAAATAAAAGTATATAATTTAAAAATTAAAGTTAAAAGCATTATGTGGAGGAAAAAGGGAGAGCTTGGCAACAGTTACCCAGGTGATCTATGAGATGGACCACTGTTTTGTCTAGGAGGCTTTGAGAGCCAGCTATATAAAGGAGAGCTGAGCACGGCCTATTACAGGGGCCATTGTACGGTAGGAGCGTGAGCAGCGTGTACGCGTGCGCGAGCGCGCACGTGATCGCGCACGTGAGCGCGCACGTGAGCCTACCGTACCCCAGGTCACAGCGCGTTGTTTGCAACACATTAAAAAGTAATTATATATATTAAAGTTATAAATATATATAAGTATAAAATAATAATACAAGTTCTAACTCTATTTATATATACTTTATATAATTATTTTAAAAAGTTCTTTATATTTATAATAACGTGAGCGGCAAGCGAAACGCCTAGGTAAGCGAAACGCCCACCCCACTAAGCTTTACAACTTTGCACGTTAACAACTTAATGCTATAAAAAGCTACTACAGCTTATAGTAGCTTAAATTAATCCTCTACTTCTACTATATCTTTCTTATACGTGCGCTTATTATATCCTGCTTCTCTACAAGTTTTATAGCGTTAGATACCCCTTATATAAGCACCTGTTTAAGCCCTCTCTATACGCCTCTCTACCTTAAGTTAGGTATTAACGTCCCTCTAAGTAATTAAGTCCTCTCCCTCCTCCTTTAATAGGGTCCCTCCCTGCTAGATCCGCTTTTTCTTATACTTTTTCTGCTTAGAAGCAGCTCTATTTACCTACTTAAGACTAGCTACTCTAGCTTCTAGCAACGTGTATAAGTATACCTTTAATATTAATCTCTTTTTAACTTATAATACTATCTTAATAATAGAATTAGGAGAGAAACTCTTATAGTTACGAATCCTCTTTATAATTAGTGTTATTTAAGCCTTTATCTCCTAGGCGTTGCTAGGTGTTTTAGGGTGCTAGGGGGTAGGCCCTAGTAAAGGTAGTATTAGCGTACAAGGCTTTACCTTAAGCTTTAATAGCACTACCTCTAGGCTGTGTAAGACTAGGCTAGTTACTTAGAAGCTAGATAGAATATCCTGCTATAAGAATAAAGTCTTAAATACCTCCTTAAAGGAAGCTAGGAATACTTTTTTATTAATATAAGTAATATAACTGTCTGCTAAGACCCTAATCTCTTACTAGTATGCCTGCTTTAATAGCGCAAAGCAGCCTATATTAAGCAGCTGCAGGATATAAGATAAATAGGAAGGCATATAGAGAGTAATTATCTTATTCTCCTTACATAGATCCTAGAAGGTAAGTAAATTATAGCTATTATAGCTATTAATTACTAGTAGCTAGTAACTGCCTACTGTCTAGGCTACTATATACTAGATAAAGTGCTGTAGCTAGGCTAGACTAAGTTTATTATTAGTCTAGCTGTTCTTACTAAGGCCTATACGCTAGCCCTTAGATAGATTAGGTAACTAGGACTTATTATAGTTCTTAGCTTTAAAGATAATAAAGGGTAGAATTGTCTAGCCTATAGCGTTAATACTAGTAATTAACGTTACCTACTCGTAGTTACTAGGTTATATCCCTAGTAGTTAAGTACGTCTCTTAGATACAGTTACTACCTTAACGGACCCTCCTACGCCTATAGTAAAGCTAGTCTCGTTAAAGTTATAGGTATCTTTATCTAGGACGCTGTACTTAGCTTTAATATTACGTACAAAGTTAAACTAAGGGCTAATAATAGCTAGATTGCTGTATAGGACTCTCTAGTAGTCGCGTAGCCTACTTAGTTAGGATTTAATCTTAGGCTTATAAGAGATAAAGTTTCTAGCCTATTTTTCTCCTACCTAGCTACTACTACAAGCAGCTAGCAACTAATTTACTATCTTATAGAGATAAGACAGTGTAGGGGCAAATTCTCGCGCGTCTAGCTTCCTTATATATTAGATAATCGCGTCTTCCTTATGCATGTTAAGCTTTAATAAGTTAGGTTAGCTGTCGCGTTATAAAAGCTTTCTAGCGCGTTAGTTGCAGAGAGTCCTTCTAGGAACGTTGTAGACTACTACAGCTTATTAATTACTTAATATCGCGTCTTTTTTTATTGCTTAGATAGCTAAGATAATTCTATTCTTATAAGGGAGTAATTTAATATTAAGTTATTAAGATATTGCAGTTAAAGGTAGAAGGAGGTGTGGTCTTGGCAAGAGTGGGCGTTTTGCTTACCTGGGCGTTTCGCTTGCCGCTCACGTTATCTTATTTAAATTATATAATATTATACTATAATTAACTTTTAAATATTATAGCTATATAAGGTGTATATATATATTAACTTTTTTAAGTATATATAGATAATTACTATTACTTATAAGGTAATAGAAAAAAAACTATAAAAAAGAGAGCTTTTTAAAATTTAAAGCTAAATATTATACTAAACATTCCTTAATTTAATATATATATTCTATAAAGATATATTTATAATATATATACTTAAAATTTAAGTTTAATATGTAATTTTATTATAATATTATAAAATTTTCTACTTTTTACAATTTTCTTTTATAAAGATATATAATTATAGTTAGAACTTGTATTATTATTTTATACTTATATATATTTATAACTTTAATATATATAATTACTTTTTAATGCTTTTAACTTTAATTTTTAAATTATATACTTTTATTTTATTAAGTATAAAATATAATTATAATTAGCTATTTTAAAGTACTATAACTTTATAAGCTTATATTATTAAAACTTTAAATTTTATAATATTCTATATAGTATATAATAAATATATTATTTTAATTTTATACTTATATTATTAATACTTATAAAGATATTACAGTAAATAGTTTTCTTAAGCTAAAATTTAAAAGTTAAATAACTTTATAATTATATACTTAAATCTTGTAATTTTTAATGTTATTTTTAGCTTATATATAGTAAAGTTATATATTAAAGTTTTATATTAATAGCTATAGTATTTAGAAAGTTAGAGGGGGTGTAGTTTTCTTTTAGCGCGTGCCTCAGGTGGTAGCGTTCCTCAGGTGGTGGGGCACGTTACCGAAGGGGAGGATGAAAGTCTATATCATTTCTTATATCAAGAGGAGGAGATGTTGGGCTGATAAGTAAAATCGAGTGCTCTCTTGTCATAGGTTCAGAACGAATGTAGAAAATTCGAACTCTGTAGGGCGCACACAGGAAAAGAGCTTGAAGTTTCCAGGAAGAAACCTTAAAGGAAAGTCGCACTAGCGTCAAACACAGCATATTTTATATCATTACCAAGTATTAAGTCTATTATATATGACATTTCAAAATAATGCTTTATGAAGCCGGTGAAAATGATCCCTCGTCCGCAGCCCCTTTAAATCAATGGGTTGACCATCAAAGATGTGCTATCGTATTCCCTTCTTTTGCACCATCGAGAGTTGTACGAGTGAGCTCCTTCTCCGTCCAGACCCAGAGCTTTTCAGCTAGCTCGTGATTATCAGCTACCTTATTTGCTCCGAGTTTCTTCTTCAGAGGCTTATAGTAAGCACCGCTCTCTATCTCTTTAGCGTTACCAGCTGACGCCCATATTTGACCGAGTGCGCCAGTCTGCACATCAGCGAAGAACAGTCTTATTCCAATGTTGATTAACCATGACAAGTGAGCGTAATTTCTCTCAGTGTTGGCCGAAATTCCGGTTTTGACAATTCCAGGATGGATGGCTACGCATTTGATGGATGGATAACAGGTTGCCAAAGATTTGATGAAGTAAAGATTTGCTAATTTCGACTGTCCATAGCGAGCTCTTCCTGAC
Source organism: Pseudopyrenochaeta lycopersici (assembly GCA_003313425.1). Taxonomy (NCBI): domain Eukaryota; kingdom Fungi; phylum Ascomycota; class Dothideomycetes; order Pleosporales; family Pseudopyrenochaetaceae; genus Pseudopyrenochaeta; species Pseudopyrenochaeta lycopersici. Next base: position 1,055,383 of record NHZP01000020.1, read on the forward strand.
AGGTCGGCTAATGGCGTTTTCAGCTGGGAAAAGAGGATTCCTTCCTTGGGGGCAAATTGAAAGGCATCGGAGCTAAGCTGGACTATCCGAACATCGCTTTTAGGGAGCTTAGATGTCTTTTCAAGTAGAGGCAGAAGGAGTTTGGTAAGTAGAGCGGGGCCAACGTGATTTGAACCAAACTGCATCTCGTAGCCATCCTCGGTGAGCCCAGGATCCACCCCCATAAGTCCGGCATTGTTGAGAAGTATGTCAAGACGACTGCATTGTTGAATCACCAAAGCTGCGGCCTTCTTGATAGAGGCAAATGATGAAAGGTCAATTTCGAGAAAAGTAATATTCGTTCCAGGCACTGCCGCCTGGATTTCCTGAATTGCAGCTTCAGCTCTGGATCGACTACGAGCCCCCATAAGGATTTGGTGTGGTTTATGCTTCGCAAACTGGAGGATCGACTCCTTCCCAAGGCCGCTATTGCCGCCCGTGACGAGAATGACCTTCTCGGATAAGTCGGGGATATCTCGGTCCGGTGAGAAGGCCATAATGTGGATGGAGGCAAAATCTTGGGTATGAAAAATACCCTGACTTTTGTGGTAAATGTAGTTGTCAATAATCTGTTTTTGGCGAACAGACGTCTCGTCCAATTTATTAGAAATAGGATACTGGAGATTGCCAGGCCGGATTAGGAAAGGCGCACTTGTTAAACGGATTACTCAACACTTAGGTGAGGCTAGAGGTTCGGTGCAACCATCGCGCCGTCTATCTGGCTGTGTGTCTCTTTGCAGACAGCGGTAATTCTCAGACGCATTTGTGCCTGTAATCGGCCTGAAAATTCGACACCCACTGCCCAATTCCGCCGGTCACTTCGTCCGTAGTTACGTCCATGAAAAAGCCAGCAGTCACTTGATCACGCGACTTGTAGCTTTGCCCCGCTTCTGTTTTAGACGAGATTTCGGCTAACAGACGTACCGTACACTTCCATGCACACTCGATCTGCTTCTTGCCGCTTGGCTTTCCCAACCCCTTGCAGGTTCAAATCCATTCGAGTGGGCTGCGGAAATCGTCCGATCTTGCATAATCTCCGCCAATTAGAGCAAACGGCCTAACATGCATGATAAGCTGCCCAAGTCGGTATCCTTTACCAAGAATTAAACAAACTCCCTGTGTAGACTTTCCGTCTACCATTTTTTCAACGCCGTCTACTTCCTTTTCAAATATCACAAGCTAGTGTCGATTCACACGCTGCGAAATGGCGCCTGAGGTGATGACCATATTGCCAAACATGAGGTAAGCGAAAGTGTGGTGTCACCTACTATACTGTACCGACCAGCGGGAAGGCAACGCTTAGGTTTCACGTACGTGTGTATGCCAGCACTCTCATTGACTCATCACCACAAGTCAATTCAATCGATAAGCTTACCCTGACCTCCAGGACTTCCTCTGCAAGCAATTTTCGGCAAAGAATCACAGGTCTTGAGACGCCATGGGACATTGCCAGAGCTGCGGCGCACATAATCATGATCCCAACAGTTCGCGCAACTCGTTCACTGCCGGGCAGCGTCATTTTGTGCGAGTCTGTGAAAGAGTACTTCAAGAATAATACGGATATCCTAAAACACTGCGATGAAACCCAACCCATTCTAAGATTGTTCTAAGATATTTATGTCAGGTAATGTGTGGCGTATTCCTAAACTCGAAGGAACCTTTCCACCACTCTATTTTCTGATCAAAACCCTGTGAGGCCTCTGCAGACCCGTGGTACAGGCAATTTCATCTCCGGAAGTCCGTTGATAGATCGGGAACGGGATCTTGGGCTGGTAATACATTGAGTGCACGAACTTTCCTACTTATAAAGCCTAAGCCACGTCCAGATGATCTTGGCTTCAATGCACGATGCATGATCCACGGCTTCATTTCTGCTCGAGAGCAACACCTACGGTGCACTGACTCCAATTTCGGCATATCGGCTCAGCGGTTCCAAGTAGTGTCCTATGGCATCTTCTTCCTCGAGCGTGAGGCCTACTTATTATTTATCATATTGATGATCACGAAGACTTGATGCACGTCTAGAAGAGTCCGAATCTCCTGACTAGGGCGGCATTACCCACCGAAAGAGAGTAACTCCTATGTTCTAACTTAAGCGTCACATGGCACACGATTGACAGCAACTACAAATCTTCAACTTCTGTGCCAATCTCGACTGATTATACAAAGTAATGATCTTGACACTCTTTTGTCCTATTGAGGTGTCCTACAATTCTACAACAAGTTTTGTTCCACTCACACCAGCCTTAGACTTCAGTAGGCCTTCTGGAGCACACTGCAGACCCTTTACCAACAACAGTAGGGGGGAGGCAGACACTTGAGTTTTCCGGACTCCAAAGCGGGGGTTGACATAATCTTGCCAGACGGGCGTAGCAATATCGTTAATGGCAAAGATCATGCCGCCTTGGCGTTGTCGGGAACTGCGCTGACAGGGGCTGAAAGAGAGCGAGGTGGCCTCCTCCGAGCTGAGCGAGGATAGCGAGGTCAATATCGCAAGTCTCCTGAATAGCAATGGAATCAAAGATGCCGACAAATTTGTTCCCAGATTTTCAAACTGCTTCGACAACTTTGTCAATGACACCAGCACCCTTGGGGTCGAATACTTCAGCCGCTCCACTACCCTTGACTAGGTCAAAGTTATGTGCACCTGCAATGGCGACAACATGAATGCCAGCGGCTGCAGCCACCTGAGTAGTCATTGATCCTGCAGAAGATAAAGCACCAAACACAACGAGTGTCTTGCGAGTAGGCTTTGAAGCTTCGAGGGTAGGGTATGGCAGGCTCAGGACCGAGGTGAAGACACCGGCAAGGCTTCCAACCGTAAGTAGTACGGCACGGTTGGCCCTCCTCTGGCTACGCTACGGTTCAAAATTGACGACGCAGCCTACGGTACGGTCCAAATTGAGCCCTCTACGGCCCGTAAGCAGTAGTACGGTAGGAGCCTCCTTCCTAAATAGGAAACTATAGTATAATTGTAGTGTTGACCTCAGATTTGCTGTCAAATCGTCTCACTGCCGCCTCTAACCTCGTGAGATGGCTGTTGTCATCGCAGCTGGAGTGCTGAAGCTAATATCTCGTAAGATTACCCAATCCATCACCGCACTCCATAACTTAGCCTCTTACTAAGGCGTGTGAGATACTTCTAATCTTAAGCTAGCAGCAGCTTTAAACAGAGACTTAAAGGTAGGCTATACAGGCGTTTCTATAAGCTAGCTAGTTAAAAGATCTATATAGTAACGTGTTCCACCACCACGCGCACGTCCCTACGGCTCGCACGCGAACGCGATTTTCCATCCAATCTTCAACACGCGATAACTCCATCAAAATGGCGAATATTCAGGCTGCAGTTGATGCCCTGAATTCCTTGAAGATAGGCGAATCTTTCCGTTATTCAGATTATGCAAAAGAATTTGGTTGCGATCGGTCAACGCTGTCGAAGAGGCACAGAGGTGTACAGCAACCGCGTGAGCAGTATATCAAGAATGGCAGATTACTGAACACCACGCAAGAAAGAGAGCTTGTACAGTATATCCATAAGCTTTGCGCACGAGGGCTACCTCCTTCTAAGCCTATGATACAAAATTTCGCAGCCCAGATAGCTCAGAGACCTGTTGGCAAAAATTGGGCTGATCGCTTTGTCGAGCGTCACAACATTGAGCTCCTCTCACATTGGGCATCCGGCCTCGATCGCAACCGCTTCAAAGCTGACTCGGCCTTTAAGTACGCACTCTACTTTGAGCTCCTCAAGCGAAAAATTGAAGAATATAAGATTGATGCGCGTCAAATGTACAATATGAATGAGAAAGGCTTCCTTATTGGCGTGCTATCTAAGGTCAAGCGCGTCTTCTCAAGGACAACATACGAGGCAGGAAAATTGAAGCACATACTCCAGGATGGTAATCGTGAGTGGGTAACTACTATAGCTTGCATCTGTGCTGATGGTACTGCCCTCACGCCTGCTCTCATCTACCAAGCTCAATCAGGTCAGATCCAAGATACGTGGTTACAAGACTTTGAGCCTCAGCATCATAAAGCCTTCTTTACCTCCTCACCAAATGGATGGACGAGCAACCAGCTAGGCCTAGCATGGCTCAAACAGGTGTTTGATCGCGAGACAAGAGTGAAGGCTAGGCAATCTTGGAGGCTGCTCATCCTTGACGGCCATGGATCTCATGTATCCATGGATTTTATAGACTACTGCGACAAGAACAAGATCCTCCTTGCTATCTATCCTCCTCACTCAACCCACACGCTTCAGCCGCTTGACGTCTGCATGTTTGCGCCTCTCGCAGCTGCTTACTGTCATGAGCTATCTAGCTTCATGGACCAGGCTCAGGGCATCAGCTCAATCACTAAGCGAGATTTCTTTCGACTCTTCTATCGAGCCTGGAGCTTATCTTTCACTGAGCAAGCTATCCTTAAAGCTTTTAAAGCTACAGGGCTCTCGCCTTTCAACCCTGACGCTATCCTCGCACGATTCAAAGTAGCACCAAGCAGCGATCCTAGGCCCTCATCAAGTGAGAGCTCCTCCTCTATACTTAGTGCAAGCGACTGGAGAAAGATAGAGAGGCTGCTAAGGCAAGCTGTGGATAATATCTATAATAACAAGTCAAAGAAGCTTAGCCGATCTCTCCACGCCATCTCAGTCCAAAATACTCTACTTCAACACGAGAATTTGCAGCTTAAAGAAGCTCTTAGCAATGAGCAGAAGCGTAGGAAGCGTGGCAAGGCCTTGCCCCTCGAGTTTCCCCAGGATTATAATGGTGGTGCAATGTTCTGGTCACCCTCAAAAGTTGAGGCTGCTCGCGAGCGCCAGAGGCAAAAGGACGCCGCAGTGCAGCAGCTGCAACACCAAAAAAGTGAGGCTATGAGGCTTCGCGAGCAACAGAAGCTTGCTAAGGCTGAACTGCTTGAACAGAGGCAAAGGATGAAGATTGCAGCCAAAGAGAAGCGAGATAGCGAGAAGGCCTTAAAGGCAGCTCAGCGAGAGGAGGCAAAAGTTGCTAGGGAGATTCAGAAACAACTCCAGCAAGATATAAAGATATCTAAAAAAGGCAAGAAGCAAATCTTTAAGCTAGGTAGAGCTAAAGAGGCAGTGGTGGTTGAGGAGGAGCCTGTTGTTGTGCAAGACGCTGTGGTGGCTACTTCTCGTCGAGGGCGACCAATTAAGCCACCACAGAGGCTGCTTATATAATCTAGCACTGCGAAACTATTGTATATAGTACTATAAGCTCACCACCAAAAAATCTCGCTGTAATATACTTTATACGTGGCTGTAGAGCCTCATTTAGTTTGGTGGTTGCATTGGTTTTTGCGTGCGAGCCGTAGGGACGTGCGCGTGGTGGTGGAACACGTTATACTATCCTTACCGAGGTGGACGGCGTAACGAGCCAGACGGCGTAACGAGCCACTTTTCCCTAGTAAATCTGCCAAAATCCTATCTCTATTTCTATTTTTCTAGCTTCTTTTAATACATAAAAAGAAAAAGTGTTAATATTAAAAATATATTTTAAAAGTAGCTTTATAAATCTAGTTGATTATAATATTAAAAATAAATTATTTAAAAAATACACTAATTTTTAATAAAAATAAATAATATATTTTATAAATTTTTTCAATATAGCTTTAAAGCTTATATTATAGATTCTAAGTTTTAAATAACTAAATAAATATATAATTTATTTATAATCTTACACTATATTTCCTAAAGTTACATAGAAACTTTTATTAAGAGAAAAGTTTATATAAGTATATTATTAGAGATAATCTATATATTTACCTAGCTATTTAAAACTAAGAATCTATAATATAAGCTTTAATGCTATATTAAAAAAAATTTATAAAATATATTATTTATTTTTATTAAAAATTAGTATATTTTTCAAATAATTTATTTTTAATATTATAATTAACTAGATTTATAAAGCTACTTTTAAAATATATTTTTAATATTAACACTTTTTCTTTTTATGTATTAAAAGAAGCTAGAAAAATAGAAATAGAGATAGGATTTTGGCAGATTTACTAGGGAAAAGTGGCTCGTTACGCCGTCTGGCTCGTTACGCCGTCCACCTCGGTATATACTAACGTACATGGCAAGCGAGCGGGCCATGTAAGCGAGCGGGCCACCCCACCAACTTTGCGCAACGCATCAACTTCAATCAATTATGTCTCCACCAATTCAACCTCAACTAGCTCCTCGCGAGGCTAACGTTAATCTCGCAATCTTAGCTCTTAATCTAGATCAAATTCAGACTGAGCGAGTCGCTGCACAGACGTTTGAGGTCCCTCGAACCACGCTTCAGCGCCGCCGCGCTGGCGTGCTTGCCCGACGCGATTGCCAGCCCAACTCAAAGAAGCTTACCCAGCTAGAAGAGGAGGTAATAGTTAATTATATCCTTGATCTAGATCAGCGTGGATTTCCGCCTACGTACGCAGCTATAGGTGATATGGCTAATAAGCTGCTAGCAGCGCGCAGTTAAGGTAGGGTTGGGCAGAAGTGGCCATATAACTTTGTCAAGCGTACAGACAGTCTTACGACACGTTTTACCCGAGCGTACGATAGGCAGAGAGCTCTATGTGAAGACTCTCAGCTAATAAGCTGCTGGTTCAAGCTAGTAGAGGAGACAAAGGCAAAATACGGCATTGCAGATGAAGATACATATAATTTTGACGAAGCTGGCTTTAGGATGGGTAAGATCACGACTCAGCTAGTCGTGACTGGGTCAGAGAGGAGGGGTCGGCCAAAGGCTATCCAGCCAGGCAACCGCGAGTGGGTAACGTTGATTCAAGGCATTAATGCAGCTAGCTGGACGGTCCCACCCTTCCTAATCTTTGCTGGCCAGTATCACCTGTCTGCCTGGTACCAGGAGGATGCTATTCCACGCGACTGGGCTATTTCAGTTAGTAATAATGGCTAGACAACTAATTAGCTTGGAGTAGCGAGGCTAAAGCACTTTGATGCTCACACAATACAAGGGTAGTAGGCGCGCGTCGGCTGCTTATCCTTGATGGCCATGAGAGCTATCACTCTCTTGAATTTCAAGAGATCTGCAGAGAGAGCAACATCTATACCCTCTGCATGCCACCACACTCATCTCATCTGCTGCAGCCTCTTGACGTTGGCTGCTTCTCTCCTCTCAAGAAGGCGTACAGCCGCCAGATAGAGAGCTTAATCAAGGCCCACATCAACCACATTACTAAGCTTGAATTTCTGCCTGCCTTTAAAGCAGCCTTTGATCAAGCTTTCACTTCAGCAAATATACGCTCAGCATTTCGAGGGGCAGGCCTTGTCCCCCTCCAGCCAGACGTTGTCTTGTCAAAGCTAGATGTTCAACTGCGTACGCCATCACCAGCAGCTCAACTGCGTACGCCATCACCAGCAGCTCAACTCGCAGCTCAGCAAGGAGCTCAGCAAGGAGCTCAGCTAGGAGCTCAGCTAGGAGCTCAGCTAGGAGCTCAGTTAGGAGCTCAGTTAGGAGCTCAGTTAGGAGCTCAGTTAGGAGCTTAGCTAGGAGCTCTCTGGGAGCCTTAAATACCAAGGAACGTACGTGAGCTTGAGGCTCAATCTACTCTAATTAGCGATCGCCTTCGACGGCATAACAGCTCATCACCAGCCTCAATTATTGAGGCGTTTAGTCGGTTTAAGAAGGGGGCTATAGTAGGGATACACAAAGCTGAGCTAATAGAGGATAGGATTGCTAGCCTTAAGCAAGCTAATAAGGCAGCAACTTAGTAGAAGAAGCGTAAGAGAAGGCGGATTTAGAAAGGAGGAGTCTTAATAAAGGGAGCTGGAGAAGATTTACTTGCTCAGCAAGAGGTTGAGTAGCAAATAGAGCGTGAACTGCGCTAAAGTAGAGGGTAACTAGGGCCTAGCCGCAAGACTCCAGCACGCTATAAAAGATGCAGAGAGACTAGACATAACTCACGCACATGTAAAAAAGATACTATAGGTGCTGCTAAAGCTAGCATCTAGATATCTAAATAGCAATTAATTTTATAGTTAAGTAGGACGCTTATAGAGGTGCGCAAAGTTAGTAGGGTAGCCCGCTCGCTTACATAGCCCGCTCGCTTGCTATGTACGTTACTGTTTTTCTTTTCTTATTAATATATAAAATTTATTATCTTTATTTTTTCTTAAGTCTTTCTTATAACTATTTTAAGGTTACCTGTAGCTCTTCTACTATCTTAACTATAGCTTCTACTTTAATACTTAGAAAGTTTCTTTTAAATATGTTTAAGTGTTTCCTATAATAGGCGTAGAATAGTATTTTACCTATTACTTTAGATTTACTATTATTAAACGCGATTTATGCTATTAGTAATAGTAATACCTAGTTATTCTATTACTTATTATAATACGCCTATAAGTATTATTTTGGGGTTCTGTTTATTTATTCTATTTATCTATTAGTTTCTAGGTAATACGCTGTAGATAGTTTCCTTTAGGTGCCTATCTTAGCTATAAAAGTTAACTAAAAATTAAATATAAATAGTTTATCTCTATTACATATAATAGTCTTTAGTATACTGTAATATTAGAATACTTAGTCTTTTATTATTTCTGCGAGTTATAGTGTTATAAAGTTTTTTCTAAATAGTATAAACTCTGCGTATTTAATATATTTACATACTACGTTATATATCGCGTTATACTTATATCTAGTTACTTTATCTATAGACTTAGGTAAGTCTATAATAAAGTCTATTACTATATCTTCCTATAGCTTTATAAGTATCTTAATCGCCTATAACTTACTATAAAGTACGTGCGTAGTATATTTATTCTATTAGTAAGGTACACATTTCTTAATATATATTTCTACTTTCTATCTTAAGTTTATAATGTAATAGTTTTATTAGATAAGTTCTATAGTTTTAATAATTCCTAGGTATCTATATATTAGATTATTATAATATTATTAGATAATAGTTTTATATAAATCTTTAGGAACTTCTACTTATATTTTTAAGATTACGTAGTATTCTTATAAAAGTCCTAGAGTTCTATCTTTATTTATTTTTAGGATTACTATATAAACTTTAGTCTTTTTTCTTACTATATTATATCTTCTACTTAGTACGTCTACTCTTCTATTTTCTTTTCCTAGTATATATATAATCTTAAACTTATATTTTCTTAAAAGTTCTAACTATCTTACTTATCTTTAGTTAAGTTATTTTATTATTATAAAGTATATTAGGTTTTAGTAGTCTATATAAATAGTAAGTTTTAAGTAACTTTCTATATATACTCTCTAATATTATAGTGCGTTAATAATAGCTATAAGTTCCTTATTATAGATATTATATTATTCTTCTACTTATAAGAACTTTCGTAAGTAATACGCTATTAGATACTATTTTCTGTCTTTTTTCTATAAAGCTACTACTCTAATTACGAGGTCTAATACATCTGTTTTAATCTTTAGTAGTTACCTACTAGTAAATAATATAAGTACTGGTTTAGCTATATATACTTCTTTTAATATTTTAAAGGCTTATTATTATTTCTTATTCTAGTCTTATTTTTCTTCTTTCTTTATTAGTTTTATTAAGGGTACTATAACCTTAGAGAAGTCTTTAATAAACTATTATTTAAAGTTAATAAATTCTAAGAATAACTAAATATCTTTTACTATCTATAGTGTTTTCTATTCTTAGATTATCCTAATCTTAGATTTACTAATCTATACTCTTTATCTTCTAACTATATACTTTAGGAATTCTACCTCTTCTTTATAAAACTTATATTTTTTAAGTTTTAACTCTAAGTAGTAGTCTCTTAGTTATTATAGTACTTCCTTAATATAGTTCTAATATTTATCTATAACGTGAGCGGTAAGCGAAACGCCTAGGTAAGCGGAACGCCCACCCCACTAAAGCTTTACAACTTTGCACGTTAATAACTTAATCCTATAAAAAGCTACTATAGCTTATAATAGCTTAAATTAATCCTCTACTTCTACTATATCTTTTTTTTACGTACGCTTATTATATTCTACCTCTCTATAAGTTTTACAGCGTTAGATACCTCTTATACTAGCACCTATTTAAGCCTTCTCTACACGCCTCTCTACCTTAGGTTAAGTATTAACGTCCCTCTAAGTAATTAAGTCCTCTTCCTCCTCCTTTAATAGGGTCCCTCTCTACTAGATCTACTTTTTCTTACGCTTTTTCTACTTAGAAGTAGCTCTATTTACCTACTTAAGACTAGCTACTCTAGCTTCTAGTAATATATATAAGTATACCTTTAATATTAATTCTTTTTTAACTTATAATACTATCTTAATAATAGAATTAGGAGAGGAACTCTTATAATTATAAATCCTCTTTATAATTAGTATTATTTAAGCCTCTATCTCTTAGGCGTTACTAAGTATTTTAGGGTGCTAAGGAGTAGGCCCTAGTAGAGGTAGTATTAGCGTGTAAGGCTTTACCTTAAGCTTTAATAGCACTACCTCTAGGCTATGTAAGACTAGGCTAGTTACTTAGAACCTAGATAGAATATTCTACTATAAGAATAAGGTTTTAAATACCTCCTTAAAGGAAGCTAAGAATACTTTTTTATTAATATAAGTAATATAACTATCTACTAAGACCCTAATCTCTTACTAGTATACCTACTTTAATAGCGTAAAGTAGCCTATATTAAGTAGCTGCAAGATATAAGATAAATAAGAAGGTATATAGAGGGTAATTATCTTATTTTCCTTACATAGATCTTAGAAGGTAAGTAAATTATAGCTCTTATAGCTATTAATTACTAGTAGCTAGTAACTACTTACTATCTAGGCTACTATATACTAGATAAAGTACTATAGCTAGGCTAGACTAAGTTTATTATTAGTCTAGCTATTCTTACTAAGGCCTATACGCTAGCCCTTAGATAGATTAGGTAACTAAGACTTATTATAGTTCTTAGCTTTAAAGATAATAAAGGGTAGAATTATCTAGCTTATAGCGTTAATACTAGTAATTAACGTTACTTACTTATAGTTACTAGGTTATATCCTTAGTAGTTAAGTACGTCTCTTAGACGCAGTTACTGCTTTAACAGACCCTCCTACGCCTATAGTAAAGCTAGTCTTATTAAAGTTATAGGTATCTTTATTTAGGACGCTATACTTAGCTTTAATATTGCGTATAAGGTTAAACTAGGGGCTAATAATAGCTAGATCACTGTATAGGACTCTCTAGTAGTCGCGTAGCCTACTTAGCTAGGATTTAATCTTAGGCTTATAAAAGACAAAGTTTCTAGCCTATTTTTCTCCTACCTAGCTACTACTATAAGTAGCTAGTAACTAATTTACTATCTTATAGAGATAAGATAGTATAGAGGCAAATCCTTGCGCGTCTAGCTTCCTTATATATTAGATAATCGCGTCTTCCTTATGCCTATTAAGCTTTAATAAGTTAGGTTAGCTATCGCGTTATAAAAGCTTTCTAGCGCGTTAGTTATAGAGAGTCCTTCTAGGAACGTTGTAGACTACTACAGCTTATTAATTACTTAATATTACGTCTTTTTTTATTACTTAGATAGCTAAGATAATTCTATCCTTATAAGGGAGTAATTTAATATTAAGTTATTAAGATATTGTAGTTAAAGGTAGAAAGAGGTGTAGTCTTGGCAAGAGTAGGCGTTTCGCTTACCTAGGCGTTTCGCTTGCCGCTCACGTTACTATAAGTATATAGTAATACTATTTAGCCTAATAATTATACTAGTAACGTATTAAGACTTAATAAATAACGTCTTAGTAGAATATCTTAATATATATACTATAGCCTACCTAGATAATATTTTAGTTTACTTAAGGAATAACGTGAGCGGCAAGCGAAACGCCTACTCTTACCAAGACTACACCTCTTTCTACCTTTAACTACAATGTCTTAACAACTTAATATTAAATTACTCCCTTATAAGGATAGAATTATCTTAGCTATCTAAGTAATAAAAAAAGACGCGATATTAAGTAATTAACGAGCTATAGCAGTCTACAACGTTTCTAGAAGGACTCTCTGTAACTAACGCGCTAGAAAGCTTTTATAACGTAATAGCTAACCTAACTTATTAAAGCTTAATAGGCATAAGGAAGACGCGATTATCTAATATATAAGGAAGCTAGACGCGCGAGGATTTGCTCCTTGTCAGATACAAGATAGGTGCCTAGAAAGAGTATGCTGTTAGATCTATAGCACAGCAGCGAGCGTACGCGATACTGTATTGTAGCACATAGCTCAGGTGTAACTACTTAGCACACACACTATATAAAAAGGATAAAAAATAGAAAAGAACTAGGACAGGATTAATACAATAAAATAAAAACCTATTAATATACCTTATTGCATTTAAGTATTCTATCTAACAATTAAGAGTCTTACTATCTTAATTACACTCTAAAATAATATTACTATTAATAATGCAAGAACTAACTATAATCTTAATAGACTACACGACGTACACGCTATAGCTGTAACAGCTAGAAACGCAATGCGTCTCCCTTAACGTGTAGGAACAGATAGATCTTACTTAGAATATTCCTCTAAAAACAAAACTAAGAATCCTAACTAAGCTAAATATTACAAAGTACAAGAGAAAGATAATGCTTAGTAATAATAATAACAGGGCACCTCTACGACTAGAGGCCCCGTCCAAGCTCTTAACAAACAGCCTTAAGGCGTAGAAGGAGGACACTAACTTCTATAAACTCTGCCTTAAGTTATATAAGATAGCAGATAGAGACTATCGCGAAGAACAGGCGAATATAGACAAAGTAGTAGTATATATCTAATAATCTGTATTACTCTACCTTATAAAGAACTACTGTAAGCTAGGTAAACTAATTTAAACGTGGCTTATTAGCCTAAAATAAACAGTTAGAATAGACGCTAAAGAAGAATAGTTGCGAGCACGTTACTAATACCTAGCCGCACTTAAACTAATAAGACAGCCTAGGAGTTAGGACACCTAGCTTTTGGAATACGACTACACTGTAACAAACGCAGAGACTAAAGAGGTTACTAAAATACAGAATATATAAGATATTATATAAGACTTCTTTAACTTAGTTATAAAGATAGCGCTAACCTAGGCAACGATATTCTAGGACTATAGTTAGCAAGAATAAAATATAACTTGTAAAGAAATAATAAAACGCTTCTAAGAATATATAAGTAAGTACTACCCTTTAAAGGGGAAGCAGTAGAGGGGCGCCTCTACTGTAGGGAACACCTTATTTCTTGCTACTAGTAGTGAATCTACCTTAGGCACTAATAAGGACGCCTCTCACGTTACTAATAGCGCACTATCTACTCTAACTATACAGGGGAGTTAGGGAAGACCTTATTAAAAACAAACTTTTAGTTAAAATACTATATCTAAGTAGTCCCTAATAGGGGATATAGCAGTAGCTAAAGGAGTAAAATACCCTGCTTGTAAATAACGCTATAGACTAGAGAATTGTTACTATGTCTACACAAATAAAGTACTAGAGTAGTTTACACCTCGCTCAGGAATTGCAGCGATAGTAAGGCACTAACTAGAATATAACGCTGACCTGCAAGAATAGCTTAGGAGTAGGAAAAGAGCTCGCACAAAAACACTAACTATTAAAACGTTAACGTCTTAGACACCTAAAATGTCTACAGAGTAACTAGAGGGATAGAAGATTTTAACAATTAATACTGCCTTAACTGCTGTATTATTTTAAGCAGAAGCTTTAGACTATCTACTAAGGCACTTATTTATTTTAGACTTAGGATCTATAATATATATTACGAACGATTATAACTAAGTTTAAGACCTCTGTCTGCCTACAGCTGCAGACTATATTTAGGCTAGAAATATATAGATCTGGATATAAGGATATAGATTAGTTCTGCTTAACCTTACTAGACTGAACGGGCTAACTAAACTTAAACTGCGCAACGTAGCTTGGTGTCTAGACATCCTATGTAATTTGGTCTCTTTTAGACTACTTAGATAGTAAGGGATGTGGTAGGATAACTAGAGTAACCTTACTGCTCTGAAGAGACAGGATAATACTATAATTACACACTTAAAGGAGGCACATAGCTAATAGATACTTAAGTATTAGGATAAGGGCGAAGCCGCCTTCTTTATAAAAGCAATTAACTCCCGCACTAAGCAATTAGTATAAAAGGCTGACGCTATGCGGTGGCATAGGCGAATAGGACACCTAGGACTAGCAGTAATTGAGCACTTAGTCTAATAATCTGAGGGGGTGCGCATTAAAGGAATTACTACTGTATAATGTAATGTATGTAGAAGAGCTAAGACTAGACGCTAGATAAGACGCATACTCTAAGTAAACGACTAAGGCTCTAGGGAAAGACTCGCTATTAACTTCTACACGTACGAGGAAGGAAGTTTAATAAAAGAGAAGAGTTAGATGCTAGTTACTGATTGGTACTCTAGTTTTATGTGGGATTTCTACTTTAAGGATAATTAACTTAGAAAGTCTATTATTAGGTTTCTAGATATTATTATTTACTTCCTAAAGAAGTAGTATAATATTATAGTTAAGGTTATTAAATGCGACGGAGAGATCGCGACTACTAAACCTAAAGTTTTAAGATAGTGTACTGCGCGCTTAATTTAATTAGAGCCCTCTGCCTTATACACTTAATCCTAGAATAGTAGAGCTGAACGCTTAGGAGGTGTAGTAAAAGATAAATTGCGCACGATACGATTAGACGTAAACTTACTATAGGAACTGTGGCTAGAGATCGTACGAGCAGCAGTATACCTATATAATTAAACGCTAAACTGCTTAAACGCCTAGAAGTTACCCTACAAAGTTTTCTTTACTACGGCAGCCTTATATAATAGTATAATTACCTCCCTGTAGAAACTAAATTAAGCCTATCTTAAGGCATACAGTTGTAAGGCATTCGCCCTTACTAACGATACACTTTAAGGCAAATTACGACTCTAACGTCTTGACCCTAGAGCATGGATAGGATACCTTATTAGATACTAATCCTCTAATATCTACAGAATCTAGATTCTATCTATAGCTAAAGTAATTAGCACTTAAGATGTAGTGTTTAATAAAGAATTACTATTTAACAGGAAGATAGAAGACCTTATAGACAACCTTATGCACAGCACGTTAAACGAGATAGCTGCATAGATAAGGACAGTTAAACTGCCAGAACTAACCTATAAGGAACTAGAGACCTAAACGTTCTATAAAGATAACACTATTTAAGACTCTAAAACGACCTAGTAAGATAACTAACTAGGTTACTATTAAGGGAGGAAGATTAACTACACCTACTCCTCTCTACTAACTACTCCGCTGCTAGTAGCTCTGCTTACGCAACTGTTATCTAGTAAGCATTAAGGAGATAGCTAAACAATATCTAGCTTATTAAAAACGATTCCTTGGGAAGCAGCCTTTATAGCGGGCACCTAAGCAGGGCACGTTAGAACCCACAATAGGAAGATAATTAACAAGGCCTAGATAAAGCGAATGTTAGCCTAAGGATTAAAGCTATATTAAAGCGAGTTACCGCCGCTGCTAACTTCTCACACAGGAATTAAGAAACATCCTCTCTGCAAATAGTTTAAGGAAGCTAAGAAAGAGCACCTTAAAAGCTATTATAAGATAAAATTATAGTCTAAAGTGCTAATAAAGAAGATTAAACTAACAGGATAATAGATCCTTAATTGTATGTAGGTGTATACCTATAAACTAGATAAGAACTATTACTTGCTAAAGTGTAAGGCGCGACTCGTTGTCTAAGGTAACTAATAAAGGAATATTACCTTACAAGACACTTACGCAGCTACTCTCGCCAGCCGTTTATTCTGAATACTAATGGCAGTAGCAGCTCACTACAATCTAGAGCTTAAGTAATATAATGTTACAAACGCCTTTGTCTACGCAACTATAGATTAAGGAGTATATATAAGAATGCCCTACAGTTACTAAAAGCCTGGAACAATACTCTAGGTAAACAAGGCTTTGTACAGTCTCTAGATCTCCTCTCTCCTCTAGCAAAAGGAATTTATATTAACCCTTAAGAAACTTAGCTTTTAGAACGTCCCTCACAAGCTATACTGCCTAATTAAGGACGGAATTATTATATTCTTCTATATTAACGATATTATTCTTGCATATAGTAAGCAGAAAGAGACTAAAGCCTAACAAGCAATTTAATATCTTAGAGATAAGTACTCTATTACAGGTAGAGATAATCTTTAATAGTTTCTTAGAGTTAAAGTTATTAGGAACTAAGAGCAGCGCAAGATCTAGCTATTATAAGCGGCATACGCGGACAAGATTAGCTGCTTAGTCGACAGAAAAGACATCTAATATAATACTCTAATGGCAGCTATTAAACTAAAGCCCCAAGACGGCCTAGCAACTCTATTAGAAATTAACAAGTACTAACGCAAGATTAGATCTCTGCTATATGTAGCTGTTATAACCTAACTGGACATCGCCTTTGCAATATTAAGACTAGCCCGATTCCTTATGAACCCTAGTACTAAGCACTATACAGTAGCTAACTAAGTTCTCCTTTACCTCTAAAGCACTAAATTAAGATCCCTTAAGCTTAGTAGAGATGACTGTCTTAAAGTAGTAAGCAATGCCTCGTTTATAGACAACATAATTAATAGAAAAAGCTCGCAGGGATACACAATTAAGTTATTTGGCGGTTTGATTACTTAGAAAGTAAGTAAGCAAGATACAGTCACAACATCGACTACAGAAGCTGAGCTTCTTGTGCTATTACAAGTAGTAAAAGAAGCTATATTTATATTACGACTACGTAAGGAACTGTAAATTAATCTGCCTAAGGACATAATCACAATATAATGCGATAACACTTAAACTATCTAGCTAATTAATAATAAAGTCTTACGGCTGCAAACCAAGCTCTAGCATGTAGATATTCATAATTATTAGCTAAGACAGGAGGTATTAAGAAGAAGTATTTAGGTCATCTATGTCTAATTAGCTAACATGCTAGCTAATAGCTTTACAAAGGCGTTGCTAGCTAACAAATAGACACAGTTTCTAAGCTAAATAGGCCTTATAGAGCTCGCAGGAAGTAGAGAAATAACAGCAGCACGCCTTAAAGAGATCTAAAGCTAAATTAAGAAGCTAGAGATTAAACAGGCGTAGCTAGACAGTAATTAATGCTCTTTGTACACGACCTCTAGATTTACTAGAAGACAACAGAAGTAGTTCTTGTCCAGCTTAAAATGGTTTCTAAGCTGAGGGGGTGTATTAGATACAAGATAGGTGCTTAGAAAGAGTATGCTGTTAGATCTATAGCATAGCAGCGAGCGTACGCGATACTGCATTGTAGCACATAGCTCGGGTGTAACTACTTAGCACACACACTACATAAAAAGGACAAAAAATAGAAAAGAACTAGGACAGGATCAATACAATAAAATAAAAACCCATCAACATACCTCATCGCATTTAAGCATTCTATCTGACACCCCTATACTATCTTATCTCCGTGTAATAGCGAATTAGTTGCTAGCTGCTCGTAGTAGTAGCTAGGTAGGAGAAAAATAAGCTAGAAACTTTGTCTCTTATAAGCCTAAGATTAAATCCTAGCTAAGTAGGCTACGTAACTACTAGAGAGTCCTATATAGCGATCTAGCTATTATTAGCCCCTAGTTTAACCTTATACGCAATATTAAAGCTAAGTATAGTGTTCTAGATAAAGATACCTATAACTTTAATAAGACTAGCTTTACTATAAGCGTAGGAGGGTTTGTTAAAGTAGTAACTGCGTCTAAGAGACGTACTTAACTACTAAGGATATAACTTAGTAACTGTAAGTAAGTAACATTAATTACTAATATTAACGCTATAGGCTAGACAATTCTACTCTTTATTATCTTTAAAGCTAAGGACTATAGTAAGTCTTAGTTACCTAATCTATCTAAGGGCTAGCGTATAGGCCTTAGTAAGAATAGCTAGACTAATAATAAACTTAGTCTAGCCTAGCTATAGTACTTTATCTAGTAAATAGTAGCCTAGATAGTAAGTAGTTACTAGCTACTAGTAATTAATAGCTATAAGAGCTATAATTTACTTACCTTCTAAGATCTATATAAGGAAAATAAGATAATTACCCTCTATATACCTTCTTATTTATCTTATATCTTGCAGCCGCTTAATATAGGCTACTTTACGCTATTAAAGTAGGTATACTAGCAAGAGATTAGGGTCTTAGTAGATAGTTATATTACTTATATTAATAAAAAAGTATTCCTAGCTTCCTTTAAGGAGGTATTTAAGACCTTATTCTTATAGCAGAATATTCTATCTAGGTTCTAAGTAACTAGCCTAGTCCTACACAGCCTAGAGGTAGTGCTATTAAAGCTTAAGGTAAAGCCTTACACGCTAATACTACCTCTACTAGGGCCTACCTCCTAGCACCCTAAAATACTTAGTAACGCCTAAAAGATAGAGGCTTAAATAATACTAATTATAAAGAGGATTTATAATTATAAGAGTTCCTCTCCTAATTCTATTATTAAGATAGTATTATAAGTTAAAAAAGAATTAATATTAAAGGTATACTTATATACGTTACTAGAAGCTAGAGTAGCTAGTCTTAAGTAGGTAAATAGAGCTACTTCTAAGCAGAAAAAGCGTAAGAAAAAGTAGATCTAGTAAGGAGGGACCCTATTAAAGGAGGAGGGAGAAGACTTAATTACTTAGATAGACGTTAATACTTAACTTAAAGTAAAGAGGTATGTAGAGAGGGCTTAAATAAGTACTAGTATAAAGGGTATCTAACGCTATAAAACTTATAGAGAGGTAGAATATAATAAGCGCACGTGTAAAAAAGATATAGTAGAAGTAGAGGATTAATTTAAGCTACTATAAGCTGTAGTAGCTTTTTATAGGATTAAGTTATTAACGTGTAAAGTTGTAAAGCTTTAGTGGGGTAGGCGTTCTGCTTACCTAGGCGTTTCGCTTGCCGCTCACGTTATCTATATTATATCCTAAAGGTAGTTTTCTATTCCTCTCTTTCCTTTATTCTAATAAGGTTGTACGCTCCTCTTAGATCTAATATAGTAAAGTATTAAGCTCTTATTAATCTATTA